>CM042139.1:62200821-62278321 GCA_023376005.1 Doryteuthis pealeii
ACGCTGATAACGGTTTCAGATACTCTAAATGATAATGACTGATAAAGAAATTACAGATAAGACTTTTAAAAACAACATCTTATTATAATTGAGATTGTGTGTGTGTGTGTTTGTCTTTAACCGAAACTACGTCACCATCAACGTCACAATTCTCTTAGCTATTTATGTTATATTCACGATGGTTATGAATTAATTGGACCGGGTTAGCTCAGTCGGTAGAGCGTTCGGCTAGAAATCACAAGGTTCCTATTTCGATTCCGGTCCTCGTCAACTCAGCGATATGAGTAGCACATGGATCTATGCGGTAAAGTAAGGAGCTGATGGTATGCGTGGCGCTCCACCTCAGACGCCAAAACAATCTCCTTGGTCTAGCGCTAGTGAAAAGGGTATAGACTCCCTCCCTGATTGGCTGATACCGACATTAGTCAACCCCGACGACTTTACTTTACTTTTTTTTATTAATTAAATAATCCTTATTTAATCTTAATGAGCATCTCATTTATTAACAATGTCTATATGAAGTTCTTGCTGAGATAGATTTGCCTCAAAACAGCCCCTATTTTTAATGTGGTATTTTTCGCGCATCCCACGTATGACGGTAAGACACAAAGTTCCATTTAATGTGGCGCCACTCACGAACCAAAGCTCATGGGATGACAGGCACAAAAATGCGTGGATTCCCTCGTTTCCCTAGATCAAGAAGGCAAGTGTTGTGTAGGGCATGCCTCCCTGGGATCTCATCGTTAATTTCATTAATAGTCCAGTGGCTAAAATGACTGTACACATCGTTTCCATGTTATCAATGGGTTTAAAATCCTGCGATGTGTGTTATATACCATTAGGAAATAACTGTTTACAAAGTATATGGTGTGAATAATTCGCATATCGGTTTTAACAAAACAGTGTTTAATAAATAATTTCTTGGTGTTATTGATTTCTAATATCATTGTTTTATTCTCAACGTATTCCCATATATAATTTTATATTGAAATAAATTAGAATAAAGTAAAAATAAGTGTAATCTTGTTTGTGTTCATATTTAATTTCATTAGTCTTTCTAATTCAATATGATATCTAATTATATAAAATCTTAACTAATGTGCCCGTTTTGCTAGTTATTATAAAGTAATGGAAAGACTCATCGTCATCATCATCATACTCATCAATGGAAAATTATATATGGAAAAACACAAGATTTTAGTTATACGTTATGTAATAATGGAAATGAGCTAGAATTAAGAATGACCTGTTGGTTTCTGATTGGTTGAATAGTGCCAACAGTGACAAGAGTGAAAGAGAGAAAATGGGTAGTCTGGCCTGGGTTTTTGGAGAAGATGAACGTAGAGTTTTGGCTGCGTGGAAAGTCAAGATGGTGTTTCGTCTCAAAGGGTCATTTCTCCAACTTGGGTTCAAAATAAAATAAAGGACCTTTTTAGAAAATCAAACTTGTCTTGTGTTCGTTAATTAAAAACTAAGCAACAACACAAGACGAAACATCCTCAAGACGACCGAAGTTGTTCCAGACACCTCGAAGAACAGGGAGAATGCCATCTGGCCCCACAACAGATCCAACAACAGACAGACCCAGCTACTACGATCCAGAATACCAGACACAGAAAGACCTTGCAACTCCGTTCCAGAATAGCAGAGACCCAACCAGATCCAGTCCAGAGATAAGTACAACAGTTTAAGATAAGTATAGAAAATACATACTCTTTTAATTAGAAGCCACGTTATATATCGCAAGTAATGACCTTACATCCACAAACTCCATGTAGATTCTGCTATGTCACATATAGAGATTTACCTACAACTTCATTTCTTTTAATTGACCCCGTGATGTTAATTGAACCCACACTTTTATTACAAGGCAACGTAATTAAGTTTCATATTAAATCCAAATGGCCTATATGTTTGAAAACATTTCATCCATTTGTCTTCTTTTTTAGAATTACTGATTTTTAAAATCTTCATATTGTTTTCAATTCTTTCTATGATGGAAAATTTTTGTAACTTAAAATTTTGACCGTTTTAGCGGAAGTGTTGTTCTCCATGTATCAGCTTGCTCTGATCCATGAAAAGGTGCAAATAGAACTTTTAAAAAACAACATTATGATTATGTAATGGAAATCATCATTATCATCATCATCATCATCATTATCAGCAGCAGCATCAGTGTGCCAGCTGTTCAGCAATTTGAAAACCCATTAGATATATGTGTCTCTATTAAAATATTTTGATAATAAACATGTCGATTTGAATGTTGGTGATATTCAACTGTGTTGAGTTGCTTTCATGTAGTATCAGGCTGAAGAGTATTTAATTGAGAATTTTTTTAGACCATGTCAGAAATCAAGTTTCGATTTCCGACGTTTTTTAAAACTAGTGTCTTCATTTTCATTAACTAGGAATTTCAGATACCTTAATAGTTCTTGTAATTCTTTTTGAATCGTCTGGGAGTTCACACTAATTGAATCTGTTTTTGACTTTGTTCGGTGCTGTTGCCTTTTCTACTCTAACACCTAAGTATATGTTACGCGAATAATTGTTAAGACTGTAAGTGTCTGTTCAGGAAATTCAATTGTATTTTAATGTTGTTTTCAGTTTTGTAAAGAATATCGGTATAAATTTCAGCAGGTGACTAACACCCTCCTCCCAATCACGGTCGCAAGAAACCCGTCAGTAAGAGAACTGAATCTTTCAATACAAGAACTCAGCTCGTGTCCAGAAGAAGATCTGATAGACTGAAACGTTATAGCGTTGACACCACCACTAGTAATAAACTTCCATCCAGTACAACATCCCGTGTTTGTCTACTTTTCTCCACATACTGTCGGATTGATTTCCTCTTTTTTACTCCTTTTTCCTATACGAGTAAGAATACCACATGGGCGATCCAGTTGTACTGTTATATATGGATAAACAGTTGTTTTTTGAACGGTTAGTGTAATTAGAATTTGAATTAAGATTCGTTGAAATTCAAAATCGGAGGGGGTTAAATGATTGACACACGGTAACATTAAGTTGACCCTACGACTTTCGCCACTGGGAAAACGTGAGAACGGAAGTTAAGTTTAGTAAGTGAGTAAGCAGTTTTACCGATAGACACCATGATGTAAACATCGTTTTTTGCTTCACTACGGTCGTGGTTGGGAAGTCTGGTGGAAAAAAAAGATATGATCACTCAAAAAATAAGTCTTATGTCATCTTTGTGAATAATGGAGAACCAACTTCTACAGACCAACATCTTTAAGAAAGAGTGAAATAAAGTCAGACCATGATTTAGAAATGTCCCAGCTACGCTAGAGACAGATTAAAGTACCGGCCAGTACTCAACTACTCAAGTAAGTAACAAGAGATAAAGACTTTAAAAATGCGATGTTATTATACGAATGCCTCTAATGTTCCCTGTCTCTCTTAAGAACTCTACCCCCTCTCTCTGTTTATATATCCAGACTGAACGGCTATATAACAGTACGTTTTCAGTATTGAAATTTTGTTTCTTTGTTTGGTTTGTTTTATGGCATATCAATCTCGGTGGATCATTTGATGCCAACTAATTTTTGAAATAAATTCATTTTTAATGGATACTCCATTTTTTAAACATATTTTTCTATTTAACCTATAGATGGGATCCTTACCAATTACTACCACTCTGGGTCAGAGTGAACCTGGGATCACTGGTGATGAATGGGTACTCCACATTCCCTAGACCTCCAGACTACGCATGCGCTGAGTTGGTGCGGACTGGTATCAAACCATGAACATTGCGATCCATAACTGGAACTTCACTATCAGTTAGAGTTTAACGTCATACCCAAGACATGAAGACCCTCAGCCACTACCTTCTAGCTCCCATATGATAAAAAGAGTTGGGGCTTGCCATAAGGTCAATAGGGTTGGGACAATCATATATGTCCTAGGGCTGCACGTGACCAGCCGGTTAATCAGAGGGGCCTCTACGAGCACCCGTCTAGTCTAAGTGGCGTGTTGCATGTCATAGACTGCTCATCCACCAGGATTCTGTCCTTAAGCATCACGGGTCAACGACCACGGTGAAAAGGTGGCCCCATTAGGGGTCGTAGCCCTCTCCAGATGTGCAGTCGGTGTATTCTAAAGCCCCAACCGACAGGGCTGTGAAATTTTGTCATCATAGAGGATTTTGTTTACTGTATAAATTGAATTCTTAATTAAAAAAAAAAGTAAAGTTGGTAGAGTGTATTTTAGTCATATCAGCCGGACAGTGAGGGAGTCTATCCTCATTTCACTAACGCTAGACCAGGGAGACTGTTTTTTTCTGAGGTAGAGTGTCACACCTACTATCACCTCCCCACTTTACCGCATAGGTCAGATTACCAAATATATGCTATGTATGCACTGGGTTGGCGCAGACTAGTATCGAACACTTGAACCTTGCAATTCATCTACCGACTGAGCTAAGCCTTGGTTGTTGTGTTTTACGGCATACAAGCCCTTTTGGGTAATTTAATGCCGAATCATGTTATTTTGATAAACAGAGGACACAAGTTGCTCACACTACACGCTGTTGCTTGAGTGGTCACTCACTTAAGTATTGAACAGGCTTATTGTAGCTTAGCTTTGATGATATTTCAGCGTGAATTTACCGTATCGTTCAACTGGGTGAGAGAAAAGACTTCCTGCGGTTGCCTTTCCATGATAGATTAGAGAATCCGCAGCAGCGGTAGATAAAAATGGTCAAGGGAGTTAGCCAATTCAAGTAGGTTTACTATTGTGCTTCTGTGGTAATGTAACTCAGCTCTACAAAACAGCAACATCCGTTGTGTTAAGACCCTTTTTTAGAGGCGTGGCGTTTCTCTTCTTAGGACCTTGTTTTAGTTCTTCGTGGTAACCTCGTTTGAAAGAATCGGACGCAAGTCAGATTTGTTCCCTAGTCAAACAACCAGTTTTATATTGTCGCAGATTTAGCTAGTCGTAACTACTCAACCAAAGAGGAGGAAAGTGGGGGAGTGTTTTGTTTACACGCCAACTGTCAAATCAGAAAGAAAGAAAGAAAGTTAGACGGGCGAGATACATAACTAATTCGGCTAAGT
The DNA here is from genome assembly GCA_023376005.1 of Doryteuthis pealeii. NCBI lineage: Eukaryota > Metazoa > Mollusca > Cephalopoda > Myopsida > Loliginidae > Doryteuthis > Doryteuthis pealeii. The sequence goes on from CM042139.1 coordinate 62,205,894, forward strand.
TCGGCTGATTCGTCATGCGTATTCTCTTCTTGTCTCTGTCTCCGTCCATTTCCGGGACTCTCTGATTTCAATTCTTCCAAAACTAGGTTCTTTTATAATTTCCTAAATATATAAATATATATAAACATTGATTAACCTTCCGACTCTGTTTATCGGATGGAAAAGCGTGTTGCTTCTATGTGGGTCCATCCTCTTTATCTTGTCAAATTGTCAGAAGATTAATCATGTGTAGTTTCCGTGTCAGCCAAATTCCCTCTACTTCAAGCCCTCACGTATCTCATCTTATTCGTTACAAATGTTCTAATGTAAATGAAAATACATTTAGTGTAATCTTTAGACTCCTTGATATATGTACGTATGAGAGAATGCAAATGTTGAATGAAGACTTACATGTTTAAGCAATGCTATCGTATACATGCGACACGGTCTAGTTGGTGGTTCAAAGGATCATGTCTGATGAGATCAAGAAAGTCTGACGAGTTAGATAAAGGGTGATTTCTTTGTTACGCCCTTCTTTTTATGCTACATTAACAACGCATTCTAATCGCCAATCATTTTAATATCTAGCAGACATGTGAGTTAATGACCTTTTGTGTGACCTGGCGCCAACATGTTAGAACAGATTGGCATGTAAATTATGTAATTCCTACACAGATAGGAATACTTGATATCATATATACTTACCTGGCTTTTGGACCCTGTGTCCAGTGGCTTCGACCGGTAAGACATTAGTATCCGCATGGATCCCCGGGGGGCATATTCCCAGACAACACCTGCACCCACAATTTAAAGGAACAGGGCTGGGTTTATTGCCCAGTATCCGAGGGGATACACGCAATTTTTAGCACTGGCCCCGAATGAGCTTCGGTTCGTGCGTGGCTCCTCACGTTAATCGATCCTTGTGTTCAACTGACATGGTGAGAGATCAGTAAATAAATAACTACATCACTTTAAAGAGACTCGCTGAATTCATATCTATTGTAATGAATACTTTGAACTTGGAAGCAGACATTTAGGCATAAAATAATTAAGATGGATTGAAATGCCGTTAAAATCAATCAATCAATTTTCCTTTCCTTTTAGGTTTTTTTCTTTCTTTCTTTGTTAATTTCTTTCTTTCTTTTTTTCTTTATTCTTTCTTTCTTTCTTTCTATCTTTCTTTCTTTATTCTTTCTTTCTTTCATTCTTTCTTGTTGAATAAATTATTCGTATAATCTATTAACATTTCTTTCTTATCAACAATCGTCTTCCTTACATTTTCTAACAAGAGAAAAAAAAGCTTCACGTTTACATCAGTAAACGTAATATTTGCTCCCCCAGAAGCCAGGATTCTTCATCTTTTTTTTTTTTTTAGATAATTTCTCATAGAATTTTTTTCCAAGAAGCCTAATAACTTATCTCATGAGAAAATTTAGTTTGATGCGTTGATAACAGAATTAGAAATGGTAAAAATTTAATTTTGCCCTTCAGTCGCAGAAATGTTCTCTATCTAAGTGTTAAGTCTTAAAGTACAAACTACCTCTCAAAACACTTGCCATCACTCTCAAGAACGGACATAAAAAAATAACTGAAAGAATAAAAAAAGAAAGAAATCGTATAAATTAACTATAGTAGTTGTAGTCTTAGCTGTAATAACATTTGTAGTAAGAAGAGAAGCAGTAGGAATAGAAACAGCAGTAAAGAGTAAACCTAAAATAAATTAGAATTACATATCAACGTTGGTGCATATTTATATTGTCATGTTATCGCATACGTTTGGGATTGCATTTTAAACAAGTAACCTTGGAGATATTTTAGAAAATAAAAATGAACTATTTCCTGCAGTTATCTGCATCTGTGTCGACCTCCACAGACACCTACCTATTCAAACATTTAACATTGTATCAGAATAAACATTTCACTTTTTAATTGTGTATATTTTGACATAAGGCTTGATGTGAATAATTTTGATGATTCGGGCTTTTGTGCTCATATTTATTTTGGTATGTATAGACACAACGTTTTGGCCGCTGTATGCTCCGATAGTTTTCAGGTGTTCCCTATCTACACGAGCATAGCAATGACTCCGCCTAGGAAAACATTTTGAATAGTTTGTCGAAGAACTTTTAACGATCATTGTTTTTGCGCGATATATTGAATACGATTGTCAAAAGTTCTTCGACGCCTTGTTTGATCAACAGTCAAACTATTCAATATGAGTTCCTAGGTTGGGTCATTGCTATGCTATTCAGTTTCTCATCTATTTTGATGTTTCGGACTGTTGTCCTCATCCTCCTGTCCTGTATCCTCGGGCCTTATTCAGGTGTTTCTAATTTACCTTAGACTAAAGTCACCATCGGACGATAACCTTCAAATTCAAGCGAAAACAAGTTATTAAGATGAGTACAACAGTCCGAAATATCAAAATAATTTCACTTTTTTATTGGGCGGAAAGTACATGCGCGCATACACGTGTCTCTGTACGCGTAAGAAGTATCAATTCAAACAATGACATCATCATCATCCTCATCTTCATCAAAACGTGCTGACAGCACGGATCCCCTCTCTCTCTCTCTCTCTCTCTCTCTCTCTCTCTCTCTCTCACACACACACACACACACTATCCGTCCGTATTGGATACCGCTCAGGTAAGTCCTCTACACCGCATCCAGAGTCCACAGCATTTTATATTTCAACCATATAATCTCATAGACAATGTCTCCTCACAATTAATACATATTACCTATTATCATCATCTTCAAGTCGTGCTGACAGTAAGGGTACCCATCACTCTGTCTCACCACCTGTCCCTGTCGGTCATGTCGAGTCCTCTGCATCGCATCCAGTGTCCGCACAGAGCTGATGATTTGTAAGTGTTTGTGGGTCGGCCAACACGAGTGTGTCCGTATGTAGGTGTCCGCAGGAGAACGTCACTGATGAATTTGTTTTTACTTCACCAGCATGACTTGTTCGGTTTAACTGGCTGGTTTATGTGATAAACTCACTTACTGATGTTTTTGAGGAGTGCTGCTTCCGGGATTTGTCCAGGACAGAAGCAGCATTCTTGTGTAATTTCCAACTAACTTTTTTCCAAGTGTTTCATTAAATTCCAAGTGGTGCAGCCATACAGTTGCACTGACACAGCTACAGCCTCAGCTAGCAAAAATTGTCGTTTTATCTTATCAGCCAGATCAAATTTCCATAAGATCGATAATCTGTCGATAGTATTCTATGCATATTGACATCACATTCTGTAGATAAACTATTGCTAACTAGGTATGTGAACTGGTCTACTAATTTCAGAGGTTTATCATCCAGTATAGAGATGTCTTTATACTGTTTAAAACACATGAGCCCCGTTTTATTTTAGATGGTATCTTTACCATTTACCTGGTATCTGGTACCTTTTACCTGTAAGTAATATCTTTTACACATTGACATTTTTACCATTTTACTTTGGTTTTATTGATCCATACACTGTAGATGACGGAGCCTTTAAGTGAAATAAGTTAAACACTTCCTCCTTGTGCAATGGATGATGCGCATTCGGTAGACTAGAATTTCCTCAATCGGTATATATATATATATATATATATATATATATATATATATATATATATATATACAGGATGATTATGAAGTATCCCCCTTCCTTATTTTAAAAACCTTATAACTTATTTCTGAATCATTATTTTTACAAAAAAAAAATGAACACGGGAAAAACACACATAACATGGAGTTTTCAAAATTCTGTATGGGCACCAGGATTCGCCTCTCCAGCCTCGCAAGCAGCTCATGAATAGCATCAACTGATCTTCCCCGGAGCTCTTGTGGAATGGCAAAAACGAATTCTCGTATCCGTCCTTCAAGTTCTTCCAAAGTCGTTGGTTTATTAGAGTAAACTTGCTCCTTCAACCAACCCCAAAGAAAGAAGTTGCAGGATGTTAAATCAGGGCTTCCGGCCGGCCACTCATGCAGACCATGTCTACCCATCCATCCCCCAGGAAAATGGCGATTCAGCCATTCTCGAACAACAATATCAAAATGTGGAGATGCTTAATCTTGCATAAAAGCCAAGTCTTAAAAAATAATAATGTAATTGCATATTAAAAAAATTTATAAATAATTTAAAATAGGGAGTTACTTTTCAATCGCCCTGTGTATAGTGAACAAATCCTGACGTAAGTGATAAAACATAGACTTTACTGTCGAAGCAAACTCTAACAGAAACATTACTAAACAGGATAGAAAAATAGAAAGAGTATATGTGTACAGAATAAATGTTCAAATCGAAAAAAGAGTCATTTCAGATAGTCCTGAGGATATTGGAAGTCCTCCAGAACTAAAGGACGGAAAGACAATGGCTGGAGGGTCTAAGAGAAAAGAGGATTTGACTTCGGCAGTACAGCCTATTTCTATTACCGATCGCAACACCTAACGCCAGAGTTGGTCGCCCAGCAAAGACTTACATAGATCAATTTTGCGCGGATACTGGATGCTGCACAGAAGACCTCCTAGGCGCAATGAATGATAGGAAAGAATGACGAGAGATTGTCATAGATATCCGTGCTGCCAGCAAGATAGGATGATGATGATTAACAAGAACTGAAATACAAACATAAAACAAACATCAGAAATAACATCAAACGGTCAATATTTAGAGCTTGTATAGATTCGGAATTTATATCATCAGATGGTGAGGCTCCAGTTCAGGAGACTCGGTGAGTATGAAATGTCCTGTCATTGCCATTATTCCAAGGTCTACTCTGACCCGGAGTGGTAGTCCCTATTCGGATCCCATCTATGGGTCAAATGAATCTGTCTTGAAATTATTCATATTCGATAGGACTGTGTGAAAAAAAACTCTTAAGAAACAACAACACAAAAATGTAAATATGATCTTAGAATGTATGCGATTCCCGAATCTGTAGACATAAAATAACCCTAGATAGATTGATATGCCATTAAAATTAATTAATCAATTAATCAATCGACTAATTCTTCTTAAGAATGACACAAATCTTAATACAGTAACATTTTTAAAATTACAAGTTAGGACTTTTTCACTAACACGTTTTTTTTATTGATATTTGGCCAAACAGACAAAACATGGCGAGTCATCCCAACACCTTTGTGGTATAAGCTACTTCATATATAGATTTCAACCGGTTGGTGTTTTCATTCAAAGACCGTAAAGTGGGTAATATATGATAAAAAATAAAGAAGTTGTCTTCGACGTTTATTATGTAAAGATGCAGGACGTGAGTTCGAGTACTTTCCAAGGCTACTTCTTTTTTGCCGATTTATACTGTTTCCTTATCAATCACGCACATTACAATAAAACTAACTTCACGATGAAGACATCGATTCCGACCAGATCACTGTATTGAAGCATTGATGCGCCCGTTCACTAAATAGATGGGTGACCATTAAAGCTACAGCAACTAACGAAAACAGTCTAAAGTAAATGAACTAGAGTAAGCGAAACTGAGTAAATACAAATTATTTAAAATAAGTTGAAGGGAAAATCTAATTATTAATAACGACAATAGTTTTTTTTAATTGAATTTCTGATAAGCTTCCCTTTGTTTGGCACAGTGCTGAAGTTGGGGAGCGCTCGATGACAATTGAATATTGCACTAATGATTTCATTTGCGATAAAACCTGCAAACAATTGTTTAAGAAGAGGCCCCATACACACACAGGCAGACAGACATACACACATATATATATATATAGAAAGAGTTTGATTTATTTATGAATATATATATATATATATATATATATATATATATATATGTTTTTTCCACGATAAACCTTTACTTGTGTTGATGAGCTACATTCGAAACTAGTCGACAACAATCAACAATAGATAACATAAAATAAGCATTCTTATTTGTATTATCACTATTATTCATCTTTATATATATATATATATATATATATATATAAAGCCGTAGTCGTACTGGATCCTTTTATGAAGTATTAAAATATATTCCCGTAAACCTATGATTTCTTTGAACTATCTTCTTCATTATATATCTGCGCTGTTGCTCTTTTCATCAAAAGCTTATATATGATATCTTACGATCTTACAACTTTTTCAGATTATTTCACATTCTTTTCTTTTCCATATTTAGACCATTTTTGTCGTTTTTTCTTTTCATTCTCTAAAATCTTTGCTTGCGATTGCAAAATCTTCAGAGATTTTCACTTATATTGGATGGATCATTCTTATCCTAGATGAAACAGAATCTATCACCTGATGACACACACACACACACACACACACACACACACACACACACACATATATATATATATATATATATATATATATATATATATATATATATATATATATATATATTGTAAAGATTAGATTAAAAAACAAGTGAAAACCAAATAATCAATTTTATAAAGAATATTATTTTGATTAACATACGGATTTCTTGAAAGTAAATGCACTAACTTGCCAATATCTTTGTGCACAGAGATATAGTCAGACAGAAGAAATAGATGCCTCCCCCTCACCCGCTAAAAAAGAAACTATCATTCCACAAATTGGTACTTCCTTCTCAGTATTCCATTGATACTTTCTGTTATATAAATTCTCTAATTTAAATTTCTGTGAAAACTCACGTCTTTTATAATTGGACGTTCTGGCTTCATAAAATTACTTTAGACAAACTAGATTAAATTATTTAGATTGTTGGCCTAATTTTTCCAAGATGTTTAGAGGAAAAATATAACGGAATAAACCAATATTAAGGAAAAAAATTGAATAGGCCAATACTAAGGGGAAAATGGAATTAGCTAAATTTGAGCCATAATAAGCCAATATTTAGAAAAATATAATGGAATAAAGCAATTTGTATCATTTGAATTATTCGGACTATTGTCCTCATCTTTATGGTTATCTGTACAACGTTTCGGTAGATGAGCCCTCCGGCTTTCTTCAGGTATTTCTTGTCGGACTCGGGAGCATTCTCGAGCTCGGGAATCTTCTTTTCGAACTCGGGAACCTTCTTGTCGTAATCGGTAGTCCTCACCGAACTTTATTCAATCCACGGGGGTATCATGTTCTCATTTCTCTAACCATAGCTGGGTATAAGTGTTAATTATTATTCAATGTTACTGTCGCCCTTGACCAGGATTGAACCTACAGTCTTGAGATAACTGTCACTTAGAACTGTATTAACTCAACCCTTATATCCACTACGTTATGTGTCCAATTGGACGGATGACAATAAAGATTAAGTCAATCGTCCAAATAATACAAATAATACAAATTATCAAGCCTCATCTCAAAGATTCAGAGGAATAACGCAATATTCAGGAATTCATGTGAGTTTTCACAGAAATTGAAATTTCCAAGTATCTTTTAGTAATTGAAACTTATTTTTTCCTTTATTTCTGTTGTACCGGCCGTTCCTACAGTGGAGAATATACACCGGTTCTCACTATAAATAGTGAGACACCGAGTGAAAAGGTTGTACTGTTACCGTTAACGGCAAGCTAGCCGTTCCTGTACCATTATTGTAAATACTGTCGTTGGGGACCGATAAGTGTTGCATAACTGATGGATGCCCTGCAAATTATGCACGGTTTATTTGAATTCAAACATAACCATGAGCAACATTTACAGAGATTTTGATGGACGTCTCTTAAACTTATTTCGACCCCACTCTTCATGTTTGCGTGCAAGCGTGGGAGAGATAGTTTAGTTCTAGTCAGTTTCTAGCTGGCTGTCGAAATTTGAAGACCTAGTAGCAGTTAACAAGACTCTCACCGCGCGGTTGAGTGAATCGGATCCGAGAGCTTAAATAAAATACATCACCAAAGAAATATCTTGAGTTGTTAACTAAGAAAAGACTAACTGCACAAAACGTCTCAGCCAGATCTTAAGAAGAATGGGCCTTCCTGAATAAGAATGTAAATACCAAATCGTAAGAAGATAAATACCAAATCGTAAGAAGAAATACAGACCAAGATAAGAAGAAGCTTCCAAAAGCTACGAGATTAAGAATGGTATACATTCACGCGTATACTTATGTTAAGATGGCATTCAACATAAAAATGAAATGACACAAGCTAAAGTTGTTGATTGTTGTTTGTTTGGTTTTACGGCGTGTCAACACTTATTGGGTCATCTTATACTGAAGACAATTTTGTTTTATTCATTCTTGATGGATATTCAATTTTTTAGAACTCATTTTTCTATTTAACCCATAGATGGGAGCTAACAGGTACCGGGTCAGAGTGGATCTGGAAGACATAGTGATAAAGGGTTACTCCACATTTCAAAGACCTCCAGAACTGGAACCTAACCATCAAATATAGTTCAACGTCATACCCAGGACATTAAGACACTCAATCACCGCCTTCTAGCACATATATGATAGAAAGGGTTGGGGCTTGTCATAAGGGAAATAGGGTTGGGACAATCATATAGGTGCTAGAGCATGACGTCACTAACAGATCGATCGGAGGGGGCCTCTCAGACCGCCCATCTAGCCTATATAAGGACCAAAGTAGAGTGTTGCATGTCATGGAATGCTCATCCATCAGGATCCATCCTTATACATCACGGGTTGACACCCATGGCCAACAGGTCTTATCCCTCTTCAGGGGTGAATTCGATGTATTCTAAAGCCCCAGTCGACAGGGCTGCACAAGCTAAGGTAATGAAAAGAAACACTCAGTTGTAGATTTGTTTTATCTAGAACTACAGAACGTGGTCAGCAGAAAAACGGATCAGTGGCAAGCTGGAACATGGTCAGCAGAAGCAGGATTGGTGACCAATAGGATCGACTGTGGACAGGATCGCAGTGCAATGAGCTAGACCGTGGTCAGTCGTATTGCAGGTTCAACTGTAGGCAGGATTGCAACACAATGAACCAGACTGTGGTCAGTAACTTTACTATAATATTCTTACACATTCGTTGCTACAGTTGCATTATCTCATAGTTTCATGTTTCAGCTGTTTCCTACGCATCCGTTAATTACGTAAGCGCCATTAATACTGGAAAATATAAGATAAACTGTATGTAAGTATAAAAGAAAGAATTTGACATTAGGTTTTCTTGTGGGTAAATGATTTCTTGTTTAGATTATATTTGAAACACCTTATCTTTTCATAACATTGAAATAAATTCTTCTATATTCTGAAATGTGTAACAATAATACAGCTGCTCTCTCCGAACGAAACGTGTGCACAATACTGAGTTTAAAAGTATGTTTGTTTTATCATGTGTGCTCTTTTATTGTGTGCTTGGGCTCAGGGAAATTTCTTTTACTGAGTTGTTCACTCCTTTTGCACACCAGACAATGGAGATAAGTCATTTTCTCTTCCAAAAAAATTTTCTTTCATGAACTTAGTCCAATATATTTTGATGTCATAACAACTTAAAATCGATGAGTGTTTTGTGCTCACCTTGTAATATGAAAAGTTTTCCGTCGCGATTATTTGTTGTTTCAAATAAAATATTATTCCACAACCGGGAACCATTCTTCATGAGCGTAGTCAGGATTTGAAATTTGTTAGTTTTCCACTACTCTGTGTTCATGCTCAAAGCATATAAATACTTAGTGATATATTATAAGTAAGTAACTATGTTATGTATACTAGCAAATATATGCACCCTTCGGTTGCATCTACTTCAGATTTAATGTAATAAAATATTACATTCAATTAGATAGGCAAATGAAACTAAATACGAATGCCGATGAAATGATTTGAAACAGAGGGAGGTATAATAAAAAAATAGAACAACTGAAACTTACTCTTCCATCACTCGTGTCTTTCATTGCTAAATTTTTCTAATTTAACTATTTAATTAGAATAGGAAGTAAAATATAAAATTACAGTAATTTCTTCTTGTTAATGAATTTCTTTTAAGATTTTCGCTCATATTCATTTAGATAAAATCAAACAACTAGAAATCAATAAAACTAACCACATATTTATTAAAATCAAATTTTTAATATCAATATGCAAATTAGCTTTATCGTTCACACCGTAATACTGCTATTTTGTTGTATATATATAAATACAAATGCATGTTATAAGTTTGTAGATATGGTCAACAGTATTAATAATGTAAATCAATTTTTATTAATAATTGAGGATTAAATAAAAATAAGAACATGGCGAATGTGACTTAAATAACTAAGGGAATTGTGACTTGAGTATAGTTTCGGTTACAGACACACACAACACACACACACACACACACACACACACACACACACACACACAATCTTCATTATAATAAGATTTAACAGGCTTTCGGGTCCTGCGTCCAATGCTTCGGCCTCTAGACCGGTAAGATGTATCATAATTCCACATGAATCTCGACGGGAGCACGCCCCCAGGCAACACTTGTACCTTTGCCTAGAATAATTTGTACTTCAATGGGTGATCATATATGTGAACCATACTAATAAAAGCTTAATAAATAGCTGTTTAATACTATTTAATAGTGTGAGGAAATTTACCCAGGTTGTCAATCTCTACTTGAATAATTGAGTTTACATCCGAAGACTAAATTTTAGCACTGAAATCAGGAACAATAATACAGCTGCTTTCTCCAAGTTAAAAAAAATCTGTTTGTTTTGTTACTTGTACTCTTTTATTGCGTGCTTGGTCTCAGGGAAATTCCCTTTTCTGAGTTTTTCACTCTTCTTGCAGGCCAGACAATTGGGAACGCGTTTAATCCTTGGCGATATGTCATTTTCTCTTCTACAAGTAGGAGAGTGTGATCCGCACTGGAAGTCGTTTATGATGCTACACTAAGCTTAGCACATATCAGTATTGAACTACATGTATAAACGTCTTTAAAATCATTTCTTGATTTATTTTATTTTAAATCAGGTTAGGTTTTTTTCAGACCGGTATATATTAAGCCTGTAATACATAAGAGAAATGTCTGTAACTATAAAAGAAAGAATTTGACATTAGGTTTCCTGTGGGTAAAAGATTTCTTGTTTAGATTACACTTGAAACTCCTTATCTTTTCACAACATTGAAAGAAATTCTTCTGTAAAGATTAAAAATAATCTTTTGGCTTGAATGAGTTTGATTGTGAAAATCATTGAAGCAAAGGTCAAAATCATCATTCTCCATTGTTTTTTTTAGTCGCCTATTGGCTTCGTTAACGATTGTTGAAATACAGTATTCGTTCGTAAAATATAACATGTGCATTTTAACATAAATATCCGAATAGCACTTATCAAACCATTGTTTTGCTTGAACAGTATTTTTCCCATGAGAAAGCAATGCTTTATTAACACACGAAATTCAGATTTTTCCATTGTTTTACAAATTTGCAACAGTAGCTGCACTTAAATAACTGTAAACTAATAATACGATTGGACTCAAATTTTGACACGTAACATTTGAAGGTTAGTACTTTATAAAAATTATGTCTTTTTTATTAGTGGCATGATCTTTATGTCACGGCCCGGGAATTATTGAGTGATGTGTTAACATGTGCATTTTAACATAAATATCCCCAATGAACCTTATGAATCTTAATGAAATTGACCTTGTGTCACCCCCCTCGTGGTTGAGAAAATGGGTAAATACATACATATATTTATACACAACTAATTGCAAATTTAGACGGGGTGATTGTGATAATGCAGGATGATATTTTACCAAACTTAGACTAGTCTGGTATAAGGCCAAAATTATAGAGCATCCAATAGAGATTACTCTTTAACAATAACTTATTAGACTAACTTATCATTTTACTGTTTATTCTTTTACAGGATTCTTACTTGTGATAATGCTGGATGGTATTTTACCAACTTAGACTCGTCTGGTATAAGGCCAAAATTATAGAGCATCCAGTAGAGATTAATCTTTAACATTAACTTATTAGACTAACTTTTACCGTATATTCTTTTACAGGATTTATACCTAAACATGGCTGCTCTATTGAATTTTACTGCCAATTATGGAGGTGTGGTTACTTTATTTAATGGCATATAAACCTTTGTGGGTTGATGACAAAGCAATCCTTGTAGAAGAACAGTAGTGGTAATATTTCACACATAGCAATGACAAATTAAAGGGATTACAACTTTCAAGTTGGTATTCTTACTGTGGGATTATTTTTAGGTATGTTTTGCGAAAATCACTACTTATACTTATAGACTACTCCAAGTAGCAGGGACTGGATTGACCAATGGTAAAACGAGAAAATATGTATTTAAACTCGGTAATAAAATGCCCAAGAATAGTTAGCTGAGGGGTTTCCTCACGGACAGATCAACAAACAAGGATTAAAACTGATACTACATTTTTCTACTGCAAGGAATACTCTGGATCAGCTGACAAGGATTAAATCCGATACATCTTGCTACTGCAAGGAATACTGTGGATTAGATGACAATGATTAAATCTGACACATCTTTCTACTACAATGGCAACTCGAATCCCGTCTTCATGCATCACGGGTCACCACCCACGGCCAACAGGTGGCCGACAGGTGGTTCCATTTGGGGGCGTTACCCCTCTACAGAGGTGCAGTCTGCGTATTCAACGGCCCCAGCCGACAGGACAGGTTATTAAATGGTTCTAATTTTGCACGGAGTCATTTTAATGATATAAAACGTTCATTTTTGTAGAACAGTACTATAACTATTTAACCCATAACTATGAGGTTAGGGGTTTCATACCTTTACCATGGGTATTAGTCGGAAAGTAAATATAATAGCACCACAATCGTACGAACTTGCTTACTACTTTATGGAGACTAAATATAGTAGTCTCCCTTTTCACAGCGTTTGAGGAAGTGTCCCACGTCAGAGGTCCATTTTTGGACACGTGACGCGAAAACCCCAAAGTCTCTACTTCTTTTAGAAACCTGACTTGAGGAGAACAGGTGTAGTCGCTGCTTCCCCTCAACGGCGCACATCTTGCGTGCTTTTGCTTTTGACTCACGAAATAGTAAGTGGTCTCCACCTCTTTGTTATTCAGACATTTCTACATGTCCTCGAATACATTGTGACAATTTTTTAGCCTTTGACCCTTGTTCCCTTCGTAACTGTTGAATTAAATGTTATATATATCATTAATTGACTTGTCTTTTATTTTCATACCGAATGTTCTGTGTTAGGTTACTCTCCTTTAGGTAACCCAATGCATTATACGAACGGGAGCTGATAACTCCCTAATTTTTATACCATGATGTCGCACATTAGATATTTCACCAGGGAGACCCCCGTAAGATTTTGTAAATTAAAATTTTATCTATATATTAATACTATTGCAACTATCTATCTACATTAGAAAAACGCAACATTAATTTAATTACTTTGATCTATTTCAGTTTAGGTATATTTGATAAGACTATTAAATTCATTAGATTATTTCTATTAATAATGTAGATTCGGTCTCTTTTTGTCTGTAACATAAACTACGTCACTACTTACGTAAAAGAAATTAAAAAAAAATTAAAGACCAAATTTTCACGAAAACTTTTATGCTTATTCAACTTTAGATGAATTTATGTTTAAAATAGTTTTTTCCTAAATATATATTAGGGTAAATATTTTTTTACAAGGTCGACCCTCCCTTATTTCATTTTATGAAATCCGAACATAATATATTTACTCGTGCGATTTTTAGATTTTTCTATAATGATAATTCTGAATTATTAAATCAGAAAATTTGGGAAACGTTTTGGAGGTCCTTACTGTCGTAAAACAAAATAAATATCTCAGTGGAGTGGAGTGAATATGATGTTTTTTAAGTAATTCAATTTTTTTAAATATTAAAAGTTTTATTTTATTTATCTAATTTTTTTTCCACACCCCTCAGGCAATATCTTTCAAAAAATATTTTTACACTGCCCGGAGGGTCTTTCTTTCTAGTTTAGTTAATAAAAAGATCTCAGTGAGCATTCCATAAATGTCCGAATTTTATAGTCTTATGTAGTAAGTAGTAAAGTTGGCGAAGTGGCTTATTGTCGGTATCAGCCGGACAACGAAGGAGTCTATCCTCTTTTCACTAGCGCTAGATAAGGGAGATTGTTTTTTGCGTCTGAGTTTGAGCACCACACCTACTATCAGCACTCCATTTTACTGCACAGATCCAAGCTGGGCTACTAATGTGCTGCGTTTGCAAGCGGCCGGTATCGAACCCGGAACCTCGTGGTTCCGACGCGGACGCTCATACTGACTGACCTAAACCAGCCCCAATTATTTATGTAGTAAAATTAAGGAAGAAAATCAGAGTTATTTTTTCTGTAATCACTGATGAGTTAAGAAACATGTTTTGTTTAAAAACATATGACCACAGTATAATGTTCAAGGAATCGTTTGCACACGAATTGCATTTTATGCTTGAAATATTTCTATATTGAAGTTTATAGCTTTCATTCAACTATATTATACCTCGCCAAAACACTTCTTACTACCCTAAACAAAAGCAAAAAACAAAAGAAAGAAAGAAAGAAATAAAAGCTATGAGTTATCAGACCTTATTTATATGCTGCCACCTTACTCTTGTGACGCCTCATATTCTAGTGAGAGGGCACAGATAACAAATATAAAAAATGTATTTGCACTTTCGACTTCCTTTTCCCTCAGTTTGATATGGGAAGGTTAAATAGCACTTTTCATATCTTAAGTTCTGACGTTGAATTATTTATGTTAGCAACACAAAGTAAAAATGTGTTTTTCCAACTTTTCAGGTTATGATTTCTGTTTTGTCCTTTATCTATCGATCTATCTATACATATATAAAGGGCAGTTGTGTGTATATGTATGTCCGGTGGAAACTTCGAAAATAAAACAATTAGCGACAAAGTAAATATATATGCACATTAAATATCACAAGGGCTCGGTTTTTGCGCAAAAGTAATGAAGATTTGATTTATATTATCGAATACATTTAAAAATTAAATAGCATTATGAAATATCGTTAACATTCTACTCGGCCATTTACGGCGTTTTTTGTTAAAAAGTAAACATGAATAACGGACGCTCGATAATTTTTTTTCATTTTTTCATATTAAATCTACATTTTTACTGATTCAAAGTTGTAGTAAATATTTCATTGTACAGGATAAACAATTGTTTATTTAATCTATTTTTTATAATACAATTTTTATGGACAATTTAAGAATCAATCCTTTAGTTACACTTTTGACTTTACTGTGAGTTAAATTACCTATTATAATTTGATATTCGATCGGCTACGCTTTGAATTAATAATGTTATTATTTAAAGATTACTCATCGCTTTACTTTAATTTGATTACTTTTTAAAATTTATTTATTTTTGTTTTTTCTTTGAAATATTAATTTGCAATTTAGCAAATCGCGTCATTTATATTTAATTAAAAGATAATTTTAAAAATAAGAAATTGAATGATAAAATTTCAATAATAAAGTTTTAATTAAATCTGCGTTTTTACTGATTCAAAACTGTCGTAAATATTTCACTGAAAGTATTTTATAACTTAAAAAAATCATAGCATTCAAAAATAAATACAATATAATTTCACTGAAAAATTGTTTATTGAATCTGATTTAAAAAGAAAAGTATTACGCAGCTTTTTATGGACCGTTTAAGAATTAAATTAACGACTTAGTTTCACTTTTAAACTTCCGTACAAAAAAAAAGGAGACATTTTTATTTCCCTTTTAAACAAATTAGTAAGATAAGTTTTGATTTTTTTAAAATTCTAATTTTGATTCAATTACTTTATATATATATATATATATATATATATATATATATATATATATATATATATATATTAGTAAATGAAGAAAGAACTCTAAACTTGCTTCATTACAATATTTAATTCAACCGTATATATATATATATATTATATATATATATATTATATATATATATATATATATATATTAATTTCACTTAGAAATATATTATTAATTGAATTAATTCTAATGAGAGACGTTCGATCGAAAATGTAAACAAACAATGTTTAAGTCCTTTCTTTTATTTACCCTTTTAAACAAATTAAAAATTCTCAAAAAATAACATTTTTTTGCATTTAATATTGTAGGAGACATTAATTTTCTTTTGGTTTAAGTCTTTTTATTTTTATTTTTAATTTAAAAGATAACATACAATTCGTCTTAAAAATATTTTCAATTTAAATACGGCTGATTTATTTTTATGCAATAAATAAATAAAAATAATAACATTAAAGAATTATTTTAAATTTAAATACTGTATTTATCTAATTCTTTTGTATGTGTGTTTTTTTTTTGTTTTTTTTGTTGTTGTAAATATCGGTTTGACAAATCGCCTCATTTATATCTTATTTAAAAAAAAATATAGTTAATTATTGAATTAAAATTTCTTACTATATCGTTATATGTTTATGTAATTTCTGCTACCCTGACGAAAACAAAAAGTTGCCCCCCCTCCCTCCCAAACCGGGTTATAACAGAAGGTTTTTTTACGTGGGGATTTTTATTGGGCATCCTGCGATGACCGAACTTGCTAATTCAGTAGTAATTGATCTGCAAGACTAACTTGCTAACCCTTATATCACGTTTATTCTCCCCCCCACTCTACCGGGCTTGGCTACATAAAGGGCAGTTGTGTGTATGTATATGTCCGGATGAAACTTCGAAAATAAAACAATTAACGACAAAGTAAATATATTTATACATTAAATATCACCAGGGCTTGGTTTTTGAGAAAAAAATAATAAAGATCTGATTTATATTAGGGAAGATAATTAAAAAATAAATAAAATTTAACTGATAACAGCATGGAATTTTTTTGCGTTTAATATTTAAAATAGTAGACATTAACGTTTCTTTGCAGATAGGCTGGATCAATGCAAGGTTTTTTTTACGTAGGGATTTTAATTGGGCATTCTACGAGGATCCAACTCACGATTCAGTAATAATGGATCTCCAGGACTAACTTTTAAAAATTTCCCTCTACCGAGGCGACGCCGGTTAGCCGTTTCTAGTCTATATATAAAGGGCAGTTGGTATGTGTGTATGTATGTCTGTCCGGATGAAACTATGACTATTAGCAAATAAATCCAATTGGGTAATAGATTCAGTTTTTTGAAATCTAACTTGGCTGTAAGTTTCTTATTCGAGGCAAAATATAAGTTCATTTATTATTTTGACAGTTATATTGTTTCAAGTGTTCCTATCTAATTTGAAAAGTTTCAAACAGATCTATTTGACTCATAATTGGAGTGGTTAGTTTTACTGCATATATTATTTAATGCGGAAGTCGTTTTTTTTCTTCATGCAATTACGTTTTCTCATCATCATCATCATCATCATGCTCATCATCATTATGATGATGATCATGAAGTCGCGTTGGCAGCACGGGTATCCATGACAAGCTCTCGCCAACCATCCCTATCTATCATCACCCCCGGGAAATCCTCTGCGCAGCATCCAGAATCCGCATAGAGCTGATCGATGTAGGTCCTTGCTGGGCGGCCTACATTTGCATAGGTTTCCACAGGAGAACGTCACTTATGAGTTCGTCCTTGCTTCTCCAGCAGTGTCCAGCATGCCTTATTCGTCTTACTCGGGTGGTTTGTGTAATAGAGTGCAGGTGGCCGTATAGCTGCTTTCTGGTGGGATGTTGTTTGCATGATTTCTTTAAGACCGCACGCATCATCCTTGTGCAACTCCCATCTAGCTTATTCTCTAAGCGCTTCGTTAGGGTCCCGGTGGTACAGCCATACAGTAGCACTCATACAACTACGGCTTGGAAGAATTGCCGTTTTAAATTATCGCTGACTGCTTTCGACAAATTATCAATATGGAAATTTGATCTCAATGATAGATATTTTCTATTAACCATATCTATTTAATAATACTCATTTCCTTGTAGACAGTTACATGGTTTCAAGTATTCCTATCTAATATTAATAATTTGGAAAACGAAATATTTAACACATAGATAACAGGTATAACCTCAATAAAGGTGTATGTCACATTCCTCAGAGCTCCAGAGCTGGAGCCTAACCACCAGATTTAGTTTGGTTCTATACGGAGATCCCTCTTTTGTTGGATTATTTGGACATATAAGGTGTGCTGTAACCCACCTCTTAAACTTATAGACTCTGTGTGGGCGCGTGGATTAAAGCCAGCCCATCAACACGCACGAATACGTTGGTTAGTTAACTATTTAATCGTCGATCTTGAAACCCGTTCAGTTGCTGGCATTCGACACGGACGAACGGGTCAACAACCAAACGCTCTTCTTAACACAAGGTTTCTTCATTAAGAAACACAAGGATTCTACCCAATACTATGGAACAATGATTCTGCCTAACACTAAGGAACACAAGGATTCTGCCCAATACTAAGGAACACAAGGATTCTTCCTAACATTAAGGAACACAATGGATCTCCACTGTTAAGTACTCTCACCTGCAAAATGGCCACAAAAATCGTAACAGTCTGGCCCTTTAAGCCTGACCATTAGTTTAATGGACACAGCTTCTATTGTTAGTACCAAAATAACTATGCAACACGATCGAAAATTCAAATTCCAGCGATGTTATTGTTATAAATATATCCAGGGGTTGTCAAAGTTTAAGTGCTGGACATGTATGCCGAAAAGGCGAGGGCCCTCTTAAAAATATTGTGATATTGTAAAAAGTATCTGGTACCTCTAAAGGAGGCGGCTTCATTCCTGAAATGAGGTAACTAAGCAAGTACATGGTACTATTAGTATTTTTGTAATTTAGCCATTGTAGTTCTAATCAATTATTATTCTGATAACTCCATTGCAATCTATTAGATTTCCATATGCCATAGTTGAATGAACTGTTTATCTTTGGTAAATTCTCAAATGACATTATTATTTAAGTTAAAAGTTAAAGTTAAAAAATTGAAATATTTTATTATATATTATTTTAATTGATTATGTACATATATAAATGAATTATTTATGTTATATCTACACCTAGATAATAAATACTTTGCTTAAGTAATAGATATCAGGTACTTTTCACAATATCACAACTTTTCATTATGGGACCCCCCCTTTTGTATATATGTTCGGTACGTAAACTCTGACGCCCTCTGATCTATCAAATATTAATTTGTGCATGAGGTAATGAATACCTCTTCCCTGCGACCAGATTTGTTAACATTTAGAGAAAAGAATAAAGCATATTTTAATTAGAATGTTAATTTCGTCTAACAAGCGATTTTATACCGCTTTATTTGGCAATATAATTCTTAACACTCCTAAAGTGAAGAAAAACTGTCGCCAGGTATTTGTTCATGCAATTTTATTGAGACAGGAATTGTGCAAAAACATTATTCATCTCAATAACTACACAAAAAACAAACAAACAAACACACGCACACACGTACTCCCACCTACACATACCCACATACACGCAGACACTTACATGCACGCAGTTATACACACTCAGTAAGTCACTCAATCATGAGTACCCATTCACATATTTTTACAAACACACATACACTCACATATATAACAATCCACATGCATGCACAAATGTAACCGAACACACACTCATAAGCACATACTATAACATATTATCACATACATTAATTAATACACACACGCGCGCACACATTCACCAACATACATGCCTACGCACTCTTACACCCACAATCGGGCACACAGAATAACATACATAATTACACACGAGATATACACTCACACTCACACACATACAAACTTGCACTCTTCACTCAAACAATCACGCAGTCACCCACAAAGGAAAGATCACTCCCATCCAGAATCATTCAAACAGAGAGAATAGATTACAGATACACACACACACACACACACACACACGCGCGCGCGCCACTCTCTCTCTCTCACAAACACACACACACACACACACATACGCGTTCACACACACACATATATATGAGTTAAGACACACAGTTTTTACACAATTTGTACTTTAGGCGAATTATTGTTTTTACAGAAACAATCGGAGTTTCAAAAAAGATTGAGACTTAAAGACTCCTGACTAGTTGTTCCTGAATTATTGCATTTTCTTCACTTTGCCCATCGTTGGAAAATTTACAGACTTGCGTCGTGTAACTGAAATTATCATTTATACGTTTAGATGTTAATACAATGTTGAACAAGATTGAATTATTGTAGTACAAATTATTTAATTGTATGTACTCACTCCTCCACCACAGACAGGATGTGACATAAAGTAATTATTAAAGGAAACTCCAACTCGTTTGAATTCAAAATTTTCTATTTCCTTATAACCAGGTAGCGTATTCTAAACCCCACCGACAAAGCATGAATCAATCAGTTGACCGTGAATTAATGACAATGAAGTGGTAAACCAAATTCCAGAACTTTAGAACTGCTTTGGTTTGGTTTGTTGGATTTTACGGCATGTCAACCCTTGTTGGCTTATTTTATGCCAAAGACGTTTTGTTCTATTTATGCTTCATGGATATTCAAAACTTTTTTGAAACTCAATTTTTTAAAACAAATTTTTCATCTATTTAACCCATAAATGGGGGCCTAACAGGTACTACCACTCAGGGTCAGTGTAGATCTGGGAGTAATCGTAATGAAGGGGTACTCTACATTCCCCAGAGCTTCAGAATTAGAACTTTACCATCAGATAGTTTAATGTCATACCCAGGACACTAAGACCCTCAGTAACCGCCTTCTAGCACATATCAGATACAAAAGGTTGGGACTTTCCATAAGGGCATAGGGTCGAGAAAATATAGGCGCTAGGGCTTGAGGTAACCAGTCGTTTGATCGGATGGGCCTCTCCGACCGCCCGTCTAACCTAAGTAAGGGCCAAAGCGCAGTGTTGCATGTCATGGACTTCTCAGCTACCAGGGTTCCATTCTTAAGCATCACGCGTCACCATCAACGATCGACAGGTGGCCCTATTTTTGGGTTACCCCCCTGCAGAGGTGCAGTCGATGTATTCTAAAGCTCCAGTCGACAAGGATGTCTAGAATATGAACCTCGCCATCATATGGAGTTCAATGCCATACCCAGGACTCTTTTTTCTGTGAGGAAGGGTCTTATCCCTCTCCGGGGGATACAGCATATTCTAAGCCCTGACGTTAGGATGAAAATTAGTAAAAGGGGCCTGCTGAGAAAATAAGCTTGTGTACAGCAAAAGAAAGTCTAATTAAGATTTGCCTCCATCACACCTATCTATATAGCAATACTCGTGTTCCTTAATTGTACGATCGGTATCATATTGCAACACCCTCTGTTTAAAAATGAGATCTGCCTCATAATTCAAGATGAAATGCAAAAATGTAAATCCTGATTATCTGGTGTTGCATATTCACCGAATTCTTATTTCTTATGAGTGTCGTAACCTCAGCTAAATAATGGATAATTCAGTTTTTATCATAAAGAATGAAAGGGGAGAAAAAGGACATGCTACACAGTAAAATATAATAAGAAACACAGAGAAAAAGAAAGAAAGATAGTGGAGGAAAGAAGGGGGGTTGAACAGAGTAAGTGATAGCGCTAATCTGTTTCAATCGAACATAAAAAGATGAAAAGTAGGAAAGAAGGGAAAGAGAGTAGAGAGAGTTAAATCAAGATTTAGTATACTTTTTACATATTGAACTATTTCGCAACATAGCAAACGTGATGATAATTAAATTGTCATACTATGGTATATCCACAGGTCCTGCTAGTAAAACTAATTAAAATAATTCTAAAGAAAAAACAGTTTAATGAAGACATCCTGAAAGACAAACTACATCACTTCTTACATCACAATACTCAAAATCGTTAATACAGAAAATAAAGAACAACCTTGTATTATATATAGTTTTATTTAAAAACAAGTACGAAAGACATTGTTCAGACTCAATGCCGAATTGAAAATGACTATTTCTATGACTATTTATATCTGTCTGTTCAGCCTAGACACAGAGACAGATCATTCTATTGTACTTATACAGGTACTACAAAGACAAATGCATTCGATGTGTGCGGCGCGGCTTTACGCTAGAAACTGCATGAGATTTGATTGCTTAACAATCGCTTTAAAAAAATGAAAACTTCGGGAGTGCATATCCTGAAGATAACCATTGCATCATATATTGTGCAATACATTATAACCCTTACCCAATATCATTTACGTTTTACCTAGTATATTTTACTTTTTTTAAATTTTACTTTTTAAATCATTCAATATTAATATTAATGAAATAAATAAAAGCTGTTCCTTATAACATATTAATCCTTTCCATTGTAATGAATACAATTTAAACAAATAAACTATGGAATTAATTAAAAAAACTTGTATAATTACTTTAAATAGAAAAAAAATATTTACGAAATTTGTAGTCGATTTTTAAAATTACATTTTACTCTCACCCTTTTTTCACTAAGAAGAAGTTAACTAAAAAGCTTACAGATAAATATATCACTACGATTTTGTGTCAAATTTGTGTGTAGAATATTCAAAACAATTATTTAGTTAATAGCTGCACTCAACATTTTATTTGAGGGGGACAGAAGTAAGTTTCCATTTAAAATGGTTTTACTTTTTTACTTGTAGTGAGGTAGCCAATGGCGTGTTATCTCATTTACATATGTGCATTACAGCAGGAGATATATAGAGACAGTCTAGAGGACATGGGAGATTTTAGCTACGAGAAGATAACATACAGAGCTAAGATACGCTCGGAGAATTACTACTATTACTACAACGAAGAATACGAAACCACACATCACAACATTACTACTTTAATAAATCTAATTATATTACAGACTTATGATACAAACAATCTGCTATTGAATTTTTAACTCCCACCCGCCTCAGGAAATATCTTTCAAAAATTAATTTTAACATTACCCGAGGGCGTTTTTTGCTAGTTTATATAATATGCATATTTACCCAACCTCCCGGCACATGTACGCCTGATAAAAGTTGATCCGAACTTCTAACTCAAACCGGCAACCACAAAAACTGTAATAAACCCTCCCAAATGAACAAACCTCACACCAGAAAAACAAAGTACAACCAATAATCCCCCTAAAGACGACCATCGACATGGTTGATAACGTTTGGGTACAAAGTATGGAGCGCTTTCTCCAACATCTGCACCACCATATAAGACATACGAGACAAAAGTCTTGAACGTATACACTTAAACATCATGAAGATGGCATATTCCGAGTTTTTTAAAAAACCAAACCTGCTTAAATAATATATATATATATTATATATATATATATATATATATCCTATTATAGTAGAGATTCGATGTATTTCTGTAACCAAAATTACGTCGTGGCATACGTCAAGAATTTCACAATTTTATCAATGAGTATTCAATTTAAAGTCAAAACCATTAATACATATAATTATAAATCTTATTTATTATTGACATCTATTTGAAAATCTGAATTAGATTTGCCTCAAAACAGACCATGATATTAGTGGGATTGAAATCCTGCAACGTGTCTTGTATATCACTAAGAAATATATATATATATATATATATATATATATATATAGGGTGTTCGGGATAAATTTGACATATCTATATTTGGTTATTTTTCTTATATTTGGTTATTTTCACACTACGCACCATTTAAAAGTTTGGACCCTTCTTCATTCATATACGTGATGACAGATAAAATGGATGACTGGAACCCACCTGAATCATGGAAGAGAATAACTTGTATCATGATGATCTGCGCTGGTCATCAAAATAAGGAGCTTATGGTTGCTGCCCAATGCTCCCTGAACACTGTAAAAACAACCAGGCATGAACTGGAGAATTACAATGGAGACTACGTGGCTGTGGATAAAAGAAAGCAACATAACAGACGATCTGATTGCGTTCGTACAGCAGCATTCCTCCAAAATCTGCAGAAGAAAGTGTTGAATTCCAGACCCTGAGATGCCTATGTGGAGTTGCTAAACACTGTAGACAATCCCTGGATAACAAGGGTAGCCAATGGTATGCCATATTCATGGCAGCAGGATTCGGCCCCCTGTCACACCTCTGTGAAAAGTCAAAAATGGTTGACCGGCGAATTTTTACGACTACACCAGTCCCAATGTTTTGGCCACCGAACTCCCAAGATTTTAACCACATGGATTATTATGTATTTGGCGCTGTTGAGAAAGACACCGTGTCAGTATTACAAAAGTCCAGTTAATCGACAGAATTAAAGTAGTTTTTGAGACCCTTCCAAGGAAAACTGTAACATCAACTTGCTGCAGGTTCCAGAGCAGGATTGGGGCTGTGATCGACGTTAATGACGGTTATTTTGCGTGAAACTTGTTGACAGTAGTGTAATTTCCGTGCCTGATGAATTTCTTTACAATCCATTAAATATTGTAGTTACGAAGCACTTTTTCTTTTTCCTTATGAAACTGTCAAATTTCTCCCGAACATCCTTTAATATATATATATATATATATATATATATATATATATATATATAACATGATTTCATTAGTGGTTGATTGATTGATTTTAATGGCATGTTAAGTGGTCCTATTGGGTTATGGAGGTTTAGTACAAATATTCTACAGCCCCAGTCGCCAGGACGGCTAATGATTTGATTAAAAAACATCCTAAAGTACACAACCAGAAAAACAATGCAGTAAAATAGCCATCGACTTTAGCGTAAACTTTTACTATGGTGCACTGACTGCACACAAATAGTGATGCGTGCTGGCACTTCTGCTTTCTCTCCTTCTTTGTGGCTCTCTTTGCTGTGTAGGTTACTCTCCTCTTCCCCTCACTTCTCGTTGTGCTTTCTTTGAGATCGAGGTGTCAGACCAACTTCCCATGTGTTGATGTCAATGTAGCATGTCTTCACGTCTTTTCTGCAGACGTCTTTGAAGCGTAGGCGAGGTCTACCTATCGATCGGGAGCCTTTTACTAATTCACCATACAATAGGTCTTTGGAAATGCGGCCCTTGTCCATCCTCCTGACAATATGAAGTCAGCGAGCCGCCTCTTGCAGAGGATGCCGTCATGCTTTTCATGTTGACGCGATCCAACATGTCTGAATTTTATCTTTTCAGTAAAAACAATGCAGTTAAATATCTCCGTCGTAAGATTTAATTTTCAGACTTACTTGTACTGTCATTATGAACATTACAAACTTTCTGTTGACCAGATACGATGATCTCAGCAGGAATTCACTTTCTTGAGACTAAAGTGCGGATGACATTAATTGAAAAGTTTGCGCTAGACAAAACTTTATTTCCTCAACCATTAAACTAAGCCTTAACTGGGTAGAGATTTAATTTAGATATTGACTTAGGGTTTTGACCCAGAAACCTAGAGGATTTAAGGAATACATAACACCATTAGATTTATCGTATATCTTTTGTTATTCTTAATAAAAATCAGGATATATAAAATTAATCAGTTATAATGAAAAGGGTTTTTAGATTTAAAATGCGGTCAATGGCCCACACGCATACACGGAAGAACACACACACAAACACACACACACACACACACACACACAACACACACACACACATACATATATATATATATATATATATTATATATATATATATATGGGAGTAAAATCACTCCAACAGTATGTGGAAAAAGTAGTAAAACACGAAATGTTCCAAAGGATGAATATTTATTCTTGATGGTAATATTGATGCTATAACGTTTCGATTTTTGCAGCCTTCTTCAGGTCATTTGCTGAAATTGTATGAATATGTTAGGATATATATATAATATATATATATATATATATATATTATTTATATTTTTTTAAAGGTAATTACAATGCGCATATCGAAACCGGGAACCCAGCACGCAGAGTCTGCGTGCTGGGTTCTCGGTTTTGATCTCTATCGGAGGGAGATCGTAGGTATACACCGCTGATGAGACTTGATAAAGTTGAAACAGCTGTACGGTGTTCCACCTGGCGCCGGGTTTGCTTGATTATTTGCTTAATTATTTTCAATAATTATCAAATTTTATACGATATACGCATTGTAATTGACTTAAAAATATAAATAATGATATACTTTACATAACAATGCTTCAAAAAGCAAATTATCAAATTCCATTTATATTGCCGATATCAATTCTTCATTGGAGCCAAATCTCTTTCTCTGGAGCATTCTTTTGAAGTCTGCAAACAACCAGTAGTCACTGGGGGCCAGATCTGGAGAATAGGGTGTGTGCAGAAGCAATGCGAAGTGCAATTCATGTAGTTTTGCCATCGTTGTGATCAACTTGTGACACGGTGAAAGAGCACTTTTTTCTTCTTCATTTGTGGCTGATTTTTGGCGATTTCTTCCTTCATGTTAATGCAAAATGGTGAATACACTGCCTTCTGATATCTTCAACTCCTCTGCTATCTCACGCCCCTTTAATTTACGATCCGCCAAAACGAGTTTGTGGATTTCTTTTTTGTGTTTTCCGAGACAACCGCCGAATTTGGGCGACCTGAGCGTTTAAAGCCAGCATACCACCAGTTAACCGTATTTTCCGACGAAGCAAAGTCGGAATAACACTTATCAAGCCATTGGTTTGCTTGAACAATATTTTTTCCATTACAAAGTAATGCTTTATCAACACACGAAATTCAGATCTTTCCATTGTTTTGAAAATTTGCAACAGTAGCTTCATTTAAATAACTGTACTTTGTAAACTAATAATCCGATTGGACTCAGATTTTGACACATGCCGTTTAAAGGTTATTACTTTATAAATATCATATAGATTGTTTTTATTACTGGCGCCATCTATATACCAGGCCGGGACTTATTGAGTGATGTGTTATATATATATATATATATATATATATATATATATATATATATATATATATATATATATATATATATCGCACTCTAAGCCGTTAAACTTGGAATCTTTAAAATATTTATATGGTTGAAAATAAGATAAAATAATCTTTCTAAATATGTAATTTGTATGTGTTTTTATCTATTGATTTATTTTTTACAGCTAGTTAAAACAATTATAATATATATATATATATATATATATATATATATATATATGGTCATCCACATATATATATATATATATATATATATATATATATATATATATATATATATATATATATATATATATATATATATATATATATATATATATATATATATATATATATATATATATATATATATATATATATATATATATATATATATATATATATATATGTGGATGACCCTATATATATATATATATATATATATATATATATATATATATATATATATATATATATTATTGTTTTTAACTCGCTGTAAAAAATAAATCAATAGATAAAAACACATACAAATTACATATCTAGAAAGATTATTTTATCTTATTTTCAACCATATAAATATTTTAAAGATTCCAAGTTGAACGGCTTAGAGTGCGAAATTTATTCACTAAAATTAAACTTCACTGCTGGTATCGCTGTATCAAAAAGCAGACAGTGAACAATATTCTATTATCAGCAGAAGCTGGTATACGGACAGTTCCGCAAATTGGGTGATTTTGATTTAATTAATTAATTATACCCCTTAATTAGTAAAAATCAATAACAAAATTTAGCGTGTTTCTTAGGTAGAAGGATATTAATTTGTATACAAGATTTCGAATCCGGTTTTAGAGTTATATGTCGACACGTACGTATCAAACTTCCATTTATATATATATAGATAACATACATATTATTATATATTATGACATATATATTATATATTAAATATCATAATAAATATATATTATATATTATTATAATATATTATAACATATATATTATATATATTGTACATTATATATGATAACATATACATAGATGCTGTTATGATTATATATTATTGGAGGTGATTTGGAAGACAAAAAAAAAACACACACACACACACACAAAACAAAAACAAAAATCAAACAAGCATTAGATGTGGATCAGAGAAAGAATTAATTCCTGCTTTATACTGTCGTGCACAATGTAACAAACAAACGCAAATGGCCAGCAAACAAGACTAGTTGAATGTCCGTATTAAATGGATAAAAAAAACCCAAACAAATCCATTCAAAGCCACAGATGCTGACTCAACATAAAAAAAAGAAGGAAAAAAAATTATATATTTCTGTGTACATTGACATACACAGCTGTGTAGAAAGAAGCGAGATAAAATATATTTCTTAGGATCAAATATTTGACCTTCCAAAAAATCAATTTCAACTGGCTAGGAAGCCGGGAATTGTAGCTATTAATATATATATATATATATATATATATATATATATATATATATATATATATGTGTGTGTGTGTGTGTGTGTGTGTGTGTGTGTGTGTGTGTGTGTAGTAATGTTATGCGTTCAACGGGAGTAAAATTCGGCGTCTTTTCCAACAGCACCACATACATAATAATCCATGGGGTTAAGATCTGGGGAGTTCGGAGCCCAAACGACTGGTATAGTCGTAAAAATTCGCCGGCAACCATTTTTGGCTTTTCACAGAGGTGTGACAGGTGTGACAGAATCCAGCTGCCATACATATGGCTTATCGTTGGCTACCCTTGTTATCCAGGGCTTGTCTACAGTGTTTAGCAACTCCACGTAGGCATCTGATGGTCCTCCAACAGTTTCTTCTGCAGACTTTCGAGTAATTCCGCTGTACGAATTCAATCAGATCGTCTGTTATGTTGCTTTTTTCTAGCCACAGCCTCGTAGTTTCCATTGCAATTCTCCAGATCATGCCTGATCGTTTTTACAGTGTTTAGGGAGCATTGGTTAGCAACCATAAGCTCCATATTTTGATGGCCGTCGCAGATCATCATGATACAAGTTATTTTCTTCCATGATTCAGGTGGGTTCCAGTCATCCATTTTATCTGTCATCACGTATATGAATGAAGAAGGGTCCAAACTTTTAAATGATGCGTAGTGTGCGTAAATACCTCCAATCCACGGAGAAAAATAACCAAATATAAACATGTCAAATTTATCCTGAAAACTCTGTATATCAATTTCCAATCCGTCTAGTCTGTTTTTAAACTATTCGTGACCATTCCAAGTGAACCAACTACAATCGGTATCACTTTCACTCTCATATCCCAACATTTTTTTTTGTTTTCATTTTCATTTCTTTAGCAAGCTCCTGGTATTTGTCTATCTTTTCATTTTCTTCACCTTCACCCTGTGATCTGCCGGAACTGCAAAATTTAACGGTAAACAATTTTTTTCCTTGTTAATCAATACTAGGTTAGGTCTTCTGGCTTGGAAGAGGTCTTCCTTTTTAATCTCGACGTCCCAGAAAACTTGTGTCTAATTCTCACGGACATATTCTGGTTTATGCATATACCATTTTGTTATAACGATATTGATTATCATTATTATTATCATGAGTTTTTTTACGTGAGTGTAAGCTGATCGTCTTTCACTGAAGTCTGAGTAATAACAAGTCTCCCTAAGTTTCCATGTATCTTCTGGGTATTCTAGCTGATTTCAACAATGGCGTTGTTTGGATGGTTTCATTTCTTCCTCTGATGTCCAGTTCCTCTAGTCACTTTTCTAAGCTTTTTTGGGACCGTTCCAAATGCACCAACTACAATTGGCATCACTTTCACCCTCATAATCCATAATTTGATTATTATTATGGAGTTTTCACCCTTGCTGTAGTTGGTATTTCTCATGAGATTGAGTGACAGCAAGTCTCCTCAGGTCTCCAGGACTCTACTGAGTATTCTAACCGATCTGTAGTTTGGATGGTCTCGATTCTTCCTCTGATTTCCAATTCACTAAAATTTTTTTCAGATCTTTGGAGACCGCTTCAAGGGCACCAATTACAATTGGTACGACATTCACCTTCGTGTTCCACAGTTTTCTCAGTTCTCTAGTAAGGTCTTCTTTCTATCTTTTCGCTTTCTTTCATTTTCACTCGGTGGTCGGCCGGGACGGCAAAATCCACGAGATTTCAGGTTCTATTCTTATTCTCAATCAATACTAAGTCTGGTCTCCTGGCCGGGATTAGGTGATCCGTCTGTACCTCGAAGTCCCATACAATTTTATGCGTCTCATTCTCCATGATAGGTTCAGGCTTGCGCATATACCATTTAGTTGTATGATGAAATTATTATTATTATTATTATTATTATTATTATTATTATTATTATTATTATTATTATTCCTCAGGTGAATATGATAAGAACCTTAACGTGAAGTTGTACTTGTTTTTTTTAATCTTATCTTTGTAGTCCTTTTAATTCCTTGCTAATCATCTACCACAACTTCCTTCGTTTCTTTAGTTTCCATCTCTTTTCTCTATCTCTTTTTTCTTATCCTTTCTTCTCCATCATGAATCTTAACACCACAGGATAAATGGATTTTCCACGTGTTTGCCGTTTTCCTTTTTGCTGAATTAACATCTCATTTGCACAAGGCTATAAAATGGCGATGATCCGGATATAGACATATTATTGCTGAAAGGTGTGTGTGTGTGGGGGGGGCGGGAGAATCTGATGATTGGAAAGAGGATATCAATGTCCAGAATTATTATGTGCTTATTGCTTTTATTCAAGCGTGATATGTTCTCGCTTTGTGGTCTAAAATCTTCAATAGAAACATTTTATTCTTTGTAATAATCATTCAAGTGAGAGTGAGTGAGAGAGTGAGAGAGTGAGAGTGAGAGAAAGAGAGAGAGAGAGAGAGAGAGAGAGAGAGAGAGAGAGAGAGAGAGAGAGAGAGATAACTATATATCAATAATAATGATAATAATAATAATAATAATAATTAATAATACTAATAATAATAAAAAATATCAATAATCACTCAGATTTCAGTGAGGACATCCAGTTAGAACTTTTGTGAAAAAACTCGTGATAATAGCAAAAAAGCAATCGTTGCTGATAGCAGCTAATAAATAGCATCGTAAAAAGTTAGAATAAAGAAGACTAAAAAAAATAGCCTATCGTGTTGGCGAGGCTTAGAATAGGGTGAATATATCCCTTGCATAAACGGAACAAACTCACCAAAAAACTCCACTGCATTTGATGGCGTTGCTATAGTTCTGGAGATATGTGGAGTACCCATTCATTACCATTACTCTCATACCTTCTTTGACTCAATACTAGTAGCCATCAATGGGACGTATAGATTTGTTTGAAATTGATTCATATTCAATAGGAATATGTAAAACACTTTTTAAGAAACAATTGTACACAAAATGTAAATCCGCCCTGTCGGCTGCGGTTGTAGTATTCCCCGACTGCATCTCTGCATAAAGATAAGAGCCCCCCCCCCCAATGATGGTGAAGTTCCAGTTCTGGAGCTCGGAAATGTGGAGTACCCCTTCATTACCATTATTCCCAGGTCCACTCCGACCCGGAGTGACAGTACCTGTTAGGCTCCCATCTCTGGGTTAAAAGGATGAGTTTAAAAATGTACTTTAAAATTGAGTTTTAAAAAATTAAGTATCCATCAAGAATTAAACAAACAAAACGTCTTCGGCATAAAATAACGCAACAAGGATTGACATGCCGTAAAAAAGCAAGCAAGCAAGCAACCAACCAACCAACCAAGAAAATGTAAATATGGACGACCACGTAACCCCAGACAGACTTCCACACTTAGTATTGATTAAAAAGAAGAAAAAAAACTATTCCCCTAGTGGATTTTACCGTCCCGGTGGACCACAGAGTAAACCTGAAAGAAAACAAGAAGATAGGTAAACACTTCGACCTTGCCAGAAATCTGAAAAAACAAACAAACTGTGGAACATAAAGGTGACAGTCATAACAATTGTTGTTTGTGCCATTGGAACTGTACCCAAGTCTTTGTAAAAAAGACTTGCGGAATTGGAACTCACAGGAAGAATCGAGACCATCCGGACAACAGCCATGTCAAGCTAAACTAGAATACTGCGAATAGTCCTTGAGACTTGCTGTCACTCACAAACCAGTGCAAGACCACCAAACTAAATTTGGACCTTACAAGAAATTGATATATGCATAAAATCTGTTCCTGAGAATGAAACGCATAAAATCCTCAGGCACTTTTAGATAAAGACGGATCATCTTATCCCAGCCAGAAAACCAGACATAGTATTGATTAATAAGAAAATAGACCTTATATATATATATATATATATATATATATATATATATATATATATATATATATATAATATATATATATATATATATATATATATATATATATATATATATATATATATATATATATATATATATATATATATATATATATATATATATATATATATATATATATATATATATATATATATATATATATATATATATATATATATATATATATATATATATATATATATATATATATATATATATATATATATATAATATATAATATATATATATAATATATATTTGCAGTATCGCTTGAAATGTCACGCGAGAAACATATCTAACCACAACAGATAGGTTTAACAATGAATGCTTTTGACATGTACAACTTCTGCTACAAAGATACGATTGTTGAAGAGGTTCACTGCTCTCCACGGTATGAGTGGTCATTGAATATAGCTGATCTCACCCTCCCTTTCCTGGTTTTGATCTTAGTCCTGCTGGGTGCCAGACATCCTTTTCCTTGTCAGACTGAGGGAACTTGATTCTTTTTCATAAAAAGTCCAAATCCTTTCTTTAAAAGAGACAAAAGAAATGTGCTTGAGAGATTTAGGAAAGACTGAAATCACATTCTGATTTCTTTCATTTAAAATGAGCATTGTGGTTCAAAGGTTCATAAAATCGGCGCCTGCTTGGTCATTTTTTTAAACTCAAAAGTGACGTTATCCTATGGAAATCTACACATGGACACATCATTGCAGGCCGACCAGCAAAAAATATTGATTTATTCTGTGTGGATACTGGATGTCTCGAGAAATACTTGTCAGGGGCGATGGCTGATTGTTACGATTCTGGTCGCCATTTTAGGCGTTTAGTTTTCCTGTTGGTAAATACGATGTTAGCAAAGGGAGAAGTCTCAGTAGCAGAAAGACTGTTGCATTCCTTGAAATCCTAGGTAGAACAAGCGTGTGGCCCCTGTAGCAGGGAGTCTGTTGTATTCCTTGAAATCCTATGTAAAACAAGAGTGTGGCTTCTGTTGCAGAAAGTCTGTAGTATTCCTTGAAATCCTAGGTAGAACAAGAGTATGGATTTCTAGCAGAGAGTCAATTGCATTCTTTGAAATCCTATGTAAAAAGAGTGTGTGGCTCCTGTAGCAGAGAGTCCGTTGTATTACTTGAAATCTTAGGTAGAACAAGGGTGTAGCTCCTGTAGCAGAGAATCCAGTTAGCAACTGATTCGAGAACCATTGTAAAAATATATTAAATGCTCAAATGCTTGTCTGTGCTAGTTTCCGATTGGTCCATTTTATCGATAGAGCCTGCTGCTGCTATTCGGGAAAGTCAATAAATCAAAGTGATTTTGATTTCTCGTACATATGTACTCCAACACTGATTGGGACGAGAGAGAGAGAGAGAGAGAGAGAGAGAGAGAGAGAGAGAGAGAGAGAGAAGAGAGAGAGAGAGAGAGAGAGAGAGAGAGAGTGTGTGTGTGTGTGTTATGAGAATCCACGCAGTCATCGCGATATCCAGAGGTGTAACCGGTGTATTCTAAAGCTCCAACCTACTGGGCTGCTGATAGTCCTTGTGAAACTTCTTGTTATAACGAATAAGTCAAAGTACCAAAGTACATTTATAAAAAAAAGTTCGTCTTAGATGGCTAAAATGTGGCAAAGATTTCTCGATAGTCGAATACAGGTTCTTTGTTTTATGACATATCGATCCTTCGTGGGTTATTTAATGTTAAAGCCGTCCTTGTAGAAGAATAGCAGTCGTAATTTTTAATCTACATTTGGGGGTTCAGTAGTTAATACTTAGGGAATTAGTTCAAAAGTGAACGTTTTAGCCCGACTGGAGATTAAACTCCCTTATTATGATGTCGCCGTACTACGCCACGTGGAGCCTCTCTAAGTAGAATCTAGTGAATTAACTGTTAGAAAGACGGGGAATGTTGGATGGAAGAAATCGACAATGAATTATTTTCGATTGCATTGAAACAATTATGGAATACGTGTTAAATCATTAACGGCAATAAACTTACAGCCACCAACTTCTCGTTGAATGTACCGCCCTATCGGCGTGGCTTAGAATACGCTGACTGCATCTCTTGAAGAGGAGTAAACTCCTAAAAATAGGGTAACCTTAAAATTATTTCGATTAATTAGGAATAATTAATACCATATAACTTTGTAAATTATTTCTATTTTGAATAGTTACTTAAAGTTCTAATTGTTAACTAAAGATTATTATTAGTTACTTGAAACCATATAACTGGGCAAATAAAAGTTTATTATCAAATAGACATAGTTGCTTGAAATCATATGATTGTGTCCAAAATAGTATTAGATAGAAATACTTAAAACCATACAACTGCGTTCAGATTATTTCTATTAGATAGGAAAACTTGATATATAACTGGACAAAATCCATGAAGAAAAACTACTCACAGGTATGAATATATATAAACCCCTCCCCATGAGCAGGATGTGACACAAGGTCAATTTTTCAGGCGGACTTTAAAATGTTTGAATTTAGAGTTTTCCTTCTCCTAGACTGGTTACCGAGCCAAGCTTACAGAGCTCAGTTTGCCCTACTATTTACCCATAGCTGGAGAGATAGTTGGATTCATATTTTCCCCAAGGGTATTAGCGCTATGTGAAATGCAAGCAGCTTCGTCCAGGATTTGAAATCGGGTCAACGAGTCCATTTCCTACGACACTAACCATTACACCACGTGCCTCCTCCATTCACAAAATGTGAATATAAACGAATAATGAACGTGATTTCCTAACCTCTTGGTATAAAATAACACCAGACGGGCTGAAATCCTGTAAAAATCAATCAATCAATCAATCAGTCAAAGAACCTATTGATGTATATTTCTTTTGGTTTTCCTCTTATGTAAACTCCTGAAGGTGACAATCGATAATTTGGAATCTATAAGGAACCATAATAAAAAGTGACTGTCATTGATTGCGTTCAAGTTCAATATTTCTTGATGTTGATCATCACGTCTCACTAGAGTTCATTGTCAGGTGTCATTTTAATGTGTTCCGTGAGAACCCTACGATTAACACTACTGATCCCCCACCGCCGTTCTTACCACACCATCCTATGTGTATAAAATATTAGGAATATTGGTGTATTGATGATATGACTCCGATGGGTCTATCTAATTTGATACGACACAAAGTATCGAGGATATCAATTAAGATAAGAGATCACTTGCGAGATATTGGGAGAATAGAACGAGGCCAGATTAATATGAAAGATTTACAAGGTATCACAAGTACAAATCAAGTGCAATTAAGATTAACTACTGAAAAAAATATCATTGCTGATATAAGGAACGATCAGTATATTATCTCTCTGTATAACAGTATACTACCCCTGGCCAAAATTATGGAATTAACACTCATAGAGGATGTCCAATGTTCTTTTAGAAATAAATAAAAGAGATAAGAAGAAAATCCTTTTTCTTTATTAGGTGAAGATTCTGATTTTATAAAATATTCCTCAAAGAAACGAGATTAAATTAATCGTCTGATTTCTTTTTTTAGATTAGACTTGATAATTAGAATTATGGTTAATGACAATGCACAAGGCTTTACACCATAGAGACGATATAGATAGGCTATATGAGGAGTGAAGTATTGAGTAAATCCAACAGATACATTAAAACAAAAATATTTAAATCTCCCATGTTCACAAATCTTCACTGACAGCAGTCATCACACACTAACCTACAACCATACTATCAAATTTCTTCAAACGCAAGAAATGAGCCCATAAAAATACAATCCCCACAAATTAAACTCATCACTTCCTTTTTCACTTTCCCTCTCTATACCACACACCCAAACCCTCCCCCTTTTCCATCTCGTACCCATCACCAAAATTACCTTTCAGTATAAAAGTAGACTGTAAAAAGCATTTGTCTTCCCAATAAATTCTGAAGAAGCTTCACAAAATACCGATGTGAAATATCAATTGAATTTAGTTGTTTGTGTTGTTATTACCACTTTTTCTTATATTTTTAACCACACAGATCGGCTATATGTATCAAGAAATGAAGCTTGAAGAGGTCTTACCAACATAGAGGACTACGTAGATATCCCAATCCAAGGACTAGAAGAATACACAAAAAAGAGCAAAGAAAGATTACTTATGACAGCCAATAACAACAGATGCAACATATTAACAAACAGAAAAGCAATCAAAACAAGAAAACAAAGAGGGAAAGAAACACAACGTTTCGGTCGATGTGCCCTCCTGCCCTCTTCAGGTGTTTCTTGTCGAACTCGGGAACATTCTTATCGTAATAAGTGATGTGTTTGTTTTCTTGCAATGTAAAATAGCATGTTGTTATCTTTCCAGTAGGTTGACATTTCTTCAGTGGGATATATTAATTCATATTAAAGAAATTATCGTTTCAGTTAGATGTTTTATAGTAAAAATAGTTAATTCTTGATCTGATTATATCATATACTAAAATTCTAAAATTCTCTCTCTCTCTCTCTCTCTCTCTCTCTCTCTCTCTCTCTCTATATATATATATATATATATATATATATATATGAATGACTTAAAATAGCGTGGACATGAAGTCTACACCTACTTACTGACAGCTTCTCACCTATGCGATATTTAGGCCTGGCATTCAGATTGCATCAGCGAGAAACTCAAATATAAACGCGCTATCAATGATATTGAGCACAATCTGCTTATAAATATAGCACACATATTATCTACAATATATATATATATATATATATATATATATATATATATATATATATATATATATATATATATATATATATATAGATGTGTGTGTGTGTGTGTGTGTGTGTGTGTGTACAAGTAACATGCTTTGGAAAATATCATTTGTGTTTTTGGTCGCCGATTTTTCTAGCTCTGAGCAAAGTATATATACAAATCTTGATGAAGCCTAAATCTACAGATAAAGTGCACATGATATTTTGCAATTTCCTGTCGTTTTCGATGCGAGATGTCCACCCTGTGCTTAGACATGGCTGCTTATTTTCTATGGAGTTTAATGGCTGGCTGATTAATTGGTGAAGAAAATGCCTCTGGGCGGTGTACATACTGGTTTCACATGATTTTCGTCTTGTGGTGGCGGGGCCCGATAGATACAATAATAATCGAGGGGTTAGAGTGAGAAGAAGAAGCAAAAAAAAAAAAAAAAATTGACAACGATTCCCAATTCAAATTGTCTGGTTCAAATTAGAAACGCGCTTTCCTAATCCAAATTGACTAACCACATCCAATAATAATAATAATAATAATAATAATAATAATAATAATAATAATAATAATAATAATAATAATAATTATAATATAAGAACAAACTATATAAAGGCAAAAATAGATAAGACCCAGCAGAATAGCAAGTGCAGAATGTGTGGAGACAGAGACGAAACGGCTAATCATAAAATAAGCGAATGCAGCAAGCTAACACAAAGAGAGTAAAAGACACGGCACTACGTGGTGGGAAAGGTAATCCACAGGGAATTGTGCAAGAAATTCAATTTTCACCATACAACTAAATGGTATATGCACAAGCCTGAACCTGTCATGGAGAATGAGACGCATAAGATTCGCTGGGACTTCGAGATACAGACGGATCACCTAATCACGACCAGGAGATCTTACCTAGTATTGATCGAAAAAAAGAGAACCTGTCATCCCATGGATTTTTCCATCGAGGTCGACCACCGAATGAAAATGAAAGAAAGCGAAAAGATAGAAAAATATTTGGACCTTGACAGAGAACTGGGGAAACTGTGGAACATGATGGTGAATGTCGTACAAATTGTAATTGGTTCCCTTGGAATGGTCCCTAAATCTCTGGAAAAGAATTTGGGTGAATTGGAAACAAGAGGAAGAATCGAGACCATCGAAACTACAGCACTGTTAAGATCGGCTAGAATACTCAGAAGAATCTTGGAGACCTGAGGAGACTTGCTGTTTCCCAGCCCCCAGTGAACCCCAACTTAGGCGGGCTTGTAAAACTTTAATAATAATGATAATAATAATAATAATAATACAGTTTTATTTATAGAATTTTTAAAGATTTCCTTATTCGGGCCTTAGAAGGCCTAGGGTAGGAGCCTAGCCTCAGTAGTCTCTCACTACTTCTGCTTATGATCTGTGATTGTGGAAATAGCTTAGTTATTTGAAAACTATAACACACACACACACACACACACACACACACACACACACACACACACATATATATATATATATATATATATATATACAAGGTGTGTCAAAAAAGTATCGAGATTTTTTGTACTTTTTGACACATATTGTATTCTGAAAAAAAAAATTTCCGTTCATTCTTCATTTCTATCTCAGTATTGTATTCTGGAAAAAATTAATGATTGGAACGGTATTTTTGTTCACAATACAAGGTGTGTCAAAAAGTACAAAAAAATCTCGATTCTTTTTGATACACCTTATATATATATATATATATATATATATATATATATATATACGAAAACCATTATTTCTAAGAGGATAAACACTAATACTTTAAAAAGTAGACACTAAATAAAATTGATTGATTGTTTGATTTTAATGGTGTATCAGCCTCTCCGATGTTCTTTTCTGCCTAGAGGTTAGGGAATTATGTTCAATATAAATGTATATTTACATTTTTGTGTAGTTTCTTAAAATATTTTTGCAGTCGGTTATTTGATATGAAGTATCTAATAGAACTTATTTTTCAAACAAATCTATTCGACCCTAACAGGTGCTACCACTCCAACATAATTTCGTTGTGAAAATTGAGTTTTATATTTCATTTGTGCTTATCAACATATATATATATATATATATATATATATATATATATATATATATATATATATATATATAACTAGCACTAATCGGGCATTAGATTCTGAAAAAAAGCATAAACATATTGAAAATTTATGGGTGTGCGAATAATTTCATTATGAAAATTGAGTTTTATATAACATTTTGTGCTATCAACATTAATAAAGAAAAAATACCCAAAAAAACTAGCACAATGCGGGCATTAGATTTTGAAAAAAAAGCATAAAAATATGGAAAATTTATCGGTGTACGATTAATTTCATTTTGAAAATTGAGTTTTACATTACATTTTGTGCTATCAACATTACCCCCCCCCCCCAAAAAAAAATAGCACCATTCGGTCATTAGATTTTGCAAAAAGCATAAACATATTGAAAATTTATGGGTGTACGAATAATTTCATTCTGAAAATTTAGTTTTATATAACATTTTGTGCTATCAACATTAATAAAGAAAAAATACCCAAAAAAACTAGCACAATGCGGGCATTAGATTTTGAAAAAAAAGCATAAAAATATGGAAAATTTATCGGTGTACGATTAATTTCACTTTGAAAATTGAGTTTTACATTACATTTTGTGCTATCAACATTACCCCCCCCCCCAAAAAAAAATAGCACCATGCGGTCATTAGATTTTGCAAAAAGCATAAACATATTGAAAAATTTATGGGGTACGAATAATTTCATTCTGAAAATTTAGTTTTATATAACATTTTTGCTATCAACATTAATAAAGAAAAAATACCCAAAAAAACTAGCACAATGCGGGCATTAGATTTTGAAAAAAAAGCATAAAAATATGGAAAATTTATCGGTGTACGATTAATTTCACTTTGAAAATTTAGTTTTACATTACATTTTGTGCTATCAACATTACCCCCCCCCCAAAAAAAAATAGCACCATGCGGTCATTAGATTTTGAAAAAAGCATAAACATATTGAAAATTTATGGGTGTACGAATAATTTCATTCTGAAAATTTAGTTTTATATAACATTTTGTGCTATCAACATTAATAAAGAAAAATACCCAAAAAAACTAGCACAATGCGGGCATTAGATTTTGAAAAAAAAGCATAAAAATATGGAAAATTATCGGTGTACGATTAATTTCACTTTGAAAATTGAGTTTTACATTACATTTTGTGCTATCAACATTACCCCCCCCCCAAAAAAAAAAAAAAAAATAGCACCATGCGGTCATTAGATTTTGCAAAAAAGCATAAACATATTGAAAATTTATGGGTGTACGAATAATTTCATTCTGAAAATTTAGTTTTATATAACATTTTGTGCTATCAACATTAATAAAGAAAAAATACCCCAAAAAAACTAGCACAATGCGGGCATTAGATTTTGAAAAAAAAGATTTTTCATTTTCTTCAAAAAAGGAAAAAATTTAAAGGAAATGTGATGATTAGCATAGAAATATTTAAGTATACATCCCTTTTCTTCTTTCTTGTAACTATTTTAAACAAGCTACTTCATGCACTCGTAATCTTATTATAATGTAGATTGTGTATTTGTCTGTCTGTAAGCGAAATTAGGCACTACCAACGTCACACTTCTCCTATTATTTACGTTATATGGCTATTAAATGATCATTATTTAATCTTAATTAGCATCTTATTAATAACAATGTCTCCAGCTGAGAAAGATTTGCCTCAAAACAGCTCATATTATTAATGTGTCTAAATTCCCTTAATGTGTGTTATATATCATTAAGAAATAAATATTTACATAGTATATAGTGTGAATAATTTGCATACAGGTTTGAATAAAACCGTGTTTGATAAATAATTACTTGTTAATGATTTCAAATATTATTGTTTTATTCTCAAACGTATTAAAAGCAGTCCTATGTATAATTTTATATTGAAATCAATAATTATGAAGTAAAAATAAATGTAATCTTTTTTGTGTTCGTATTTAATTTCATTAGTCCTTTTAATTCAATATAATATTCAATCATATTAAAATTTAACAACTTGTGCCTGGAGAGTGCATTTTTCTGCTAGTATTCATAATATACTCGGTTTTTTCCTATTAATATTAGTTTCTATTGTACAAGTCTACAAATCTGCTTGGTTATGCAAGAATCCCAAAAGAGATACAAAAACAGTAAACTTATCGCAGAAACTCTTCATAGTAAAAAGACACACACGAAAAAACTATAAAATAACAAATAAATCAACATTTCCATTAAGACATTAAGATCAGTTATTAACTGTAAATATACGTAATAATTCGTGGTCTATTGTCGGAATCCGCCAGAGAGTAAGGGCGTCTTTCCCTTTTCACTAGCATTAGATCAGGGAGGTTGTTTTTGCATCTAAGGTGAGCACCACCTCTACCATTAACTCTCAACTTTACTGCATAAATCAAAGCTTGGCAGCTAATGTGCTGAATTTGTGAGGGTCGGTATCGAAAAAGGAACCTTCTGGTTCCTTGGTGTATACTCTACCGACTGTACAAGTTGTGTCATAAAAGTATCGAGATTGAAGCTGTATCTACCAAGATTCAAATGAACAATGAATGGAACGTTAATTTCATCAGAATACAAGGTGTGTCAAAAAGTACAAAAAATCTCGATACTTTTTTGGCACACCTTGTATGTTTAAAGAAACGGCAGAGAACAAAAAGAATGTCCTGGATATGTATCGGTATAAGACGTGTAATTATTTGGCTCCTTGATTCTCAACATGTCATTACATAGTCCTTTTTTCAATCAGTCATTTGATACCTATGAATATAAAAAGATTGTAACTTTGATCACTTCATCCATCACTAAAATTGCTGAATGTACTAAACAAATAATTAATTAAATTCATCTCCGCAAGCTGATTTACATTTAAATCAGATTTGGTATAAGAACATCGCACACACTCTGAATCCACTTGTGATTATTCGCCTTCGCAAAACCAGAAACGAAAGTAAATTGTTCAAGGAGGACCAGTGCAGACATTTAATTTTCGTAATTTATTTTCATTCAGTTACAGAATCCCAGAGAGATGTCTGGATGTACAATTATTCCAGCAAGGAATATATTTTAAGAAGCTACAATTGGGGAAATAGAACACACAAAAGAATAAACGTTAGTGTCTTTATAATTATGTGCAACTTCTTGCGGATATTTATTTGTAGAACAGCAGTCAGCAAAAATAATGGGCTAAACCAAGAAACATTTCAGAATTGACACATTCTGTATTTATAAGTGGCTGATGTGGACATGTTTTAATGTTTTTTTTCGGAATATATTACCTTTAGGCACCCCTTTTTGATCTCGATTAAGAAAGGACTTGTTTTTCATTTACACCGTCAATATCCGGTTGTTTTAACAGACGATATTTAGATTTAAAAAAATAATAAAACTAACCCCAAACCCTAACCCCTAACCCTATCTCAACCCTAACACTAACGCCTAACAAACAACCGGGTATTGAAAGTGATACCAATTGTAATGAAACCATAACAGGTACTACCACACCAGGTCAGCGTGGACCTAAGAGTAATGTGTGTGTAGAGGGGTAATGTAGTAATGTGTGTGTAGATATATATATGATGCATGTTGTTTAAATGGGAACATTGACAAAAGGTAGAGGGCCACCTGAAATATTAAGATTAATAAATAACATTGAAAACAACACAATATTCATCACTTTGATTTTTCGTTATTATTTCTTATCTTATATTTTTCATGCTTCCAAAACAACCCAAAAAGTTACCTATCATCCATCACACACATCTCTCTCCCTTTCTCTCTCTCTCTCTCTCTCTCTCTCTCTCTCTCTCTATATATATATATATATATATATATATATATATATATATATAAGGACCTGAAGTAGTCAGACTACCTACCTCGGTTTCACAGGGAGGACGATAGAGAGAATGGGAAGAGAGAGAGAGAGAGAGAGAGAGAGCGAGAGAGAGAGAGAGAGAGAGAAAGAAAAAGAGAGGATAGAGAGAGAAAGTGAAGATAGAGGGCAGAGAGAGAGAGAGTGAGAGAGAGATGTCAAGAGAGAAGAGATAAATATACACAGAAGCATCGAGAGGAAGAGAGAGAGAGAGAGAGAGAGAGAGAGAGAGAGAGATGGAGAGAGAGAGAGGATAGAAAGAAAAAGAGAGGATAGAGAAGTGAAGATAGAGAGCAGAGCAGAGAGAGAGAGAGAGAGATGTCAAGAGAGAAGAGAGAAATATACAGAAGAGCATCGAGGGAGAGAGAGAGAGAGAGAGAGAGAGAGAGAGAGAGAGAGAGAGAGAGAGAGAGAGAGAGTGGTGGTGTGGGAGTAAGTGAAAGAAACAGAGACAGGAAGCAAGGACCAGACAGGGGTTGGAAAGGCTCTGAGAGGAAAAGCAGTATAAATGATTCAAGTGCCAAGTGCTATTCACAGGAGGAAAAAAAAGCTTATTACTCAGACAATGTTTGTCACCGTCGTCATCATCTGATGACTCACTAATAAAAGGTTTGAT
This sequence comes from Doryteuthis pealeii, assembly GCA_023376005.1. Classification (NCBI taxonomy): domain Eukaryota; kingdom Metazoa; phylum Mollusca; class Cephalopoda; order Myopsida; family Loliginidae; genus Doryteuthis; species Doryteuthis pealeii. The sequence goes on from CM042139.1 coordinate 62,249,266, forward strand.
TTCAAAACGTATTTATTTCCTACTCTATTCTATCGCCATTAAGTGGTTGATTTATGGCTGACTGTTGCCTTAGCACGAAACTTCCGTTCTCCATTCTATTCCAAATCAACGCTTAGATCAACACTATTGATTACCATTTGTATTCCTATCCACCATGAAGTAGTTATACTGTAGTCACTGAAATTGAGCAGCTATCAAACACGGTTACTTAAATGAAGTCCTTGTAATTGATAAAAAAAAAAGAAAGAAATGAGTTACTGCTTACGTGAAACACACAAAAGTAAGTATTTTCCTGATCTTCCACCAGGCCGGATTGACACAAGGGCTTATTAACTTGGGGAGCTACGCACAAATTGAAGCCCATTCCAGTGCAAAAATTGCGTAATCTCTTCGACATTCTCCTCTTGGGGCCCCTCATGCACCGGGCAATCACCACGGCCATGTCCCTTTTAGACGAGGGGGTAGGTGCTGCATGGTAGTACGTCCCCCCCCCCGGGATTACGGAATTTATTTTATATCTTACCAGTCCAGTAGCCGAAGCCTTGAGAGTAACGTGATAAGATTCTTGCCTGCTTGATTTTACTGTAATGTAAACCCGTCTAGGGTTATTTCATACCTAGAGTAAAGGAATCACGTGCACTGTACGTGTTGAATACTTCTTGTTACTTTCTTCTTCTTCTTCTTCTTCTTCTTCTTCTTCTTATTATTATTATTATTATTATTATTATTATATTATTATTATTATTATTATTATTGATGGGTGTACCGTAGATTTTGGACGGCTAGTGTTGGAAATACATTTGAATTCAGGTTTTGTTGAATTTAAACCCGGACCGTTAGATTCAGTGACATTTAATGACTTAAGTCTAACCCCCGATTTTCTGTTGCAAGGCAACTGTGAGAAAGGCTATAAGTTAATTAGTCGGCCGCTAGTCCTCATTATGTACGACACATTTAAGTTGGCTCCCGCGTGGTTTAATGATCTAAGAATTGATAAAATGTGATTCACAAAATTATATGCCTCGAGTTTGTCTCTAAAATCAACGACAACCTTGGCTTCCCTTAAGAACCAAAGACCAGAACCAGAAATTAGAAGCCCCCCCCCCCGAAACCAAAGACCAAGCAATGAAGATAGCTACTCGAGAAATAGAAGAAGTTACGGGAAGAAGAAACTCTAGACAACTGAAAAAGTGAGTACAAAGTAAGAAGATTTGGCATGGGAGATATAGCCACGGATATCTCTCATAATACAGACATAAGAAAGTGCTACTCCGAAAGATAAGTAAAAGATAAGATTTAATATAGAAGACACAGTCACAGGTGTCCCTCTCCATAATGTATATCCCGTTATGTAAGAAGTGGGTCTATAACATTATTATTATTACGTAATGTGCTGCTCCTTCGATCTTCTACTTTCTCGGTTCCAGCGCTGGTCGTGTTGGGATCTCGTAGGGATTCTCCTTCATCGGGTCTGGTCGACTCGGGGGTTGACTCTCTCTCCTTGTCCATCTTTGTTAGTTCTTCTTAAAATCAGGAACACAGCGTCTTATATTTTTTTATATACATATTTATTAACCGAGAACCAATATTTAAGGCGCGCGTGCAAAAGAAATCCGCAGAGACGACATTACAATCCAGGACACTAAGCTCCTTAGCCACCATCTTCTAGCACATTTATATTTATAGGGTTTCGGGAGTTTTAAGGACAATAGGGTTGGGGAAAATATGTGCTTGGGCTTGACGTGATCAGCCTATTGATCGAAAGGGATACGCCCCGACCGACTGTCTGTTGTATATCATGGACTGCTTGGCAACCTGTATTCCATCCTTAAGCATCATGGGTCGCCACACACATCATGGGTGGCCACATTTGGGAGTCTTACCCATATGCAAAGGTGCACTCGGTGTATTCTACAGCACCCCTGACAGTGCTAGGCTAGGATGAGACAATGCCGCCAGTATAGAGAATCCAGGGACAATCGAATCCGCTTTTCAGTCGTAATGGATCTAAGAGACTAGATTTTCAAGCATTACTCCACGATGGGACACTTTATATTACCCAACCCGTTCCCCACTGGTACAATGTGACACAAGGTTTCGAGTATTGGGAATCCAGCGAGGAATTCCAGTATGTGGTATAGCATTACTAAATTATAGCTTTAATATAGGGCAACACATGGCCTCATTGGGAAGGATTTTACCGCTCTGTAGAGGTGCAGTCGGTGTATTCTACTGCCTCAGTTGTCAGGGCGGTATTAAAGACTGTTCAACCTGAAAGAATGGAATCAATGATGCCATGGAACGGAGAACAACACTGAGTATTCAATTCTTGGAGATTCTTATTCTTTTAAAAGAATTTTACTTTGAAGAATATGCAAACGTACACATCGAATAAAAAAGTTTTGTGTACGATGGATTGGCTTGATGAAAAATAAGTCTCCATGGAAATACATTTGCAGAGAAGTAATAAATAATTTGTCTGTTTGATCGTTCGCCTATTGGCAACTTGGCTTCCATCCAGTCTAAGAATTTAAATTTAGTGGAATCGAAAACAGTGCTGAAGAGACGAATCTTGCCAAAGTTCCTGATGAATATCTGGATGTCAACATTCTGTGGATGGGGCAGTTGGGGAAACCCTACTGCTGTCAGGAATCGTTGTTCCAGTCCTAATAAGATATTATTTCTTTCCGCTTAAATCATTGGTTTCCATTATAGTTCCTCTTTTTAAAGCCAACCTTAGAAAATATCAAGAGCTTTATTCATATGTATTTACCAACCTCTCAACACGAGCAGGATGTGACACAGGGTCACTTTGTAAGAGGAGTTTAACAGGTTGGAATTCAGTCTTCCTTCTCCTAGACCAGTTGCCGTACCAAGGTTAAAGAGCCCAGTCTGTCCTCCATGTTTGGAGGTACAATAGTTGGATCCATATATTTCCCAAGGGTAAGGGTATTTGCCTCTCATCCCACTTATGAGGGCGTGACACAAGGACATTTTTATGTGGGCCCACCCACAAGCCGAAGCTCATAGGTGGTAGGCACAAAAAATGCGTCGATCCCGTCGGCATTCCCCCTCAAGGAGGGGCGCCTCCTGGGATAGACGCTATTAATTTACTTTACCGGTCCAGTGGCCGAAGCATACTGGACTCCCGGCTCGGCCGATTAATGTAAGGGTAAGTATTCAAACCCGTTCGCCAAGGGCAGGATGTAAAACAGGGGGTATGGTGTATCCAACGAAGTTTGAACTCACTTTCCAATAATAATCTACTAAAACATCACTTCCAATCTTCGTTTCTTGGCAACTATCGACCAAACAGAGATTGACATGTAACCTTTCATTCGTCATTCCAAAATTTCTTGTAACTTACCATACACGTTGCTTAAATATTTAGGTTTTCCATCTGATTATATTATATTGGTTGATAAATTTGAGAGTATGTTGAATCTAAAGGGTTTTGACCGGCCATCGTTGCTTTCACTTATATACCCGACTATATTCCTAGATTCCTGCGTCTATAATTACTGTTTAAACGACGACAAAAGGCCCCCCCCCTTCTATCCCATCAGTCATTTTATCATTTTACTGCTTGATTTAATCTCTGAAAAACGAAGAGTAATGTGCCGTATCATGTCAACCTGCAGCATGATATATTGGTTGGGAATTAAGAGTTGTTTTTTCTAGACTGCCTTATCAAGAGTAGTAAGTTCAGAAAGCTTTACAATTTTACTCATACATAAGGATGGATTCAGGCCTTTTCTAAGAGTATTACCCTCGAGGCGTAAGTATTTTTAAACTAGCAAAAATATGTACCCTCCGGGCGTAAGTATTTTTAAACTAGCAAAAATATGTACCCTCCGGGCGTAAGTATTTTTAAACTAGCAAAAATATGTACCCTCCGGGCGTAAGTATTTTTAAACTAGCAAAAATATGTGCCCTTCGGGCGTAAGTATTTAAGTTTCAATGTAATGAAATATATTGACTTAGAAAAACTAACGAAATCAAATAAGAACGTATACAAAAGAATACACTTATTTTAATTTTATTGTAATTTGTTTCTTTATAAAATCATTCATAGGATTGATTTTAATCCGCTGGAGAATAAAACAATAATATTAAAAATCAATAACACTAAGTAATTATTTATTAAACCCGGTTTTCTTAAAATCAATATGCAAATTAACCACGCCATGTATCATATAAACCTGTATTTCTTAGTGATATATAAGACACATTGCAGGATATTAAATGCACTAATAACATGGGCTGTTTTGAGGCAAATCTAACTCATTTTTCAAAGAGACATCGTCAATAAATAAGATTTACCCCATTATATGTATTAATGCTTTTGATTATAAATTAAATACGTATTGGTAAACATACGCAATTCCCGAGGGTATTATAACGTACGCAGTGACATAGTTTCGGTTACAGACTGCTAACGAATCTCCATTATAATGAGCAGTTAATGTTAACAGCTAGAGCTAAAATTTGAACCTGATACCCTTGTTTTATTTTCCATACTCATATCCATTACGTCAACTGCGCACACTAAAGAATATTAAGATAATTAAACAGTGTTTCAGAAATATTGATATAATTTGGTAATCTAATAATTAAACTAATTAGCGTTCACATTATCTTAAATTTTAACAGAATGTGTAGAAACACCTTGAAATAATATCTTTAATGTTTCATTTTATTTTTCAGGTATAGAAATATCCTTCACTGGAATAGAAAGGGTGTTTAAACATTAAACATAGCATTTGGGTTATTTCTATACATGCTGTTAAAATTTGAGATCATATTGTTACATAGGCATAGCCTATAATTTTCCCTAGCACCTATATGATTTTCCCAACCCTATTGCCCGTATGGCAAGCCCCAACCCCTTTTTATCATATGGGTGCTAGAAGGCGGTGGCTGCGGGTCTACATGACGTTAAACTCTATCTGATGGTGAGGTTCCAGTTTTGGAGGTTTGGGGAATGTGGAGCACCCCTTCATCACCATTGCTCCCTGATCCACTCTGACCCGGAGTGGTAGTACCTGTTAGGGTCCCATCTATGTGTTAAATAGAAAAATGTATTTATAAAAAATTGTATTATCCATTAAGAATTGATTTATTTCAAAACTTTATCGGCATTACATGACCCCCTGAGGTTGATATGTCGTAAAACAAAACAAACCAAACAAACCAAACCTATCATTTTTAGCCCGGGTTGTATCGATAACAGTTGAAAATAGCGATAAAAAAGTGGAAAATCCCTGAAAGTTTGATTGACAAAGTGTTACCTCGGGGTCATATGGAACGGCGCCTTTCTTTGGCTTAAAGGGCGGGCTTTTGCGTCTCTCACCCTCCCAAACGTGTGCGACAAAGAATATGCAAGGCATTAAAAGTGTACATAAAAAACGACCCCGTGTTGTCTCCATGATAAAAGAACAACAAAATGTTACCCACAGAAAAAGGTCAAAAGGAAACTCTGAAAGGAAGAACAGGGACACCAGGTAAAAGAATAAGCAATAACTCAAATAGAAGCAGACATTAGAATAACTTTCTTTTCCTCTCTCTTATTGTGTTGCTCTCTTACACTGTTTATTTCGCTCTCTTTCTCACTCTCTTTTTCTATCTCTCTATAGTTCGTTATATTTCTTTCTTTCTTTCTATCTCTTTTTCTTTCTTTCTTTCTGTTTCTGTTTCTGTTTCTGTTTTTCTCTGGCGCTTTTCTTCTTCTCTCTTCCTTAGAAGAAGACATTAGAAGAACATTCTTTTCGTCTCTCTTACTGTTGCTCTCTTACACTGTTTCTTTCGCTCTCTTTCTCTCTCTCGTTGTCTATCTCTCTCTAGCCCGCTCTTTCTCTTTCTCTTTCCTTTCTTTCCCTTTCTATTTCCTTTCTTTCCCTTTCTCTTTCTTTTTCTTTCTGTTTCTACCTCTTTTTCTTTCACACTCTCTCTCTCTCCCCCTCTCTCTCTCTCCCTCTTTCTCTATGTCTGTCTATCTCTCGCTAGCTCACTCTTTCTCCATCCCGCTGTTTTTCTCTATCTCTCTCTAGCTCGCTCTCTTTCCCTCTCTCTCTCTCTATTTCTCTCTCTTTCTTTCTGTTTCTGTTTCCCCCTTCCCCCCCATCTCTCCATATAAACGAGAATTAGTCAACTTAATAGATCACTGAATGACATCGTTCTTTTTTTCCTGAGACACCTTGTACATCTCTAATGAAATGAAAACCTGAAGGACCCTGTACATCAGAAAGTCAGTTATATCCACACTAGTGAGACACACTTAGCATATCAGTTATCATCGTGAGAAATGAAAACCGTGTGTAAATTCTGGACGAGGCTATTCCCCTTTCATATCGAGCTAATTCCCTTGGGAAAGGCGTAAAAGCGTGTTTTCTCATCCCCCTTAGCTATGGGTAAATTCTAAGGCAGACTGGTATATTTATTCTTGGTTAGGTAATCAGTCTAGGAGATGAAAAGCACTTAAGTCAAACTAGCCTTACTCCAAATAAAAACTGGCCTTCTTTCGCCAACTGGTTGTAGCGGAGTGTTAGGGTAAATGATCAATCCAAACTTTATTAAACGTCATCTATAGATAGATGATTGCCAATATCAATGCGAATTGAAAAGGCTAATTGTAAAAAAAATAATCGAAGTTATGAATATTGTTGTCTTTGAATAATTTTGATATTTTGTCCACATCTTTATTGTGTATAAACATTCAGGCCACAGTAACCCCGGGCACTGTTCAAATGTTTTTTTAAAAAATTTATTTGAAATAAGTCATCTACAGACGATTTCTCAAGAATATAAACGTGGTTTCAGAGCTCAAATTGTTACCTCTTACTCAAAGGTGCTATTCTATGTTCAACTTATATAAGTTCCTAATTTTATCGTTGTTTCCGTTTCTTAGTTTCGTATTTTTATTAAAATTGTACAAATCATTTCATATTTGCTATTTCTGGGAAGAATGACATGATTGATCAACGCATACTTTGATAATTCTCGCAATCTAACTGCCGGGTCGGTTATGCTGGATATTATATAAATTGCAGTTTCCCTACACCGTAATCCTCTCGGCTGGGGCTTTAGAATACACCGACTGCCTCTCTGCAGAGGGGTAAGACACACCCACCAATAGGGCTTCAGGTGGTGGTGACCTGTGATGCTTAAGGGCGGAATCCTGGTAGATGAGCAGTCCATGATGTGCAGTACTCCATTTTGGCCCTTACTTAGGCTAGACAGGTGGGCGAAGAGTCCCCCTCAGATCAATCAGTTGGTCACACCAAGCCCTAGCATCTGTATGATTCTCCCAACCTTATTGTCCTTATGGCAAGTCCCAGCCCTTTATATATATGCTGGAAGGGTGTTATTGTCCTGGGTATGACTTTAAACTATCTGATGGTGATGTTCCAGTTCTGGATCTCGGGTATGTGGATTAACCCTTCATCACCATTACTCCCAGGTCCACGCTGACCTGGTGTGGAAGTACCTGTTAGGGTAATATAGAACAAAATTAGTTCTAAAAATGTTTTTAAAAAATTAATTAAAAAAATAATTGAGTGCCTATCAAGAATGAATAATATTACGTCTTCGTCATAAAATGACCCAATAGTTTGACATGCCGTAAAATCCGACCAACCAAGCAACCCAGTAATCGAACTCAAAAGCCTGTACTCGGCTGAACAAATTGAAAGGGTATGAACGCAGAACCGGGCCTAATGCAATAATGAAGACTGAATAAGATATAGAAGGTCAGCTTGATAAATGGGTTTTCAGCTAATGTGAAGGAGGGGACTTGAATTGACGGCAAGGGTCGCAAGTGAAGTAACCACAGGATGTAAATGCAATACTTGAAGTGGACAGGGGATTGATGTATTAAGATGCACGTATGAATAATTGCCAAGCTTAACTCTTTCCCGGCTTCTTCTCACTCAGAATCTACGCTCCTGTGATGGGGGTGATGGAGGTACATCTATATGACTGTGTGGGGGGTGACCGTGTGTTTGTGTGTGTGTTCGTCTGTGTATGTGATGCAGATTAAAATCCTATAAGCGAAAGCAGCAGATTCATGCTTTTCCTCAATTGACAAGGTAAGTAAGTACATGGATTAAATCTAAAATCTACATAGATTCGAACAGACCAGGGTTCGATTACAAGCAGATAGAAACTTATATTGAAATAATCATAACAGGTTGGAGGAAAAGTGGTCTATTGTCGGGATATATATATATATATATATATATATATATATATATATATATATATATATGGCTTATTAGAAATCACAGAAATGATATATATATTTTTTATTAGTAAATAACTGGAATAACGTTATTTTGCTGCCTTATCGAGATTTCTGAAACTTGAATAGTAGGGAAATTTTATCTTACAATGGATATTTTCTGTCTATCTGTTACTGAAATTATATCACTACTCAAGTCCCAATTCCGTTTGTTATTTACGTTACATTCTCGATGATTTTACTTAAACCTCAATTATTAATTAGATTGCTTTACATTATTAATAATGTTGGCCTTATCTACATGATATTTTCCACGTACCCCACTTGTACGGGTCAGGCACAAGGCCCTATTAACGTGGGACCACCCTCAAACCGAAGCTCATGGATGGCAGGTGAAAAATTGCGTCGATCCCGTCGGCATTCACCCTCAAGGGGGGCGCCTCAGGCACTGGGCAATAAACCCAGCCCTGCCCCTTTAAATCGACGGGGCAGGTGTTGCCTGGGGGGATGGCCCCCTGGGATCGACGCCGTTAATTATAGCAATGGTCCAGAGGCCGAAGCCACTGTTGACCATATCTACATACTAATATCATGCAATTGTATTTATATATACAACAAAATAGCGGTTTACAGTGTTAATGGGAAGGCTAATTTGCATATTGATATTAAAAGTTTGATTTTAATAAATATGTTCTTGGTATTATTGATTTCTAATTGTTTGGTTTTATCTTAATGAATATGAGTAAAAATCCATTAACAAGAAGATATAACTGTAAAGATATTCTTTACTTCATGATTTAACTAAATAGTTAAATTAGGAAAATTTCGCAATGAAAGACGTGAGTGATAGAAGAGTAGGTTTTAGTTGTTCTATTTGTCGATTAAACTCCCCTTTGTTTAAAATCTTTTTTATCTGCATTCTTATTTAGTTTCCTTAATCTTTCTAATTCAATATAATATTTTATTACATTAAAACTTAAATACTTGCACCCGGGGGGGGGGCATATATTTGCTAGTTATACTAATATCAGTTTTCTAAAGTGCCTAGAGAATAAGCTAGACGGGACCCTACAAGAACACAACACCCTACAAGAACACAACTGTATGGTCACCAGCCGCATATCACACATACCATCCGTGTGAGGGAAAAAAGACACGTTGGGTACTACTGGGGAAGCAAGGATGGACTCATGTGATGTTCTTCTGTAGAAGCCATCACATGGGCCCGCCAGAGTAGGTCGACCAGCAAAGACGTATATAGATCAACTCTGCGCGGATGCTGGATGCTGCGCAGAGGATCTCTCAAAAGCAATGAATGATAGGGAGGGGATGGCGAGAGATTGTCATGGATATCCATGCTGACAGAACGACAGGATGATGATGATGATGATTGCACTACTTGTACACCACTTTTTAGTTCTACTTAGCAGTTTTGATATCTTAATGAAACACACACACAAACACACACTCACACACATACACACATACGCACGCACACACACACACACGCACGCACGCACGCACACACACTTTATATGTTCATACGCGTGCACGTGTACTTCTAACCAGTTATCTGAAATATATGATACCATAAATCCTCTTAAAATTCGAGAAAACATATAACTGTTAGTCAGTGAAACCTGATGTTATCAAAATATATTGAAACTAAAACTCTATATATCTTAAGTTTACAAGCTTAAAATCGAAATGAAGGCGTTTTCACAAGTGAAGAACCCATATAATAAATATAGATATATAAATATAATCGGCATCGAAATCTCGTCTATACGTATTAGTACCAGTTTGAAAAAGCATTATTTTCTACTAACGCACATATACTAGGATTTTATTATTTCTAGTGGTACATTAGATATCAAAACTGATATTATTAGTTATTAATCATTACCAAACTCGTCGAAATGGAAACTCTGTTAAAAATCTAATTGACATAATGCTGTAATCAAAAAATATATTGAATATATATATAATTGATACGGTCAGAGTAAGCCGACTCGAGTTTCACCGGAAGATTGGTTTCATCGACAGTCAAAACTGCGACTCGCTTGATTTTTTGTCTTTTCCATTAAGTCATCACTTTTTACACACACACACACACACACACACACACACACACACACACACACACACACACACACACGCAGACGCAGACACAGACACAGACACACAAAGACACACACAAATACACAGACACACACATATACACAACAGACAGACCACACAGACACACACAGACACACACACACACACACACACATATATATATATATATATATATATATATATGAAACAATCGGGTCAACATAAAGTACACAAACACACGCAGACACAGACACACACAGACACACACACAGACAGACAGACACACAAACACACACACACACACACACACACACACACATATATATATATATATATATATATATATATGTATATATGAAACAATCGGGTCAACATAAAGTATCTGGTAACACTTTAACACAACTCTGCTAATAGTCCCAAAGTGATTTTCGTTCTGTTCTGTCGGATGTAAAAGATGACTCAATAATTTTTACGTAATGATTAAGATAAAATCACAAAAAAAAATATAGTTACTTTTCGCACATAGGTATCTTGGCTTCATAATTAATTAATTAAGTTTTAAATGAGTAAAATACGTAAAAAAAACTTACTTAGCTCCGAAATAAAAATTAGTCAATGAGATTAGTGATTTTATCTTCTATTTATTGACATATTCTACAAATTGTAAGATTTTGTACTTTTTCTGATTGGCTGATTATGAAATTAATCAGCCAATCAGAAAAAGTACAAAATCTTACAATTTGTAGAATATGTCAATAAATAGAAGAATTTGGAAGGTTGACAAGTCTTAATTGACAAAAATTAGCTGCGAACAACTTGTTTTTAGACTAAAAAAAAAAAAAAGTTTAACTTTAAGATACGAACTATTAAAAATCTATGTAGTTTAGTAATTTTGAAAAATCTAAATATTTCAAAACTTGCTGGTGTTATTCAAATTCATTCAAATTTTTTAATATAAATTAAAATAAAATCACTAATTTACGCATTTTACTCATTTAAAACCTAATTAATTAAATATGAAACTAAGAAACCTATGTACTCTTTTTGTGAGTTTATTTTAATCATTACGTAAAAATTATTGAGCCATCTTTTACATCCGACGGATTTTAAAAAGTAAAGCGCTTTTCGCCTTTGTGATTGTAGCCTATAAGTAAGGAAATAAGATTGAAAAGAGGTTATTTCACCTTATTCCATTATTTAGTAGAGACCCGGTTTTTCAACTGATTGACTTATTTAGTCAAACTTGTTTTAAACTGTTTCGAGATACCACGCGCGCACACACACACACACACACACACACACACACACATATATATATATATATATTATATATATATATATGTGTGTGTAAGGACGATGCTTATATTTAACTGCGTCATTTACTTAATTTTGGTTATAGACCTCCACTGCTGTAGATATATGTAATTTATGATACCTAGAAATATCCCTAGTGATTGTATAATTTTCTGCAAGAAGTTATGAAAATTGATTTTCAGAAGAAAATAAAGAAATATTGGAGAAATTGTTTTGTACTTGCTTATGGGCGATTCTGTTGAAATATACACACGTGCATGTGTGAGTATGCGTGTGCGTGCCTGGTTTCGCGCGCGCGTGTGAGTTGAGAAACTGACCCAAGTAATCAATTTCAAGTTGAATAATTGAGTTTACGTTCAAGAATCAAGAAAAAAGAGGTCAAACTTCTGAATCCAAAATCCAACAACGAAATTCTAACACAGGAATCTGCAACAATTTTACTGCAGCCTTCCATGAACAAAGCACACACAGAATACAGACTAAAAACTGTTTCTGTTAGGATTCTAGTTACCATTTTAGCCGTTTATGTTTCCTAATGGTAAATCCAATGCTAGAAATGGGTGCAGTCTCAGTAACAGAAAGTCAAGTTTAAGTCCTTGAAGTTTTTGGTAGAACAAGAGTATACTTATAGCAGAGAATTCAGTCATAGTCCTTGAAATCCGAGGTAGAACAAGAATGCACTTGTAGCAGTGAATCTAGTTGTAGTCTTTGGAAATCCGAGGTGGAACAAGAGTGTACTTGTAGCAGAGAATCATGTCCTAGTCCTTGAAATCCGAGGTACAACAAGAGATCACTTGTAGCAGTGAATCCAGTTGTAGTCTTTGAAATCCGAGGTGTAACAAGAGTGCACTTGTAGCAGAGAATCCACTCATAGTCCATTGGTATCAAATCAATTTAGCAACTGATTTCAGGACAATTACCAATGACCTTAAATGTATCTTATGTCGTTATTCATTGGTCAATGCCTGTTCCTAATATTGGTAAAGTCCATAAATATAAGCAGTAATTTCTCGTATTTCTGTTGCTCGTGTTCTTATATTGTGTGACTGGTCTCTGAGAATTTTGTGTACGATTAAAAAAAATTTCGCCAATGACCTTGACTCTGCCATCATGTCACTTATGATGAATTATGACTTTGGAGCGGCCATGTTTCTTTTTCAGAGTTTTTCATTCCGTAATACGTTTTTTCAATGCAGTTAAGGTTAGAAAAATCTTCACCACTAGATCTGCATTTCACTCAATTCAAAAGGATGTTCTGCCAATCTTTGAACAGAGTTTATTGATTTATAAATATCAGTACTGGTGTGATGCCAGTTATATTGGGGGGGTCGACACAGAGGTTGAGTGTAAGAATGAACCAGAATGTCCCGAAGGGAATAAGAAGTATACCTCAAACAACATCCGAGCTCTCACAGGCGCAGTACTCTGCCATTGGTGATCACCTGTGCAGTATAAATAGCTGCAAAATCAACTATAGTGATCAGCAATTTTCTGTACAATACATAGCCAGGACAAATCACCATCTTCATGTCCTCGGGGCAGTCGCAATTTTTTTCACTGCCCAACAGTGTTTAAGCAACGTCATTTGAAACACTCCCTGTTAATTTTTGCTGGGGATGTTGTTGCTGAAGTTGGGGTGACGTGATGGAATCTTTTTTTCCTTCTTGTTGCATCAACATTTACATTATCCTATCCCCCTTTTACCCAATTTATACATTTTGACTTTTAAACGATACACCGGTTGTTAAACTTTGAAAAAGCACCGGTTGTTAAACTTTGAAAAAGCACCGGTCGAAAGGGCCCTTAAGTTTCTATCTTCTTTCGCCTTTTTTAAAAAATGAATTCGTTTATTAGCTGATCCTATAATAAAAATATGTTATATAATAAGTATGTATATAAATTTAGCTTTACCAAAAACTTGTTTATGTATATATATGACTGATGAAAAATCAGTTGGGTTTCGATCCAGGCTGGAGGTAGCCTGCTAAGGGTATTCTTACTTTGTCTGCTGATAATTATATATATATATATATATAGTTATCAGCAGACAGTCCTGTTTCGACATATTACTACCTCTGACTAGGATCGAAATCCGACTGACTTCTTGTCCGCCCGATTCTATAATCCCTCGGCCATTTGACATTTGCCGTAAGGGGGTGGTGTTTAAACTATCAAATACATACATTTGTTTATATATTTTACGATCACTAGAGAGATCGAGTCTGTAAACGGACGATCATATATATATATATATAATATATATATATATATATATATATATATATTATATATATATATATATATATATATATATATATATAAATTCTCCGCTTTTTCCAACGAATTTCAATTTAATTAAGGATTCACTCTGATGAAGATCGAATTTTCTTTGTGTGCGGAACACTTCTACATTTTTTCTATTATTATTATTATTTCATTTCATTTGTTTATTTAAAAATAATAATAGTTTAAATATTGTACACATAAATAAACTCCTGACCGAAACACGTGTAAGTGATATATTAAAATTATCCATTATTATCCTTTCTATACTTTCTTTCCTTTATTCATTCTTTCAACATACCGTCGGATTCACTTCCAGTTTCATCTTTACATATACTAGCAAATATATGCACCCTTCGGGTGCAAGTATTTAGGTTTTGATGTTATAAAATATTGTATCAAATTATAAACTATTTAGAAAATGATAAACTGAGGGGGTATAATCGAGAAATAGAACAGCTTTAGATTTAACTCTTCTATCATCTTCTTTCACTCCCGTCTTTCATTTTTCCTAATTTATCTATTTAGTTAGATTATGAAGTATTTAATAAAATTACAGTTCTTTCGTTTTGTTTATGGATTTCTTTTAAGATTTATCCCCGAGATCTTTGCTCAGATTCGTTAAGAGAAAACCAAACATTTAGAAATCAATAATACTAAGCATATATTTATTAAAATCAAATTTTAAATATCAATATGCAAATTAGCCTTCTCGTTCACACTGTAAACCGCTATTTTGTTGTATATATAAATACAATTACATGCTATTAGTAGGTAGATATGGTCAACAGTATTAATAAGGTATAACAATTTTATTAATAATTGGTTTAAATATAAATAAATTCATGGTAAATGTGTCGTCAATAACTAAGGGAATTATGATTTGAATAGTGATTTAGTTTCGGTTACAGACAGACAAACACACAATCTCCATTATAATAAGATATATATATATATATATATATATATATATATATATATATATATACGTTAGTTGATGTCCATATTAAATTGATGTTATTAAAACTTGATTATTTGCCTGAAAGAAATATCTGTATCTCATCGCTTGATAAATTCGGGAAAAGTTAATAAAACTGCAAGCAGTCTATAAAAACAAAGAAGGAAATGAAGTCTGTTTTTTGCTGTTGATAAATCAGACATTAATGAGTTTTATCTCCTTCTGATGTTTACTTTGTGGTTTAAATCATCTTTAATTATTGCATACGTTTAAGAATTAAAAAAAGATGAACATGATTTGGTGAATTCAATTTAGGAAATAATGAAAACGGGTGTTTTTCAGAGAAAGACAGAATGACGATAAAGAAAATACAATATCATTAGTGATTTAAAAGAGAAGAAGAAGAAGAAGAAGAAGAAGAAGAAGAAGAAGAAGTACTAGTACTACTACTACTACTACTACTACTACTACTGCTTATTATTATTATCATTATTATTATTATTATTATTATTATTATTATTGATCCAAGAAGAAGAAGAAGAAGAAGAAAAAGAAGAAGAAGAAGAAGAAGAAAAAGAAGAAGAAGAAGAAGAAGAAGAAGAAGAAGAAGAAGAAGAAGAAGAAGAACAACAACAACAACAACAAATAAGAAGAAATTGGTGATCTAAGAGAGTGCAGAAAGGAAATAAAGAATTATTGGGGATTATGTGAAGGGAAATAAAATAAAGACGTATTGAAAATTTAAGCCCGTAACTGAGAAGAGGGAAGGGATGAAAAGAAATAATCATTGACAATATAAGAAGAAGAAGAAGAAGAAGAAGAAGAAGAAGAAGAAGAAGAAGAAGAAGAAGAAGAAGAAGAAGAAGAACTGAAAGTAAAGAAATAAAGAATAGTTGAAGGTCTTATACATTTTAGAGAAAAGAAAACGAAAGAAAATTATTGATGTAATTATAAGCAAAGAGAGAAAGAGGAAAAGGAAACGTATTGGTGGTTTAAATGAGAAGCAGAGGGGGGAAAAAGAGTTAATATATTGATGATGTGAGGTGCAGTAAAAAAACAAGAAAAGAAATAAAAAATTATTGGCAATTTAAAAAAGAAATCTATAGGATATGAACAAATTTGGAAATATCAAACACAGAATGTTATTGGATATATTAAATGAAATAGAAACAAAATTACAAATTAAGATGTAAAAAAGTTGCTGTACAAGTAGACCACTATGCAATTAATATTACTATGTTAAATCTCACAAGAATTCTTTTCTACTTATTAATGTTTATACATTTTGATGCTCAGGGCGGGTATAAAGGGAATTTCAGTTATTTACTAATAGAGGTGTGTGGATGCTAAGAAACTGGAAAAGTTATGTGAGTTTTAACACACACACACATACACACACACACACACACACATATATATATATATATATATATATGTGTGTGTGTGTGTTGTTGTTGAGGGATCCACGTAAGCTTCTGGTTGCTATATGTGAGTTTATATATATATATATATGTATATATATATATATATATATATATATATATATATATATATATATATATATATATATATATGTCTATCTATAGTATATATATTGTTTGGATTTTAGTGTGAAGCATTAGGAATGGAATATCAGAAATTCGTTTTTAAAGTGTTAATAAAACGAAAAATAAAACAAAACTTTAACACTTTAAAACCGAGTTTCTGATATTCCATTCCTAATGCTTCACACTAAAGCCCAAATAATATATATACTATGAATAGACATATATATATATTTAAATACACACACACACACACACACCACACACACTCATATATATATATATATATATATATATATATATATATATATATATATATATGGGTGTGTGTCCACGAGTGTGCGTCTTTTATCTTGAACTGAACGTGTATATAAAAAGGTTTGGTTTGAAAAATTGCATAGGCGAGAAGTGACCAAGCACCGTTGACTCCATGTCCATGTTACCCTAATATAGATATAAATGCACTCATGATTATGACTAATATTTAAACATAGATATGCAACCTTATATATATATATATATATATATATATATATATATATATATATATGGCCCATCATCGTGTGTTCTTCCTTGGAAGAATACGAGGAAACACCTGAGACGGAAGCACAGAAAATAATTAACCACTGGGTTTGGTATTACCTATGACGAATATGGCAAATACAAATACAAATAAACTTGGCACACAGATGACAAATGTGAAGTTTTATGACAGGCAAGTCCTCCATTAATAGATAATCTAGGGAAAGGGTCGGCATCCTGCGAATGTCAGCTGTTCGAATTTCAGGTACACAAACAAAAACAAAAACAATAATGCATCTGAGAGAAAACAAAGAAAAGAATGGATGAGAAAAAAACAAAAAACAATAGCCTATTATTATTTTAAAAGTAACTCAACACAAAAAGGTTATTTGAAAAGGAAGATGTGAATTTACCATAGAAGTGAACGAGATCGGACTCCAGTAGCGCTATTAGGTTCACTTTCGGATTGATACCCTTAGGAAAGGTTATGTTTAAATAATATCACTACTGTTCTTCTACAAGGATTTCTTTGTCATTAAGTAACGCACGAAGGTTGATATGCTATTTTAAAAAAAGACAAAAAACAAAAAAAACAAAAACCGTATATTCTAATTGTAAAGATTTTGCTACTACACATATATAGATATGCGATCCCATAGTAAATTGATCCTGTGTCATAATTGCCCTCACGACGAAACAAATAATTATCATCTACACTCCAGCCAGGAGACTAAGCATTATTAGTTAACAGGTTACCTCGAGGCAGAGCCTAATTGACACATCAGTAATTGGACTTATATTTTAATATCGAGCAGGATTTACTAACAGAATTAATCTTAAATAACTTGCCTATTTTAAGAATGCATATATGCATCGAGTGATAATGACAGCTAATATAGTGGCTCCATAAGACACCTATCCAGGCAACGCATTTATTGATATCTAACGAGTGTGATCAGCCGGTAGTGACGATGTAATTGTTTACATCGCCAATGTCTGGTGAAGAACTTCGCTCGACTTCTCTAGACGTAACACCGAATCAAAAACGACGTGGAGACAACCACAAGACGTTGCCTTGGCTACGTATGTTGTAGAATTTTAAATGAAGCAATTTAAATATCAAATAACTGGGCAGATGCTGTATTACAGTACGGGTTACAAAGGTATCCTTAAGATAAATGGCTATCAATTTATAGTTTACTAGCAGGACCGTATGTTTACTTAAAAGCTATTTCTAAATAGTTCAATATGTAAAAACTAAAGTGATCTTGATTTAACTCTCTCTCGCTCTTTTTTTATTATTTATTTCCTTCTTTTCACCCTTTCATTATGTTAGATTGAAAGAGATTAGCGTTATCGCTTCCGCGTGCTCGCCCCCACTCTAAATACATGCCCGGTATTATATATTTATATATAGTTTGTTTTATTTTAATACGTGTTTAACGTAATCAGAACTAAGCTTCCATTTCAAATTGTTTTATTTTTTTTACTCCTTTAATAAATTTACACCACCCGGAGGTCTTTTTTCCTAGTATTAGTCATTTATACACAATTACGAGGGTCATTCAAAAGGTTATCAACTTAACTCAAAACGAGTCGAAACACAAGTGAGATTTTAACGATTTTTCAATATAGTCTCCCTTGACATCGGCGTAGTGGTTTATTGTCGCCATCAGACGGACAGTGAGGTAGTCTATCCTCTTTTCACTAGATCGGGGAGATTGTTTTGCGCCTGGGGTGCAGCGTCACACCTACCATTTCCCCACTTTACAGCACAGATCCAAACTGCGCTACACATGCGCTGAGTTGGTGAGGAATGGTATCGAACCCGAAAACTTATTGTTCCTAGACAGATGCTCTATCGACTGATCTAAAACGGCACTGAGTAAACCTAAGCTGCTTATCGAAAAAATATGGCTAAACTATTTCTTTATGGTAAATACTTTGACATTCCTTACACGAAAAGGAAATATATCAGGTCAGCTTACTTGGTTATACACGACGGTTATTCAATTAATAAGGGTTAAAAAAAATAGGTAATTTTTTATCATCATAAATGAATGAACTCAGAATTATCTGAAATTATTTTATAGCAACATTTTTTCTAATTGGATTTTTGTTTTGATATTTATTTTGTGGCTATTCAAAATGACAGCAAATCAATTAGAGTGCTCTTGGATTGAACAGAGGTATGTCATCAAATCTTTGATAGCTGAGAAGTGCAAATGATGTGAAATTTATATAAGAATGTCTAATCTGTACGGATAGTAATGATTTAATCAAAACAATGTTTACACTTGTGCTAAACATGAGTTTGCCACTACGAGGCTGGGTCGAAAAGTCAGTAGAGTGGAAACACAGGTCAGGGCGCAGTGATTAGTAAAGAGGACCATGCTGACTGTCTTCTGAGACATGAAATGGCCCATCACTATTTATTTCCTTGAAATTGATGCAACTGTATACAGTGTTTTACTATTGCCAACTACTAAGAAAAAAATTAACCTCATCTATTGAATGACCGTCGTACATGTGCCTCTGATATGTTCATTTATTACGAAACACTAGCTTTTATTCTTGTAAAACACACACACTCGCAAACACACACACATACACATATATATTTACCAACCCCACCGCACGAGTGGGATGTGAAACAAGGTCAATTTCTTAAGCTGAGTTAACAAGTTTGAATTCAGAGTTTTCTTTCTTCTAGACTGGTTACCAAGCCACGGTTAAAGAGCCCAGTCTGCCATACTATTTACCCATAGCTGGAGATAGATAGATAGATAGATAGAGAGAGAGAGAGAGAGAGAGAGAGAGAGAGAGAGAGAGAGAGAGAGAGAGAGAGAGAGAGAGTAGTTTGATTCATACATTTCCCAAGGGTATTAGCGCTATGTTAAATGCAAACAGCATCGTCCAGAATTTGAACTCTGATCAAGAATCCATTTCCTACGACTCTAACCATTACATCACGCGCCTCCATCTCTCTCTCTCTCTCTCTCTCTCTCTCTCTCTCTCTCTTCTCTATATATATATATATATATATATATATATATATATATATATATATATACGCATATATTTAACATTTTGAAAAAGATAATTCCTTGAGGCGGTGAGATGGAGCTGTATAAGAATTGGCACTGATGGAATCTTCTCAAACGTAAAGATTGCAGCGGCGTTATGTAAAAGGTCACATAACGATGCCTCATCAGTAAGCCAGGACATCAGTCGAAGATGCTATTTCCATTTGTACCCAAATACGTTAATCAATTGATATTTAAGGAATCAAATACCACGAAAATTCAATAAATGTTACTCCGGGGTTATTCGGTGAATTTTAATAAACTAACACAGTTCCAGTAATTTATGACCAGAAAATTTATGTGGGAATAGTCATCTCTGTACAGAGTGACGCTGTAACCTTGGGCTCTTTAACCTTGGCTAGATAACCAGTCTAGAAGAAAGAAAACTCTGAATTCAAACTTGTTAACATCTGTGCATGTTTGATTCTAAAAATACAAGTGCAAAGAAAAAAACCCAGGAAGCAAAGAAAACTTATTTAAGCTTTATTCAGCATATGGATAGTTAGTATAAACAGGACTTATAAGCATGAGCAGTCCATTTTACAAAGACATGCAGGGGGTGAAAGGAATGTTCACCACAATCTCACCTGCTTCTAGAAATTTGTAGTGGTAGTAAGTCAATCAACATTAAGAATTGTTGCTTTAACTGCAGTCATATGGAAAATCTTATCACACTGACTGAAGCATGTTTTAGACAAATAATATTTACAAATGGGATAAATATGGTTTTCCACTATGATATAATGGAATGACCCATCTTCCCCGTACCTCAACAGTGGAGATTGTTCTAGCCACTATTTAAGAACACACATATCACTCTGTGCAGAACTCACTTGAAGTACTTAGACGACGGACTCTCCTCCTAATACTCATGTGACCTTACTATATAACCCACTACGATCTTGAGTCGAAAAGACAAACCATTGAGTGAAAACCTACTGATATTCCTGCAATGCAAACGTTTTGGGCACAGTGATCAGTATAGAAGGTCATGCTGACAGTCTTCTAAAAGGATATAAAACGACCCATCACTATTGGTTTTCTTATTTAACGAATGACCCGGATATTTTTTCTTTTTTTTTCTACTTTCGTTTTTAATTTGTTTTTTTAATTTGTCTTGTTTTGCTTTCTAAATCTTATCTTATACTTTTTTCTTTTTTGCGGTAGATATTAGATCTTCCGTTGGTTTTCGAATACTGGTCATCGACTTCTCTACTACCTTGTTTTTTTAAACGAACATCATCGATATTAACTGATAACCACCCACTTCCGGGACAAGTCAGCCTCATTATCACTCTTGGAACGTGGGCCCGCTAGTAATGACAATAAAGGTGCGTTCCATATATCCAATAGGACCACTGCAATAACCCAACGGTCTTTCTCTAACGTTTTTAAACTAATTTAACTATATGCCAATTATAGATTTCGTCAATCTATTATTTTCAGATTCATAACTTTCAAGTCATGAATTTCATTTCTACCTTGTTTATTAATCAAATCAGGATGACCTAACAGGATTTTCCTTGTGACACTTTTTAATTAATACACGACCTGTCAATTATAGTTTGCGACAATGTAATATAACATACCTACCACAATTATTTTCAAATTCATAACTATTAAAGTATGAATTTCTTTTCTACGTTTTTATCAACTTCAGAGTCTACTATTTCTTTTCGACTCATCTCTACAATTAATTTTTCTTCCATCTATGCTCCTTCACATCATCCAGACCAATCGTTCCCACAATTACAACATTTCAAAACATCACCAGAAAAAGTTTAAAAAAAGAAGAAATTTGCAAACTGTTATTTGTAGGCAACACTATGTTGAAAAATGCGTAAGCGAGAAAAGAATGGGGATGATTTATTGATATTTGATGATTTAAAAAATGTTTTAATACTGTGGATCCATTAATCGAAACACTAAGTGTCGGAACATTTTACCAAATATCAATAAATCATTTCTGATTTTTTATTCTTATGCATATTTCAACATAGGGTTATTTGCGTTAATCATTTAAACAGATAACCTGCATGACTTGAAAATCTGCATTCAAGATCGTGTATTTTCATTGGATTTGACCACCGACCATTGACCGATGTGAGATATATCTAAGTTACAAGCCATGATTTTACATTTATTTCCCCTCATTCTATTCATTTAATCCATCTTTACCTCATGTTTTGACGTTTGAATATACACAAAGATTATAGGAAAAATTTGATTCGGCTCTTAGTCATCAGATAAATGCTTTTTTCCAGACACATAGGATAATAAAATATAAATAACCAAAAAAGAAACATCAAAAACATTGTATTACGCACTGCCAACTGTCACACCGAATGCACACAGTATTGACTGAATTCTCTCTCTCCCCTTCTCTCTCTCTCTCTCTTTCTGACCCCCCCTCTCTCTCTCTCTCTCTCTGACCCATTCTCTTTCTCTATGTCTTTCTGACTCTCTCCGACTCTCTGTTTTTCTGTATGTTTCTGACTCTCTGCCTTTCTGACTTTCTGTCTATCTCTTTGTTTTGTTATAATTATCTTCTCATTCGACCGCTGGACAACACTAACCACGTCCAGAAACTCCAAATATGTGGAAAAAAAAACCTTTCACCAACAAAGCTGCCATAATTGCTAAACACAGCGATGACGATGGTGACGATGGTGACAGAGCCACAGTCTCGTGAGCTTAGATCTGATCAAAGACCTGTGATTACCGATGTAGATCGATTGTGTTTTATTAAACAGACGAAGATCAATCGTGCGCTATGTTCTCAGAACTGATTGGAAAGGCAAGAGAGCAAAGTGGCTTCTTGGAAAATGTCCAAGGAAAGTATTTCATCCTTGTGGAGTTAAAGTTTGGGAAAATAGGTGTTAAAACCGACATTAGCAATACGATACCAAAAACAACTGTATTTTGACTCGCAGAAGAAAAAAAAATAAAACATATAATCGAAAACATACGTGAAGTAAAAGCGTTGAGTTTCGTTCAGAAAACATATTTAGCTCATGAAGTTTCATCGTATTTCAGGTTAGAAATGACCCAAATATATTTTCATCTTGTCACTTGGAAAATATGTTTCAACCAAAATCAATATCTGTTTACACATATACTTAACGATAGAGAAATGTGTGGTATCTACAAAAGAATATTTCGGATATTCGAATTCATACATATGTACATACATTAAATATATACATACGAAGGTACATTAATAAGTGTGCAGTCTGTCATGGAGTTATTAGCTCAATTTGAATACTTGTGATAGAAAACACATTCGTTTTTAATCATTAGACTGCGGGATCATCGGTATACATGCATACACACACACACACAAATACAAACATATGCACTCACAAACATACATAAATAAACACACGCGCACACACACACAAACACATACACACACACACAAACACACACACATATATATATGTACTTATAGGTATATCAATTGGTCCGAGGTTTAAACATGAAAAAACTCTTATTTTTACATATAAAAAATAGTGTTTTTCAGTAGGAGGCTGCAGGCTCATTGAGGCACGTACACACGCACACGAACACACTGGCAATCACACACGTGTGAGCAACACAAACACACACACACACACATACACACACACACACACAAGAACACATACACATGTATATATACATATGTATGCGCGTATATATGTATATATGTGTGTTTACGTGCATATATGTATATATGTGTACGTGTGCATATATATATATATATATATATATATATATATATATATATATATATATGTATATATATATGGAAATACGATGAGGAAATTAATCCGACAATACGAGAAGAAAATACTTTCAAAAATATAATAAACACAGGATGTTACGATCAGGGGAAACAATTTTATGTGCCAATACTTGAGTATTTCGGTATTATACCATCTTCAGCTTTCGTAAACAAACGCACATATAAAAATTAACGGTTAATAAGATAATTTTCACACATTCACTATACACTTAACATCTTTCATTTTGTCCCTCACAAAAACATTCCTTGACAGTGTCCTGAAGATGGTATAATACCGAAATACTTAAGTATTGACACATAAAATTGTTTCCCCTGATCGTAACATCCTGTGTTTGTTATATTTGTGAAAATATTTTCTTCTTATATATATATATATATATATATATATATATATATATATTATATATATATATATATATCGGGGTGTGCGTACACACACAGACACACATACACAGACACACACAGATGCAGGCAAAGATACACACACACACATATATATAAACACACACACACATATATATATATATATATATAAATATATGAGTGTTTTTCGGCTAAATTTATGACATATCTCAATTTATATATATATATATATATATATATATATATATATATATATATATATATATTATAAGCAGATTGTTCATATCTATCTAGCAATCTATCTATTCAAATATTCTAATATCTGCCTATCTATCTATCTGTCTCTGTCTCTGTCTGTCTGTATCTCTCTCTCTCTCTCTCTATCTATCTCTCTCTCCATCCCCCCTCTCTCACTCTCTCTCTCTCTCTCTCTCTCTCTATATATATATATATATATATATATATAATCTATTCCTATATATATTCATATTCATATAATTTATAGCTTGGATAAAATCCCCAAAACACGATAATTTCTGTAATTACTCATCGAATGTAACTGAAGAAACTAAATATCTAGCGTTCTTTTACCGCCTATACTAATATAAAGACGATTCAATCTTTCTTCTAAAGAACTCACACGCATAGTCACGTTGTGTCCTTCTTTTCTTGGCTTCCAAATACGTATAGTAATGATATATATGACTTTCAATGTGTGATTAACGATATTATCAACTATGTTCAGTTGAAATAGAACTTATTTCAGCTGCTGAACATTCGTTATAATAGAAATCAAGAATTCATAACAGCTTTTGGAATTTGATGGTGTACGAGACTTATGAAGCCATAGAGTAAATAGGCTTCATTTGTATTTGATAGTTTCTGTGGATTTTGTGTAGATATTTTTCTTGCCTCTAGCTCAGATTATAAGATGCTAAATATTTGTTAACTAAATGTTGATTTTCCTAGATTTTCTCAGAAATATTTTTAGCTGTTTAACGTTGGCTTTAGCTGATATTTTATTTCCAAATTAATTTGCCGAATAGGAATATAAATATGGTTTGGAATAAGAAAGTTTGTTCACCGCAAGAATGTTTTCAGATAATGTAGACATGTCTGCATTGTTTAACCACATAATTTACATAAAAAGCTCTTAAGTAATAACTACAGAAAAAAATTAAGAATACATGTACACTGAGCGCAGTTGTGTAACCTCTAGGCATATAAAATTCTTAAGAAATAACTACAGAAAAGATCTAAACACAAATGTATAATGAAGAAAATTCTCTAACCACTAGGTATAAATAATCCTAGCCGTGAAGATCAATAAGTCAAACACATAGAGAGGGAACACAAATACTTCCCACATTTTAAAATGCCATCTGTGTGGCGCAGTTCAATTTAGGCAAGTTGTAATAGTAGTTCTAACTAGCTAATGTCTTAGCATTTATTACCAGATAAAATCAGTTACAATCATTGGTAATTTATGAGGTAGTGCTCCCGGTCTCCCGCCTCAAATACCGCTACCCGGTGACTATCAAATTAACAACCCCAGCTCGTCGTAATTCTTGTTAATGTATCGTAATTTGTCGTAATACTTGTTTAGATATGAAGATGGATATATAGTTTTGAATAGACTGAGATAGATAGATAAACAAACAAAATAATATAGATAGATATGAACAAATGGAGATAGATATTTTCGACAAGTAAATGTATTTGCTGGGGGATCGCATCGTTTTTTGTCATAATTCTTGTTTATTTAAACTAAAAACAAAACATTAAACAAACATGAATTAAAAAAATCTTAGTATTTAAAGTAATATAGATAAATATGAACAAATTGAGATGATAGATAGATGGATAGTTTTGAATAGACTGAGCTGGGTCGTTATTTTAATAGTCACCGGGGACCTGGACGCACTTCCTCATAAATTACCCAATGATTGTTTGTACTAGAGCACATCGTACGTTTGCTGCTGAAACGTTACCTTTTAAGTCTGCTTAATCTGCAATTGCTACACTAACAGCTTTTTGTCACCATTCCGTGTTAGACTAGAATGATGCTGTTCTGGATAGAAGTTTTAACCCATTTCAACAACACATGTACTGTATGCACTCGTTAAAGCCATGATCATAACTGATCGTATATGAAAGAAAAATGGTAAGGCATTATCTAGATGGAGCTACCATTACCACTTGCCTAAGTTTACTTAAACCATACAGGTGGTATATTAAAGGGTTAGGGGTATTTGTCTTGCACTCGGTATGATTTGATTGATCTGCCGAATACAAAACTCTATCAGTTATGTGTTTAACATGAAAATAAGACACATATGTTCATTGGTTGGTTGCATTTTACGGCACGTCAACCCTTGGGTTATTTTATGCCGAAGACGTTTTGTTTTGTTCATTTTTGTGGGGTATTGCATTTTTTTCAAACTCATTTTTTAAACACAGTTTTTGTAAACTCATTTTTTAATCTATTTAATCCACAGGTGGGACCCTGACAAGTACTACCACTCCGGGTCAGAGTAGATCTGGGAGTGATGGAAGCAAAGGGGTACTTCACATTCCCCAAAACTCCGAAATTTGGATGTTTAATGTCATACCCACTACACTAAGACCCCCAGTCTCTGTCTTCTAGCATATGTATGATGAAAAGTGTCGGGGTTGCCATTAGAGCAATAGGGTCGGGGTAATCATATATGTAATAGGGCTTGACGTGACTTGCCGATTGATAAGACAAATATAGAGTTTCAGAAAGACAACGCTATAAAATGAGTGGGTGTAGCAGTGTTAAAATTCCAACTAAATTCTGACAGTCTAAAGTTACAGCATGTGTGGTGTTGAGCAAAACGATTAGAAGGTTATTTTCTTTTTCTCTCTCTCTTTCCTTCATACTTAATACTGATTATCTATACACTTACTCAACCCCTCTGCCACAAGCGATTAAGAGGTTTGAATTCAGAGTTTTCCATCTCCTAGACCAGTTGTCATACTAATATTAAAGAACCCAGTCTGCCCTACTATTTACACATCACTGGAGGGAGAATAGCTTGATTCATACTTTTCCCAAGGGTATCAGCACTATGTGAAATGCAAACAGCCTTGTTCAAGATATGAACTCTGGTTGCCAATTCCATTTCTAATGACAATAAATGTTACACCACAATCACTTCCCTCTCAATAAAAATTATATATACATTGTCACAGAACCTAATATTAATAATCTCTTCAGCGCCCTCAATATCCATCCATCTCATCTATATATTAATACACGTGTACCCCAATTTTCCCACCATTATCATCTTGCCACACCCTCTGTTTAATAATGAGACCGTCCAAATCGTCCAAGATTAAATGCAAAATTTAAATCCTGATTATCTGGTGTTGCTTATCCACCGAATTCTTATTTCTTATGAGTTTCATCACCTGAGCTAAATATTGGACCATTTCGTTTTTGTTATAAAGTATGAAAGGAAAGACAAAGGACGTGCTACACAGAAAAAATCTAATAAAAAAGAAAGGAAAGACAAAGGACATGCTACACAGAAAAAATCTAATAAGAAAGAAAGAAAGAAAGAAAGAAAGAAAGAAAGAGGAATGATAGAGGGAGGGGTGAGTGCGCGGAAGCAGTAACGCTAATCTGTTACAATCAAAGATTATGAAAAAATTCAGACAAACTAACACTTTGGCATAATCTGTAACAAACCGAACTTTCTAAAAAAAAAATTATAAGATAAGGAAATCAATAGCATACAAGAGCCAAGAACAAGTAATCAAAACAGCAGCAGATCCATCCCAAAAAGAAAAATTAAGAAACAAAGAAGCCATATTTCAGAAATGTTTGAGAATAAAAGGAACAGCTGAAATGGATTGAGAAAAAAAAAAATGAAAAATCGTCCTTTATATCAACAACGAAACGGAAAGTTAAGGAGAACAAACGAGATGAATTTCATTTAAAGGAAATTTGAATTGTTTTATGTTGTTTTCGTAAAAGCTTCAGCATTTGCTGAAATATACGTCTCTGAAAAGTTGACTTAGACCGCAGACTTACTGAGACAAACAAAACGACATTAAAAAATCTTCTTAATTTATCTACTCAATTTCTATTTTACAATATATTCTCGGGGTGTGATGGTTATCGTTGCAGGAAATAGACTTGGCGACACATCCTGGACGAGGCTAGTTGCATTTCACATAGCGATAATGCCCTTTGGAAAGGTATGAATCAACTATTCTCTCTGTAGCTATTGGCAAATAATAGGACAGACTAGGCTCTTTACCCTTAGTATAGCAACCAGCCAAGAAAATTCTGAATTCAAACCTGTTAAACTCCACTGAAAAATTGACCGTATGTCACATCCTGCTCGTACGTAAGTAAATGCATACAATATTTGTTTTAATTCAAAGTACCAGGACCTGTGGCTATACCACAGTATGATAATGTAATTATTACATTTGATATGTTTACTTAAGGGCTAAAATAGTTCAATGTGTAAAAAGTATGATAATCTTCATTTCACTCTTTTTTTTCTTTTCTTCTTTTCATGTTTTCAGTATGTCCGATTGAAACAGATTAGAGTTATCGCTTCCGCACTCAAACCTCCTGGCTCTGTCTTCCCCTACTCTCTATCTTTTTTCTTTCTTTCTTAATATATTTTTCTGTGTAGTATTTCCCTTTTCTTCCCTTTATTTCTTTACGATAAAAACGGAATGGTCCATTATTTAGCTGAAATGACGACACTCATAAGAAATATGAATTTGGCGGAGAAGCAACTCCAGATAATCAGGGTTTACAATTTTTGCATTTCATCTTGGATGATTTGAACGGACTCATTTTTAACCAGAGGGTAT
>CM042139.1:62283321-62320821 GCA_023376005.1 Doryteuthis pealeii
ATTTTACTAGATATTTAGACGACAAAATGAACCCCTTGTAATCCCTCACCAATTTTTAATCAGATTCTCCCCTGCTTAATCGATAGTAATCCCCCCACAAAAAATTCTAAAAAATGAATTTGTGGACGTTTTTAACATGAGTGTTGCAGCCCTTTACATTAGCCTATTTTTGTTTTATAGAGAGCACATAATAAAGTAACTAACATAGCCAAACTAATGCAAATCATTTCCAAAGTGTCATTTGAATATTTTGTTTCCAGGAGTATGGGTTTGAATTGTCTTACTGGTCGGATCCATCATCCACTTAGGCATTATTGATTACTTCCATTTGGAGTGACTTTATTTTTTTTCATGCGAATGATTTTATTCAAGAGAACAAGCCACAAGAAATTATCTCAAATCTTAAGCAATATTATTAAGGAAAATGTTGCTATAGTTTGGAAAACAGAAGAATCAAAATTCCAAACTTTCCTGATCACACGTTAGAGTGTAAACATGAATGGCTATATCTAAGGGGTGTATATATCGTAACTCAGAATCGTAAATTGTAGATATCAGTATGTTTTTAGGTCAAAACGTTAGCACGGAGACGATTTGACACAAGGCCAATTTTTAAGTGGAGTAAAACTGGTTTTGATTCAAAGTTATCTTTCTCCTTGACTAGCCAAGTCTCTCCCACTACTTCCCCATATCTGGGGGAGGAAGAGAGATTGATTCATGCTTCCAAGGGCATTAGTGTGGAAGGAAACGCAAGCAGCTTCATCCACGATGGATTTTGAAAATATCTATTGATTTTAGAGGCATGTCCACCTGCCCAGTGTTATGTAAGGCATAGAGCTTAGGGATTTGAGTTCATTGTACATTTTCATATTTACATTTTTCTGTATTATTTCTTCAGACATTTTTGCACTTATTTATATGATACAAGTAACCTGCACACAGTTGTATGGTTTCAAGTATTCCTATCTAAGACTAATAATCAAATCATTTCATGTAATTATTTTTATTCAATAATCAAATCGTTTCAAGTAATTATTTCTATTCAATAATAGTCATTTGTTTGCAGACAGTAACTAATAATAATCTTAAGTAAACAATTCTTAATAAAGAATGTGATGTAAATAACTAAGAGAATTGTGTCTTGATTAATTATATATTTTCGGTTACACACAAACACACAATCTCTATTTTAATAAGATCCCTAGGAAAGCTCAATGTATGATAATTGATTAATTTCCTACAGAGCAATATTTTCTCTTCCAATAAGTGAGAAAGCTCAACAAACCATCAATTGGCTATTATTCATTTATTTCATCCGGTACATTTATAAAAGAGAGACCAGTTTCATCAGATAGCCATCACACAATCTATATACGAGTTAGGTAAAGTTTGTCATATTTATCTATACAAGGGTTCCCGAAAGAAAAGCCCACATAAAATCTAGTGATCAATCAGTCTAAAAATTAACGTTTGAAAAATAGGAAGGCACCTCGAAATATTAAACAATAAAAAAGATTAAGAATACAATATTCATCATTTTGCTTTTGCTCTTTAATTTTTTCCATGCTTCTAAATCAACCAAAAAATTCGATTCTTAATAAAAAATAATTTACAATCACGTTGTATCAAATATTTGTATTCTTATCGAATGCAAATAATCTTTAAAAAGATCTATTTGATCCGTAGATGGGTCTTAACAGGTAGTACCACTCTGGATCCGAGCTGACCTCAGAGTAATATTAATGAATTCGTACTCTACAATTCCCAGATATCCAGATCAGGGGTCTCACCATCAGATGGAGTTTAGTGTCGTACGCAGGACATGGACTTTACCATCTGCAGAGGACACTGTTGGCTTATTCAAAGCGCGAAATATCAGTCGTCAACTGAACTCTCTTGGAGAATGGTATACTAACATATATATATATATATATATATATATATATATATATATATAAATATTTATATATATACATATATATATGGTATATGGTATATGGTATATGGTATATATATATATATATATATATATATATATATATATATATCAGCCCCTCCGCACGGGCAGGATGTGACACAAGGTCAATTTCTTAAGCGGAGTTTAACAAGTTTGAATTCAGAGTTTTCCTTCTTCTAGACTGGTTGCCTAACTAAGGTTAAAGCGCCTGATCTGCGCTAATATTTACCCATAGCTGTAGGGAGAGTAGTTGGATGCATACGTTTCCCAAAGGTATTAGCGCTATGTAAAATGCAAATAGCCTCGTCCAGGATTTGAACTCGGGTCGACGAGTCAACTTCCTACGACTCTAACCATTACACCACGCACCTTCACAACCAATATTTATATATGTGGGTTTATAGATGTAGTTGTAGCAGACCAGAACTTATAGCAGACAGGATGGTGTGTTGCATGAATCATAATTAGGAGACGGAGTCAGGATGATAGCCAAAGAGGAAAAAGATAAGAAAAGAAAAGAAAAATCCGAAACAAAGTCTCTCTTCCTACTGCCATTAAATGAATCTAACACTTGTATTCACATTTTCATCGAATGCTTAGGAAATAAACACAGTTTGATATAATTCTTGTTGATTGGTTTCTACCGCTAGATGATCACCTTCGATTCTTCTCCCGACCACCGGACAGTCACCCTTCTATCACCTATGGGGTAAGGTTCTGGTTTTTATGTGATTTCATGGGGGTTTAGGATTTGGGCCGTTTTTGGTGCGTGTTTGCTGGTTGTTTCTTTTAAACCATTTTATGTGCTTCTTCCTTCTTGTGGATTGCCAGACTGAAAATGAATTAAAGGTAAAGAAAAGAACGGATAAATATAAAAGGTACTTTTAGGGTTCAAACTTTATTCATAGGTTCATAGCTACTTTGCGGAAAGGACATTTCTTCCTTTGCCAGTTGTAGCGTCTGCTTCCAGCCAATGCCTATGTTGAAATGACCGAGAGGTAGAAAGAGCGCTTTTTTCTGCTTTCGTTCAGAGTGTTCTTTCTGTGAGATTGTTTTTTTTTTTAAATTTCTCAATTATATAATTCTAATTTTATTTTAATCCCCTCTCATCAATTTTGTCGGGTTAACATAATATGAAAATGTTAACTACATACATTTGTGAACTGTTTTCGAAAAGCAGCCAGTACATTGAAAAATATACTATATTTGATAAAATATTTCGAGAAGAGACGACATAAAGTTCATTTTGATCATAAAATTGCCGGATAAAGTGTACATGTAGAGAATAAAAGTATTAAAAAACAAAAAAAAAAAAACAAGAAAAAAAGACGACAACGGAAAATCTGACATCTCTCAATAAGTTGCCTCCCTTTAACGCCCACCTAAAGAAATAAAGCACGTCGTCGGAAGTGTCGATATAAACTTGGACATTTTCAGTGAGAAAGACCTAAAAAACTAAGGCCATATCTATATGAAAAATAATTTAAATAAATGTATTGTTAGATATGAATAGAAAAATATGAAGTAAAAGTCAATATCATGAAAAATCATAAGAATGAATAAAAGACTTATATTCGAAGCGAATTCATATATATATATATATATATATATATATATATATATATATATATATATATATATATATATATATATATAAATGGATGTATATAAAATCTTGTCCGAACAACATCACAGGAGATAATATATCAGTACGTATGAAATCAAGTGCACTGACACATATACACACAGACACACACACAAATATATATATATATATATATATATATATATATATATATATACTTCGGCAGCATTTTTTCTTTTAGACATGTTCTGTTAAACGCCACAGACAATTCAAGTCTGAGGAGTTTTTTTATGGTCCTTTCAATTTTCCTATCGATCTTTTTCGTGTTTGGGTGGAGAAGTTGTAATAGTTCACCAAATCCTTGTTTTTTTCGAGCGCTTTCGGCTGGTTTATCAGCCATCATCAGGTGGGGAAACGATGTTTAAGTTTTCAAGTGCCTCGTTTTTATAGAAGAACGAGTAGTAGCTTAAGAGTGGTGGTGGTAGTTAGTACGAAACAATGGATTAATGGGTTTTTGAGGGGGATACAGAATTGTGAGGAAGGGAGGGGGAATGGTTAGAGTGGGATTTTTTATAAGCATTGGAGGACGTGTTTACTGGTTTGAAAGTTTATTTTTGTTTAAGGTAGGTTTTTTTAATTTGATATAGATTGCTTCCATTATTTGCAGTTTTTGTTTGTTTTTTTCTTTATGGAGTGTGAGTGTGTTTTCTGTTAAAATTTTTCTGTAGGTTGAGGGGGGGCATGAATGTGTCTTTAAGTGTTGACTAATGGAGCTGGTGTCAGATAAGTGCATTGTTAAACGGCGGGATAATGTCGTCGTCGTATGGCCAATATATGTATTGCTGATATTGGAGAAGCAATCTCCTATGGGACATGTAAACTCATATACAACATTGGTCTCATTTAGACGAGTGGTTTTAGGAGATGAATTATTGAAAGTGACAAGGTTCGCGGTTTTGAATTTTTTATAATAGATGATACGTTTTAATTTACGGTTAGTATCAATGGAGGCAACATTATTTCGAATTAATTTTTTTAGGATGATTTCATCAAGTTTGTAGTTTTTATGCATTTGATTACAATAGTATATATTTTGGAAGGAGCTATTATGTTTGCTATTGGTTTCGTTGTGGTTAATGTTATAGAGTGTTTGTCGGATTTGTTCGTCGACAAAATGGTTGGGGAATTCGTTGTTGATAAGTGTTTGCTTAATGTTTTTAAGTTTAGAAAAAAATAATGTCCTTGAAGAAGAAGTAAGTTTTGCCCGGTTTATTAGGTTTTTAATGATAGTTTTTTTATATTGTTCAGGGCATTCGCTCTTGTAGTTAATAATGGAGGAATTGAAAGATGTGGGTTTTTTTATAAGGATAGGTAGTGAAAGTGTTATTGTTGGAGTGAATCATAACGTCGAGAAAAGGGAGTTTATTGTTTGTGTTAAGTTCATAGGTGAAGTTTAATACGGAATTCTGTTGGAATGTTCTTTTTAGTTCAAGTAGTTCATTTTCATTATTAACAAGGAGGAGGATATCATCAACATAACGGGCATAGATTCTAGGTTTGTTAATGATATTGAAAAAAGATCGCTAGGAAAATTGAAAGGACCATAAAAAACTCCTCAGACTTGAATTGTCTGTGGCGTTTAACAGAATATATATATATATATATATATATATATATATATATATATATATATATTATATATGTATAGGCGCGTGTAGATAGATATTGATATATGTAGTTCTACATATATATATACACACACATATATATATATTTACATATCTGCATGCCTACCTATATAATATATATATATATATATATATATATAGAGAGAGAGAGAGAGAGACCAAGAGAGAGAGAGAGAGAGAGAGAGAGAGAGAAGAGAGAGAGAGAGAGAGAGAGGGGGGCGGATAGGGATAGGGGGAGTATAATTTTAAGGTTATATGGAGACTCAGTCTTGACCGCAGGTCTTAAAGGAAAAGCAAACAATAAGTATAAATTCATAAGTGACATTTTCCTGTGGACACTTACACATGGACACACCAGTGTTGACCGACCCGCAAAACTTACTTATAACAGCAATGTGAGAGTCAGGATACTATACTAAGAACTTCCCGGGAGCGATAACCGGTAGAAACGGGTTGCGAGAGAGAGAGAGAGAGAGAGAGAGAGAGAGAGAGAGAGAGAGAGAGAGAGAGAGAGAGAGAGAGAGAGAGAGAGAGAGAGAGAGAGAGAGAGAGATGAGCGAAGAGGGTCAATAATTTGAAGGTTATATGGAGACTTGACCGAAGCTCTTATATGAAAAGCAAACAATATTATTTTGTGGGTTGATTTCTTTTGTCTTAGATTCGTATCCTTCTGGAAGAGAACGTGACTATGTGATGAATTCCAATAATTTTTTTTGTCGCAATGATTGTCTTCAGTCGCGCATAATTATATCCAACACTTCAAATTCACTGAGGTGCACTGAGAACCGTTACAGAAAACTGTAGTATTAAATTGTATAAAAATTAAACACAATAACAATCCTTTCAACGACTTAGCTTTACGAGTCGGCAGATACAAACAACAAGCGTCAATTTATGACATAAATAGACAGATAATCATACCAGGTTAATTCTTTAATATAATCAAAATTTCGTTTCGCAAAGATACAAAATATATTCCCCAGGGACACACTAAAAAAATAATAGACTAAGAATAATGAAATGAATATATTAACAACTCACAAAATCAATATATGCACGTAAATAAACTAGACCGCTCTTTTCGCAATGTTCCAAAAACTAGATTAATATTCTAATCGTGTCCTACTCAACAGTATGTAAAGGGATACCCACCACGTAGAAGCCACTTGGTCCGATAATAGCTGAAATTGCAAAAAACATTAATTCAGTGTCTTCGCCATCCAAACCTAGATTTTTCTCTCTCTCAATCACTGTCTCTCACTCCCTCTCTCTTTCAATGATAGTCTTTATGCCAATTATTCATTGGAATTGATGTTTTGGGGGTTACATGGTTTATTCAGTTGGGAGTGTTTATTGTGTCTTTTTTTGTAGCTGCAGTCTAATTCAGTTACTTTATATATATATATATATATATATATATATATATATATATATATATATGATTTTTAAGAATAAAGTCAGACTGAGGATGTTTTTCGCGTCAGAAGGACGAAACATTTCTCTCCTACTTGGACTTGTTTGAGTCATTATTTTTGTTCACTTTTCCTTTTACCCCACCTCATACTGTCGGATTTTACTCCAACCCTCCTATCTATCTATCTATCTCTCTCTCTCTCTCTCTCTCTCTCTCTCTCTCTTATATATATATATATATATATATATATATATATATATATATATATATATATACCCGAAGAAACATAGAAAACTACCCATTAAATAAATATATATTTTTGTATGTGTATATTTTGATGTATAAAATATTTAAAAAAAGACAAGGTGTTCAGATGGATGATATTTTATTGTAGGAGCCGACGTTATAATGATTTGGGTCGTTTAGCAAACCATCGTCAGGGCATTTATTTATATGAAAAAAAGACTTAAGAAACAGTGTTTTGGAAGTCTTTTTTTTTTAGTGGGTTGCGCCTATTGAATATTAACTCAAATATGAAAAATCGACCAAATCTACCCCTACGTAAATATCGGTGTTCCTTTCCAAACTGTGTGTTGCAATTTATTCAAAATCATTTTGGAAAATTTTTGCTCATAGCATTTGATTGTTTATTTGTGTAGTGTTCGAAACTTATTTTAATTTTAAATGTGTTTCGGTAATACATTACTCAACTGACACTGATATATATTTTTCTTAAGCAGAGGTTTGAATTCAGAGTTTACCATCTCCTGGTTGCCTAAGATTAAAGAGCCCAGTCCGCCATACTGATTACCCATAGCTGGAGGGATAATAGTTGGATTCATACCTTTCCCTAATTATTAACTGTGTGTGAAATGAAAACAGTCACGTCAAGTTATATTTATATCTCTCTCTATATATATATGTGTGAAAATAAAATGGAAATTAATCCGACAGTATGAATAAGATATAATGAAAAAACAAACGATGTTTACAACTGAAATAGGCTCATCAGAAGAGAAAGTGTGCAAACCGTTTCGGGGCCAATTCTCTTGACGGTTTTAAAAAGCAACACTCTGTCCATATAAATAAAAATAAAAAATAAAATTGTGCTGTCTGCATTAAAAATAATATGAATTTTATTTAAAAATAAAATGAATCTCATTTTCAATTTTGAAAATAATTAGAAGCATTATATCAAATTTTTTTTTTTTTTTGATTAATTCCAACGTTTGACTAGCAGCGTTCTGTTTTTACTAACGGTCTTTTTCCCGTCTTGTTTTTGTTGATGACCGACCCACGTGCGGTTGATACATTATAATGCAATAGGGTCCTCATATTAGTTGAGGATGGGCCGAGTGTTGCTTTTTAAAACCGTCAAAAGAATTGGCCCCGAAACGGTTTGCACACTTTCTCTTCTGATGAGCCTATTTCAGTTGTAAACATCGTTTGCTTTTTCATTATATCTTATTCATATATATATATATAGAAAAGTAGATAAACACGGGATGTTATGGAAACTGGATGTTTATTGTCGACGATGCAACGTTTAGATCATTTAGACCTTCTTCAGGACTCGAATATAGTTCTTGCTTCAATGATGGACATTTTCAAAATGTTGAAAACAGTAGGTTGTCTGTAGGGGCAGGGGTGGTTGGGGGTGGGTAGTGGATTTTCGTCTCTCTAGATGGGGAGTGTTAGAATGGTGATGCAGGTGTTGGTCCAGAATGTTGGATGGTGGGGATTGGTCAAGATGAATGTGTATGTGTGTATGTCTGTTTTAATTGACTTTTATATATATGTGTGTTGGGGAAACTGGAAATGTCATTAGTTGTATATGTGTGAGTTTTTTGTTTGTTTGAGGATATTTATCTGTATGTCTATCTATCCGTCTGTCTATCTATCTATCTATCTATCTATCTATTCAGCTTGAATGTGTATCAATCCATCTGTCTTATCTGTCTTTGATATGTTATTCTCTATCTGTGTGTCTGTTTATTTATTTTTTATCTTTATGTCCATCTATTTATCTATTTGTATTTTCATTCGGTTTGAATCTGTGTGAAGGGGGGAGATGGTAAGATTTGTTGAATTTGTAAATAAAAATGTGTATAATGTTGTATATTATTATTATTATTATTATTATTATTATTATTATTATTATTATTATTATTATTATTATTATTGTTATTGTTATTGTTATTACTAGTGGTGACATTTGTATTATTATTATTGTTATGTATCATATATATTGTAAATATACATCTATCTTTATTTATTTTGATTTATCTAGTTGTCTTTAATCTGTTGATATCCTCTGTGTCTGTCTGTTATCGATAATCTGTTAATATCTGTCTGTCTATCTATCTATTTGTTGTCTGTTAATATTTGTCTATATATCTGTCTATCCATCTGTCAATCTATCTAGCTATTTAGCTTGAATGTGTTCATATCCGTCAATCTATCTGTCTTTTCTATCTTTAATATTTTATTATCTATCAGTGTGTCTGTTCATTATTTTTTATCTTTCTGTCCATCTATTTGTCTATTTTTATTCAGTAGTATCTATCTTTCTGTGTATACGTCTATATATTTAACTTGAATTTGAAATTAACTGTCTTTCTGTGTATCTGTCTATATATTTAACTTGAATTTGAATTTTCTGTGTATCTGTTTATATATTTTCTGTGTATCTGTCTATGTATTTAACTTGAGTTTGAATTTAATTGTCTTTCTGTGTATCTGTCTATATATTTAAATTGAATGTGTGGCTGGTATGTTTGTGTGATTTTTTATTTATTTTTTTAAATTTTAAATTTTTATTTTTGTAAAGGGGGAGATGGTAAGATTTGTTTAAATTTGTTAGTGAGTATGTGTATAATGTTATATATTATTATTATTATTATTATTATTATTATTATTATTATTATTATTATTATTATTATTATTATTACTAGCAAATATATGCACCCTCCAGGTGCAAGTATTTAAGTTTTAATGTATTAGAATATATTAAATTAGAAAGGCTAATGAAACTAAATAAGAATGCAGATAAAATGATTTGAAACAGAGGGGTGTATAATCGAAAAATAGAACAACTGAAACTTAAACTTCTATCACTCTCGTCTTTCATTACTAAATTTTCCTAATTTAATAACTTAGTTAAAATCGGAAGTAAAGAATAAAATCAGAATTATTTCTTCTCGTGAATCGATTTTTTAAAAGATTTATTGAAGAGATTTTTGATCATATTCATTAAGATAAAACCAAACAGTTAGAAATCAATAATACTAAGCACATATTTATCAAAATCAAATTTTTAATTTCAATATGCAAATAAGCCTTCCTGTTCACACTGTAAACTGCTATTTTAGTGTATATATAAATACAATTGCATGTTATTCATTTGTAGATATAATTAACAGTATTAATAATGTAAAACAATTTTATTAGAAATTGATATTTGAATAAAAATAAAATCATGGAGAATGTGACGTAAATAACAAAGAAATTGTGACTTGAGTAGTGATATAGTTTCGGTTACAGACAGAATAGCAAACAATCTCCATTATAATAAGATTATTATTATTATAATTATTATTCATAGCGGTGATGTTGTTATTATTATTATTATTGTTGTCTATCATATATATTGTAAATTTACACCTATCTTTGTCTATTTTGATTTATCTAGTTGTCTGCTGATATCATATGTGTCTGTCTGTTATCGATACTCGGTTAATATCTATTTTTTAATACTATCTATTTTTTGTTAAATTATTGTCTGTTATTAGTTATCTATATGTCTATCTATCCATCTGTCTCTCTATCTATCTGTCAGTCTATCTAGCTTGAATATCTGTGTATCCGTATGTGTTCATATCTGTCTATCTATCTGTCTATCTATCTATCTTGAATGTGTTCATATCTGTCAATCCAACTGTTTTATCTGTCTTTAATGTGTTATTATCTATCTGTGTGTCTGTTCATCTATTTTTGATCTTTCTGTCCATCTATCTATCTATTTCTGTTCTGTTAGTGTCTGTCTTTCTGTGTATCTGTCTATATATCTAACTTGAATATGTTGATATATGTCTATCTATCTGTTTATAGTCTGTTGTTTATCTGTCCATGGTCTGTTAATGTCTATCTATCTACCTGTCCATATATCTGTATCTAATCTGTTAATATCTGTATATCTGTCAGTCCATCTATCTATCTTTAATCTGTTAATGTCTATCTATCTATCTATCTATCTATCTATCTATCTGTCTTTATTCTGTAAATCTCTGTCTATCTGGCTATTCATCTGTCTGTCTTTGTTCTGTTACTATCTGTCTATCGGTCTCTCTAACTGTCTTCAATATGTTGATATTCGTCTATCTGTCCACATATTGTCAGATTAACCTCCTCATATTTCTCCCATATATATATATATACATATATATGTGTATGTGTGTATATAATTTGACACATACACACACAGATATATATATATATATATATATATATATATATATATATATATATATATATATATACAGTCATCCACAGACACCGAGTTTAAACGTATCATGTCTACCCAGTGTGACTAGACACAGCAGGCAACCTCCAGCTGGGGTTGAAACCTGGCCGATATATAATCAGTCACTTCTCAACTTCTAGGCCATCAGGGCACCTTCAGACCAGAGCGAGATTTAACTGATAAATACATACATACGTATATATGTTAAAAGCCCACAGAGAGGGCTCCATCCATAATATATATATATATATATATATATATATATATATATTCAGTGTGGCTAGACCTAACTACTTCTAGCCGTGAGTGAAATCCGACTGATGTTTTATCAGTCCGATTCCTTAACCCTTCTGCCGCCAGAAAAACCCAGAATTTCAACTAATAAATACGTACACAGGTATATATCTTACGGTCACCAGAGAGTTCAAGTCTGTAAATAACAGAGAGCCTTTCTTACGCTAACGGTGGACATCTAATTCTCTTCCAAAGAGCTCTACCGGGTTTTGGAAGTATATATATATATATATATATATATATATATATATATATATATATATATATATATATTTATTTGAGGATAGAAGGATTGGAGTAAATCTGACAGAATGTAGTAAAGATTAGAGGGAGAAATATGGACAAAGGAACAAAACTCAGACAAGTATATATAGGAGAGATATTTCGCCGTGCATTGAGCTCGGCTTCATCAGTCGTTGATCATTAAAGCATCATGCATTTGTTTTATAGAAGAAAAAGTGGACGGGAAAGTAGTGGATTTGGGGATTAACCACCTTACTCCGCATATATCTCTTCCAACTCACTTCTCACTTTTGATCTTATCTCCCTCCCCATCCAGCAAAGTTTCCTTCTGACCAATCAAATCCTCACAAATGCTATCCCATCTACCTGACTTCATTCCCAAATCCACCCTCCCCCGTCCACTTCCTCTTCTATAAAGCACATGTATGCTACTTTAATGATCAAATAAACGACTGATGAGGCCAAGCTCAATGTACGGCGAAAATATATTTGTCTGAGTTTTGTTCCTTTGTCCACATTTCTCCCTCTAATCTTTACTCTCTCTCTCTCTCTCTCTCTCTCTCTCTCTCTCTCTCTCTCTATATATATATATATATATATATATATTATATATATATATATACGGATGTGAGCTCTCTAGCAGCAGTAACATATATACCTATGTATGCATCTATCAGTTAAAAATCTACACCCTGCTTGCAGGTGATTGATGGCCAAGTGGTTAAGATGCCTGACTGATGAAAAATCAGGCTTGTTTCTATCTCAGTCGGAGGGAGCCTTCTAAATCTAGCCACATTGAGGAGAGGTGATAGTCTGTTGATGACAATATATATATATATATATATATATATATATATATACATATATATATATATATATATATATATATAATTGTCAATTTACGACGAAGAATTAAGAGAAGTCGCTTTAAGTGATTTCAAATTTCCCAATCTTTCAACTAACAAAAAGCTGCATTTTCTGAAAGAAATAATGTTTAAACAAATGTGATACTAGATTGATTATTAGGAACATTTCAATTAGCGTTGAGATGAGTTTTTAATTACTTCAAAAATTCACGCGGGTGGTAATTCATTGGATAGGAAAATCTTTCTAATGAAGATTTGAATTGCTTAATATTTTCAAATTTTATCTGCTTACGCCTACAGGGCAAATAAACAGCAGGATTTTTATCTTTTCTTTTTCTTTTACTCCTGACTCTAATTCTCTTAATTTTAATCTAATAAATAAATTCATCATTATTCTTTGGCGAATTATTATTTTCTTATCTAAAGATTATATATCTAATTGGAATCAACTATCTAGAATAATATATATCTCTTTCTCTATCTATCTATCTATCTATCGTAGTTTGTTCATATCTATCATTCTATCTATCATTCTAACAATCTATATATCTATGTATATATCTATTGACATATTTGATCTTTAAAGCAATCATTATTTTCCTGCCTCTAAAACCTAATATAAAGGCAGTACCTTACTAATCTACAATTGAACTTGTGTCAAAATCAGACCAGTGATAACACACACACACGCACACACACACACACACTATATATATATATATATATATATATATATATATATATATATAATATATATATATTCTTAATCACACACGATAAGTTTAAAAAATTCTTTGGAAAAATCAAAAGGAGTTTCGTAGAAATTGATCCAGGTCACAAATTAGGGGTATCCGTCGTATCATGAAAGGGGTAAGAGCAAAAAATCTCGATGCAATATTTTTGTTTGTAGATTACCCCAAGGCTTCTCAAGTGCATTAGTCACAAAATAAACTACTTGAATTCGAATGCGATTACTACGATTTAGCAGCCTAGCACGTTAGTGACTACGCCCCGGGGGACTACCTTCTGATTATAGAGTATTTCTCTCTCTATATATATATTTATTTTAACTTATGATATACTCTTCACACACATAGACATATGCACACATATACAAACAAACGCACATAAATGCAGAGATGAGAATGGAAAACGTTCAAGGATAGTAAGTAAAGAGGAAGTAAGACTATCTCGACTATGCATAGGTCACACATCAAACACATTCATATTGCATAATTTATTTATATTATTTTCTTTGGAGTATTTATGTCTTTCAGGGCAGTTTCTTTTCTTTGACATTGTCACATTTCCTTTATTGCATCAGTTTTGAAAAACAAGACAAAATGCCATGGATGCTACGAAAAACTTACATTGAATGACAATTGCAAAATTGCAAGAAATAAAACTTGTAGAATCCCTACGTTATGTGACCAATGTGAGGGACAACATTATTTATGAATTATCTATGTAGTAAATGCTTTGGTGAAAAGCTTGGAAATCCAATAATAATGATTCATTGTCTCAATATAAATGGAAATACCTTTAGAAAATTATTCTCATACAAACATTTATTATTTTGATATTTTATAGTGACTAGCAAATATATCCACCCTCCGGGTTCAAGTATTTAAGTTTAATGTAATAAAATATATTAAATTAGAAAGGCTAAATAAGAATACCGATAAAAAGATTTGAAACGGAGGGAGTATAATAAAAAATAAAACAATTTAAACTTACTCTTCCATCACTCTCGTCTTTCATTGTTATTTTTTCTGATTTAAGTATTTAGTTAAAAGAGGAAGTAAAGAATAAAATGACAGTTATCTTTTCTTGTTAATGGATTTCATTTAAGATTCATTGAAGAGACTTTTGCTTATATTCATTAAAA
Source organism: Doryteuthis pealeii (assembly GCA_023376005.1). Lineage (NCBI taxonomy): Eukaryota > Metazoa > Mollusca > Cephalopoda > Myopsida > Loliginidae > Doryteuthis > Doryteuthis pealeii. Next base: position 62,297,779 of record CM042139.1, read on the forward strand.
TAAAACCAAACAGTTAGAAATCAATAATACTAAGCACATATTTAATAAAATCACATTTTTAATATCAATATGCAAATTAGCCTCCCCGTTCACACTGTAAACCACTATTTTGTTGTATATATAAATACAATTGCATGTTGTTTATATGTAGACATGGTTAACAGTATTAATAATGTAAAACAATTTTATTAATAATTGAGGTTTAAATAAAAATACAATCATGGAAAATGTGATGTCAATAACTAAGGGAATAGTGATATGAGTAGTAATATAGTTTCGGTTACAGACAGAAAAGCATTATAATAAGATAATAAGTAATATTTGGCTGTGAATGGATTCCTAATTTTGTTTTATTTTTGTATAACTTTTTAACAGAATTCTGGTTATAACATAATTTTTCATTGCTTCCACTTTCTTGATGTAGTATATGTTGATACTGCTATCTTATCATGAATGTATATGTTCTAGATATTATTTTTAAAAATTAAGTGAAATATTTGCAATGGTACATATATGTACCATTACGTACATCATATGTATATACAATGATATACATATGTGTACCAATACGTAGTCAACGTATTAAAGTAGAACATCAACCAATGTGCACAACACGCCAAGTTGCACTAAGTGCGAAAAAACATATTGACTGAATTCACGCATCTTGCCCTGTAAAACATTAATACTCTAAAGAAAATATTATAAAGAAATTATTTGAAAATGTTGACATCGACAATATAATTTCATATCACAAAGCAGTAAATATATAGGTAAAAATGTAAGATACATCGTCAAAACAAAAGCATTTAAAAAAGCATACGTCTATGACGTAGAATTATCAACTATCTTTCGTCTCGTGTCTTGACAATTGCTTGATAAACAATTTTTTGCGGACAAAATATTCGCTTACAAATCATACATACAAAATAGATTTGTCATTTAAATATCCACAACGGTTAATATACAATAAAACAAAATAATCAAACCAAACGCACCCCCCCGCACTTTCTCTCTCTCTCCCACACCCACCCACAAACAAAAACACACCCACACATATACATATGTATATATATATATATATATATGTTGTTTAAACATTTTTATAACATGTTAAACATGGATATAGACTTTTCGGTGTGGCTTTAGAATACCCCGACTGCACCTCTGAGGAGGGATAAGACCCCCCAATGGAGCCACCTGTTGACCGTAGGTGGCGACCCGTAATGCTTAAGGACAGCACCCTGGTGGCTGAGCAGTCCATGGCATGCAACACTCCCCTTTGGTCCTTACTTAGGCTAGATGGGCGGTCGGAGAGGCCACCTCCGATCAATCGGCTGGTCACGTCAAGCCCTAGCACCTATATGATTGTTCCAATCTTAGAGCCTATATGGCAATCTCCCAACCCTTTTTCTCATATACGTGCTAGGAAGCGGTGGCTGAGGGTTTTAATGTCCTGAGTATGATTTTAAACTCTGTCTGATAGTGAAGTTCCAATTCTGGTACTCTGGGGAATATGGAGTATCTCTTCATCACCATTACTTCCAGGCCCACTTTAATCCGGATTGGGAGTACCTGTTAATGTTTCATCTATGGGTTAAATAGAAAAAATGAGTTTAAAAAAATGTATTTAAAAAATGAATTAAAAAAAGATTTTGGACCCATCAAGAATGAATAAAACACGTCTTCGGTATAAAATAACCCAATAAGGGTGGACATGCCATAAAATCCAACCAAACAACCAGCCATGTTTGGTTAAAGACCATGGAAATTTTTTTATGATTCGTTTTACCTAGCTTTCATGCTAGTTTCGTTTTGTCTACGTCCAATTGACTCAGGATATGCCCCAATTTTTCTCTTAAGATCTTCCATCGATCGTCTTCGGGTGTATTGATTTTTGTAGGTGTTGTTTGTTTTTGCTTCGTGTGGGTGCGAGGTTTATTCAGTTGGAAGGGTTTATTATTAATGGGGGTGCTTTGGTTACTGTGTTATTTATTAAAATAATTTTTAACATGTTAGTTCCGGTGTTGAATAGTATTCTATTTATGTTAGGTTATTTATTTTTAATTCTATTTTCTTCTATGATTTGCAGGCTTCTTTTGTCATTATCAACTAAAATGATATTAAAAAATCATGTAACAACCAACCGGTCGGTAAAAAGAGTGTTTAAATACAATTTTCATTATAGGAAAGGTATAATAACCTTTAAAATCATAAAGTGAAGGTTAAATATGTACCTACAAAATACATAAAAAATATTATAATTAGTATTTGATAGTCATCTGTCTAGAGAATTATAAACATTGTGGTGAGCGTAAACCCATGCCTTACAATATTTTCAAATTGAAGATTGGATTTTTAATTGCTTTATTTTAGAGGTTAGAGCATCATAATGCTTTTGCACTAAAGAAAAATTCACTACGATGTGTCATATTTTATTTGCAGTAACATAAAACATACAAAACCTAGACCACTATATATATATATATATATATATATATATATATATTATAAAATATTAAAATTCGAAGGCAATACAATGCGTATAAAAAATAAAGACAAAAAGATGTTTTTTATGTCTTATCGATTTCGAAGCTAGAGCTTCATCATCAGAGTTTATTTTCAGAAATGACGTGCTTATGTTTTTTTATCTGTGTGGTTATAATTTCTCTTCTTATTTCCTTTTCCTCTCCTTTTTTTCTCTCTTTCTTCTCCTCCTTTATGAATGAAATGGGCGAATAACTGTAATTTCTTATTTCTCTCTTTTTTTTTAAATGTTTGTTGAGAACAAATATTCTTAATATCGGCTGACATCCGGTCAAATGTTGCCAATATGTTGCCACTGTGTAGACATGTCAAAATTTAAAAACAAAAAATGAATAAATAAATAAAAACCGTTAATAGAAAAATGTACATACTTAGCTTTTGTTTCGCTTTCCCCTTTCCTTTCTTTTTCCTTCTCCGTCTCTTTCTTTTTTTTTGTGTTATTTCTCTTTTTTTTCTTTTTTATCCCCTTTGTTCTCTAATTTAAATTTTTTTTATAGTAAATAAGTAAATAAAAGATTATCTTAAATTATGTATTAGTATTGATAGAAAAAATAAATAAATTTTTTTTTTAAGAAAATATATTTTATGAGTACTTTTTTCTCTTTTTCTTTTAAACTTAAATAGATTAAATATTATATTAATTATATATTAAAATATCATAATAATTACATATTAGGATTGATGCAAAATTCAAAACAATAAAACGAACCATTTTCCTTTTAAATTTCAAATAGATTAAATATTATAAATCAAATATTTGAATTACAAAAGGCATAGTGTTTTGCTTCAATTATATATCTTATTTAACTATTTTTCCCCTTCATTTGCTGTTATTATTTATTCTTATTTTTTTTTCCTTAAATATTTATTAATAGTTCTAGACTGACCGTAATCCTAAGAGGGTATTATGGTTTAAAGAAATGGTGTCATGGTTTAAAGAAATAATGTCATGTAAAGGAGTTAATAAGTATGTCAATATTGTTAAATTAATCGTAATTAATTTTTTCATATTTTTATTATCTTTTTCTTATTCTTAATCATTCCATCACTTTTTCTATATATATATATATATTTAATATAAATTAAAAAAAAAATTTTTTCTTTCATATTGTGAGTGCATGAAATGTTGAGAATCAATGGTATGTCTTAAAAGATATCTATTATAGATGTATTACATAATTAAATCTGGCATTTCAAGTGAACGAATAAAAAAAATATGCAAACAGTTGATTGTTGGTAGGTTTAAAATACTAATACATAATTTAAGATAATCTTTTATTTACTTATTTACTATAAAAAAATTTAAATTAGAGAACAAAGGGGATAAAAAAGAAAAAAAAGAGAAATAACACCCCTCCAAAAAAAAGGAAGAGAGGGAGAAGGAAAAAGAAAGGAAAGGGGAAAGCGAAACAAAAGCTAAGTATGTAATTTTTTCTATTAACGGTTTTTATTTATTTATTCATTTTTTGTTTTTAAATTTTGACATGTCTACACAGTGGCAACATATTGGCAACATTTGACCGGACCGGATGTCAGCCGATATTAAGAATATTTGTTCTCAACAAACATTTAAAAAAAAAAAGAGAGAAATAAGAAATTACAGTTATTCGCCCATTTCATTCATAAAGGAGGAGAAGAAGAAAGAGAGGAAAAAAAGGAGAGGAAAAGGAAATAAGAAGAGAAATTATAACCACACAGATAAAAAACATAAGCACATCATTTCTGAAAATAAACTCTGATGATGAAGCTCTAGCTTCGAAATCGATAAGACATAAAAAACATCTTTTTGTCTTTATTTTTATACTCATTGTATTGCCTTCGAATTTTAATATTTTATGACATACTTAACAATGCTTCAAGCAAATTACTTTTATATATATATATATATATATATATATATATATATATATATATATATATATATATGTGTGTGTGTGTGCGCGCGCGCGCGCTTGTGTGTGTGTGTGTGTGTGTGTTTATCCAACCTCATCGCAGATTAGGATGTGATTCAATTTAAATTTTTGAAGCGAATTTCCGCAGGTTCGAATTCAGAGTTTTCATTTTCGTAGACATGTTGCCATACCAAGGTTAAAAAAGTCCAGTCTGCCCTATTATTTGCCCATATCTGGAGGAAGAATAGTTGGATTCACACCTTTCCTAAGGGTAATGCAAACGGTCTCGTCAAGGATTTGAACCCACTTCGCCATGTCCATTTCGTACGACGGTAAACGTTGCACTACAAACGACTATGTATAGGAAAATGGAATTCGTTATTGTCTTGTGTGAACGATGAAGAGGATGACAAATATTGAACTTTAGATTAAGATTCAACCTCACGTATGCGTACACATAATAGAAGACGTGTGAAACAGTAATTTGTGTCTTTATACGTTTATATATGCATTCGAGACAATTACATTTGTGTATGTATATTGAAAACACAAATATATACAGTTGAACCCAGATATATATGATTGAACATTCCAATATCTTTTTGTCTGTGAGATTGTCTGTGCGTGGAGTGAGGCTGTGTAGGTGTGGGTATAGATTTTCACTAAGCGCTGTTGTTTGTCGTATCGTTAAAGAGCATTAGAATTAATGACCACAGGGACAAATTTCGTGCAAGTGTTTCGCACAGTGATAACATGTCTGAGCCATGGATTTTCCAAGATTTAACAAAAAAAGTAGGCATAATCCGTCTTTCACAATGTCTTTGCTGTAAAGATCGAATCCAGGCTGTTAAAGAAGAAGAAGAAGAAGAAGAAGAAGAAGAAGAAGAAGAAAAGGGAAAGAAATCTACAACGTGCATAAAGCACTTGTCAATAATAAAGAACATTGAAAGAAGATCTTCATTTCATAAAATCTTTATTGGAATTTATTTACTCGCCAAATTTATTTAACTCTACGCATTTTCTTACTTATATCTGGCGCTAGTAGTGCAACGTTTATTTTCTGATGAAATGTACACGGCGAAACGAGTTCAGATCCTGGAAGGGGCTGCTTGCATTTCACATATGTATGCGTTTAACTAACCTCTCCGCACGAGCAGGATGCGACAAAGGTATTTGTGCCGACGAAGTTTTGAATCAAATTTATTTTTAATGGATACTCAATTTTTCTTATAAACACATTTTCCTATTTAACCCGTAGAAGGGACCCTAACAGGTACTACCCCTCCGGGAGCAATGGTGATGAAGGGGTACTCCACATTACCCAGACCTGCAGATACTCAGGACAACAAGACCCTCAGCCACCGTTTTCTAGCACCAATATGATAAAAGTGGTTGAGGCTTGCCATTAGGCCAATAGGTTTGGGACAATCATATAGGTGTTAGGACTTCATGTGACCACCTCTCTAGCCTAAGTAAGGACCAAACTGGGGTGTTTCATGTCATAGACTGCTCATCCACCAGGATTCCATCGTTAATCATCACGGGTCGCCACCCACAGACAACAGCTGGCCCCATTGGGGGTGGGGGTCTTACCCCTCTGCAGAGGTGTCGTCGTTGTATTCTAAAGCCCCAAACGACAGGTATTTTAGTATATTTAAAATAGCCAATAGGATGTTGTTTTTGTAGGGTATCGTTATAGTGGTAACATTTCTGATCTTTTTGATAACATAAAGCGACAATTCTTACAAGCTGGAGCCGAGTCAGTGTTACTATATGGCTACACTGCTTGGACTTTAAAGAAACGTTTGGAGAAAAGCTCGTTGGAAACTATACAATGATGCTGCGTGCTGTCTTGAACAAATTCTGGAAGTAGCAGACCATAAATTAGCAGCTTTCCGGCTACTTACCTCTTGTTTCACAAACCGTCCAAGTAAGACGAGCAAGACACGATGGACACTGCTAGTTAAGTAAGGACGAAATCATAAGTGATGTTCTCCCGTGGACACCCACACATAGACACAAAAGTATTGGCCGATCAGCAAAAACATACTCTGCAGATGTCGCGAGGAGGGTTTACCAGGAACGATGACCGGCATGGGAATCCGTGTTGTCAGCACGACATGATGATGAAGATGATAGAATGTTGTAACCTATTATCTAACAGCGTGTAAAATTGGTTGAATAACAGATGATCATATTTTACATTTTGAGCTATTTTTCAAACTAACTCAGTTTGATTGTTTTGTAATGCTGAATCAAGTTATTTTGATATTCGGTTTCTTACAGTACCTGCTGTTGCTTAAATAGTCACCCTTTAAGTAATGAACATGCTCATGACTCTTTAACATCGGTGATCTATAAGGAACCAGAGCTTTCAACATTACTTCACCATAAACTAGGTTGGTTGGATTTTACAGCACGTCAACCAACGCTTGTTGGGTTATTTTATGCCACAGGCGTTTTTTCATTCATTCTCGTTGGGTGTTCAACTTTTTTCCAAAAATCAATTTTTAAAAAACACATTCTTTTAACTTATCTTTAGATCTATTTAACCCTAACAGGTACTACTCCTCCGGGTAAGGGTGATCGTATGAGAAGTGGCAATGAAGGTGTCTTCATACTCCCCAGAGCTCCAGAATAGGAACTTCACTACAAGACGCAGTTTAACGTCGTACCAGGGCATCCATAAACTAGAAGTCGAGATGGAATATGGTTACACGAGGCTCAGGGTTCTAAAAGTTGATATTCCCTGGTAGGATTCTTACCTCAATAGAATAGAATCATACAGCGTTCTATTAAATAAATATTATTAGTCTGAATTCTTGAGATTATGCTTGGTGTGTACTCTTCTGATTTCTCGGATTGTTGTCCTCATCTTTATTGTGTAAAAACGCAACGAAAAATAACTGATGCCTTTAGATTTATGCAGAAAACCAATAAACATTTATTAATGATTGTGTCCCTTCTCGTAACGGTTTTTGGATAGATAGGCGTGCAAAAACAATGACGTCATCATTTGAATTAGATATTAAAATGTTCTAGGACATCTTGTTTGATTAATAGTCAAGCTATTCAAAATGATTTCCCAGGCCGGATGATTGCTATGCTCGGATAGACAGGGGACACCTGGAGAAGTCCAGAGGATACAGCGGCCAAAACCTTGTGTTTTTATATTCCAGAATAAAGCCGAGAACAACATTTCGAAAAATCTAAATAATATGAATCAATATTTTTACACTTTTCTCGAAAAGCTGAGTATATATCTATATCTATATCTATATCTATCTATATATATATATATATATATATATATATATATATATATGGTGATTGCCACTTCTTCACAGAATAAAGCCATTTCTACAAGTCGTTCAGTTGTGAGCACGCAGATGGCCCACATATCCAACTAGTTTTTATCTACCCTGTCAGACATGAAGTCCTCGACAGACCTTAAATGTAGGAAATGTTTCAAGACGTCCGTCATGTGTCACTTCAGAATGGAGTGCTTGAGACGCCCTACCTCAAACTTCTTACAGCTACCATAGACCTGTCTTTACATGTGGATGTGTACCCAGCCCAACCCGTTTTGTCAATTGGTCCTTATCGCTGAAACTGACTTCCGCAAGGGCATCGATGTCAACCCCATATCAAGACGCTCCCCTGTCACGACACCAGTACGTCGTTTGGGGTTTGCCGATCTCTCAAGATCGAGAAGTGTCCAAACATTCCAGGTGGCTATTCTTAGCCTTGTTTTTTGTTGTAATATTTTCTTATTTTCGCCCAGCTAATGTGGACATCCGTCGAACCGCAAGTTCCTGGCCAGCTTGATAGGTGAACTGGCATTTGTTTAGGGAACCTTTTCTAGACACTTCCCAAATGGCTGGGTGAACAATGTTACCCAAGGGGCTGCTCAGTCACCCACAACCTAGCCGAGGAATGTTGTTGTTCAACAAGCAAGGCGGTGCCGTTATGTAGGTCAGGAGTCACGCCGTATGTAGATTCACATCTGCGTGCTTCCAGCCCATCAGGCCTGCACACGTCACCATTCATCCATCATTGTGGGACTTGTAGAAATATCTGCCCATGTTTTTGTTTTACATGTTGTGCGCTTGTGCGGCACGCACCGCATGCTCCCCTACCCCAAAGTCAAGTATCAGTAACAAGCCGAGGCAAGATGACTGAAAGACTTTGGGGACCGCAGGTGGATGATCTGACAAGATCTACGGGTCCACCATACCGAAAAAAACAATAACAAAAACAACAAAAAACTAAGTTTTAACTTAGTAAAAGTCCATAGGGACCATTTTAAATTATCGAAAAGCAAGATCAGTAACCAAATGCAAATATATATATATATATATATATACCAAACTCCGCAGGAGCTGGATTTGACACAAGGTCTATTTCTTAAGCAGAGTTTTAAAGGTTTTAATTCAGAGTTTTAATTTTTCTAGCCTGATTACCTAAACAAGTTTAGAGAGCCCAGTCTACACTACTATTTACCCGTAGAAGGAGGGAGTAGTTGAATGCATACCTTTTCAAAGTGTATCAGCGATATGAGAAATGCAAAAAATCTCGTCCAGGGTTTGAACTCGAATCGACGACTCCATTTCCTACGACTCTCACCATTACACCACGTGCCTTGATATATATGTGTATGAGGATAAAGTTGATCCCGTAGATGATGGCAGTGGAATCAACGTTCCATTTTGCTAAAAAGAACACATATAAGATCCTTTCGAAAAGATTTTAATTAGAATTGAAAGGATAATGTAACTTCGAAAAAAACATTTTATTAAGATAAATAGGAAATTTTATTATAATTACAAACACATTTATGAATTTGAATAATTTAGAATCCTGAGCAGAATTGCATTTATTTGGACAAATTGTCATCATTAATCAAATGCCGTGATTATGGTGTTTTCGGTTGGGTAATTCTGGTAATCCACAGCTGTCTCTCGACGTATACCTTTACAGACAATACTGTAAAATGTGACAGAAGTTAAGCGTATAAAATGAAAGAAAAGGAAACAGTAGAAGATAATTTAAACAGTATTTATTTATGGATTCCTAATTGATTTCATATTTTTATACTTACATACCGTCGGTTTTACTTTCATTTTTCTCATACATATACATCTCTCTCTCTCTCTCTCTCACTCTCTCTCTCTCTCTCTCTCTCTCTCTCTATATATATATATATATATATATATATATATATATATATATATTGTGTGTGTGCGTGTGTGTGTGTTGGAATGTCCCGTTGTGAAGTTGTCATTACAAAGCTATTCACATGGCAAAGGGTTTGGATAAATTCATACCGCTGTCGTAAATTCGACTCTTAAGAGAGGACAAATATCTTTAACCTTGCTCTCCGACTAATGCGTGAGTGCATTCTTAATATTTTCACTCACACACAATCACACACACATATTAATATATATATATATATATATATATATATATATATATATATATATATATATATATATATAATTCATTTAGGAAGAAATGCCATAGCTGTACTGCTTCAGTTCAATTCTTTTGATAAAGAGGTATTACCTCGAAAATTCAAGAAATAATAAAAAATACAGGTCAACACACAACACCATTGTTACCGTATTATTATTTTTTATTTATTCCAAACTGCATTGTGATAGCCTTCTAAATCAACCTCCTAACCTATATATATATATATATATATATATATATATATATATATATATTGAGCACCATCATAGGCCAATACTTTTCTCATTCATTCTATTATATGTATATATATATATATATATATATATATATATATATATATATATATAGTCGTGGAAAATGGACTCGTCGATTCAAGTTCAATTCATAGACGAAGCTGTTGGCATTTCACATAGCGCTAATACCCTTGGGAAAGGTATGAATCCATATATTCTCCCTCCAGCTATGGGTTAAATAGTAGGGTAGACTGGGCCCTTCAGCCTTGGGTAGGTAACCAGTCTAGGAGAGGGATAACTCTGAATTCAAAATTCCTGAGGTCGGTCGTTGATTGGGTTTGTGGCAACCCTTGATGCACCAATTCTTTCCTATCGACTGTGCCAAAAAGTGTGGATGGTCCAACACAAGCCTTCACCACTATAAACAAATCACTGTGTGGGTGTTCATTGTGTGTATGAACCCTCATACGTCGAAAATCGACGGGGGAGTCCATAATATATATATAGTAACAGTAAATTAGGACTATAATATTTTATTTGAGATTTTAAATCTGCTCTGCTAAATTAGCATTAAACACTTTTGTAAGCAAACACTTTTTATATTTGCTATTCTTTATAATGTTATATATTATAATATTATATCATATTATATTATTTTAAGGGCCAGTTTATCTCAGTCGGTAGTGTGTCCGCCTAGGGACCACAAAGGTCTTGGTTCGATACCAGTACTCACCAACTCAGCGTATGAGGAACACAAGGATCGGTGAGCTAAAGTAGGGAGCTGATGTTAGGTGTGCCACTCCATTAAAATAATCTCCTTGGTCTAGCGCTAGTGAAAAGGGGATAGACTCCCTCACTGTCCGGCTTATACCGATTTTAGGCCACTCCTACGACTTTATATATATATATATATATATATATATATATATATGATGAACAAAAATGTTATGAATATAGTCACATTTCATTTGAATTATTTATTAGTTGATTGCTCTCAACAATTCTTGCACTTACGCCATTGTCGGAAGAAAGTTTTTTTTTTAACAAGTCCTTTAATTATTTTGATATGCTATAAGAATAGCGACGAAAAATGAATTGCTGACGTAGCATATTCATTCGTTGAATCAAAATTACATTCTGGGATTCAGCTAAACTTTAAATGATCGTGGATACCTGCCACTGAGCTCTCCATTTGGGAATTATATGTTAAGCATATATGTTTTTCATTGGCTCACACTGACTGATTTCTCGATTTAAGAGGTCGAATTTTTCTTGTGTAGTTTATTCCAAGCAAAAATGTCAATGCTAGCAGCACGTAGCTTACAGGGTGGCAACTTAAAAATGCCAGATTCAAGTTGGGGCTGCTATCGGAGCCGATATGATGCACAAGAACTCGTAATCGGTGATGAAGATAGTGTATCACTGACGACCACCCTGTACGAGCATTGGTAGGGATACTTTAAATTTATATTTGTTAATTTAGATATTTATTTGACACCTCAAATCTTTCCATCTATTTCAAAATCCATATGTGTGTGTGTATATGGACCTGTGACTATGTATGTGCGTATATGTGTGCGTGCATGTGTATATATATTCATGGGTACGAATTTGCAAGTCTGTATGCATATATAGGTGTATAGACACATATATGTACATATATGTATGTGGAGAAATGTAGACAAACACGGGATGTTACACTGGATGCAAGTTTATTATTGGTGATAATATCGATGTTCAAATGTTTCGGTTTATATAAAGCCTCCTTCAGGACAATATGATTAAAGTTGGCCGAGCGGTAAAGTCTCTGACGGTGCCTGCTGGACTCCCGGTTTCAATTTCTGTCGGAGGGAAATCGTTAGTATATATCGCTGATGAGACTTAATAAAGTTGAAACAGTCTCTACGATGTTCTACGCGCGTGCTGCACGATCACTTGCCGGGGTTCGCTTGTCATGATTATTTTCTATAATTATCGAATTTTATACTATATACGCATTGTAATTGCCTTCAAGCAAAATATAAATAATAATATATTCTTTATTCAACAATGCTTTTAAAAACAAACATCCAAAATCTTATTTCCTTCGCCGAAAGCATAGGCTTGGTTTATTGTTATCCACTCAACGTCCGAGTAACTCATATGGTAGAGGCGTATGACAGGTTAATTTCGAATGGATTGTGCGGTGCGTATCGGTTGGCCGAGCGGTAAAGTCTCTGACGGTGCCTGCTGTACTCCCGGTTTCGATTTCTGTCGGAGGGAAATCGTTAGTATATATCGCTGATGAGACTTAATAAAGTTGAAACCGTCTGTACGATGTTCTACGCGCGTGCCGCACGATCACTTGCCGGGGTTCGCTTGTCATGATTATTTTCTATAATTATCGAATTTTATACGATATACGCATTGTAATTGCCTTCAAGCAAAATATAAATAATATATATATTTGTGTCTATGTATGTGTGTGCGTGGTCGTGTAGTTGTAAGTATATGTACGCCGGCCATTCTGTATGTGCGTGAGCCACATAGAAGTAGAAGGTGGCAAGATTATATATGGATAGCACATATACATGTGCGTGGATATGTGTATATGTAATACAATCACAATTGTACGCACATGCACGTAGATATAGACGGTGCACTATTTTTCTCCAAAGTCGCTACTATTGAAGGATTTCACGCTGTAGTATACAAGAACGGTCCAATGCAATGTATACACCTATATACATATACAACTGAATTAAAATTCGTTGTAATGAGTTTCACAGGCGCGATGTCCTGATGATAAATGGCTAGTGCATAACTTTGAAATCAATGGTACATCGTTTAATTGTATTCTACACACACATATATATATATATGTGTGTGTGTGTGTGTGTGTGTGTGTGTGTGTTCTTTTACATTCTTTCACACGTCAAACCCTAGCACTTATATTATTGTGCCAACCCTATTACCCTTAAACTCTATTAGATGGGTAGATTCTAGTTTTGGAGCTCTGGGGAAAGTGGAATACCCATTCATCACAATTACTCCCAGGTCCACTCTGATTCGGAGTGGTAGTATCTGTAATGGCCTCATCTCCGGGTTAAATAGAAGTTTGAAGAAAATGTGTTTAAGAATTAGTTTAAAAAAGAAAAATTGTCTCCTTATCAAGAATTAGTAAAACAAAACATCTTCGGCATAAAATTACCCAATGGGTTGACATGCCATAAAACACAACGAACAAACCAACCAATATTCTCATCAGTAGAATTAGTAGGTAATCCAAAAAGTTCTCAATGTATTTCGTAAAATAGTAGTAGAAAAAGTTTTTTCTCTCTACCACGGTTTCGATGCATAAGATGCACCTTCTTCAGAACTGAATAGGCAAGGCAACTACGTCTTATATACACTATAACTTGTAATCTGGTCCGGGTTGTTATTATTTTGATTACTTTATTTATTTATTTATTTATTTACTTCTATAGACTTAAGTTTCTAATAGTCATTATTTCGGTATTTTTTTCTTTGAAGCTAACAGTTGTCGTCAGTAGGTTTAACCCGTTCTCTTTGGTTCGGCTAATTTGTAATTCTATAAGTCATTTCCTAGTTCGCTGCCTCCCTTTTTTTTACTTAATTCATTTGCTGTTTAAAAAAACGTAACCAAAATAATAAGAATACTATTCATAGTATATATATAAGATGTAGCCGCATTGCCTATTCAGTCCACCAGAAGAAGATGCATCTTATATATATATATATATATGTACCAATCAGGATGTGACACAAGGTCAATTTCGTAACAGGTTTGAATTCAGAGTTTTCGGTTTAATCAAACTTAACGGACCTAAATTCGACCATCGTATGTCACCTCAGTGAAAGAAATAAAAAAAATCATGGAATTAACCGAATTAAATGAATTTTAGAGCGTTGATATATTAATGACTATAAGATATAATTCACCAGTTGTTTTATTTAAAAACCTTAAATTTGTTTCAGGTCAGTTTACATTGAACCCCGTATCTTGCGTAACACAGATTCTCAAAGATACGTGATTCAAAGTTTTCCTTCTCTTAGACTGGTTATCCAGCGAAGGTTAAAACCCCAAAGCTAGAGTGGGAGTAGTTGAATGCGTGCCTTTCCCAAGAATATATATATATATATGTATATATATATATATATTATATATATATATATATATATATATATATATATATATATATATATAGTGAGGTAACATACATAACTATGTATGTATCTATCCGTCAAAATTCTGCTACTTCTTGGTAGTTGCTGACGGCGGAGGGGTTGAGGAATTGGACTGATAAAAAATCAATCGGATTTCACTCCCAGCAAGAAGTAGTTGCTAAGTTTAGCCACACTGAAGAGAGGTTAAACGTCGAAACACGGGGAATAACTGTTATATATATATATATATATATAATATATATATATATATATTATTTCTTTTCAGAATAACAGGTGTGTCAAAAAAGTACCAAATTTAAAGCTCTATTTACCAAGATAGAAATAAAGAATGAATGGAACCTTATTTTCTAGACACAACACACACACACACACACACACACACACACACACACATATATATATATATATATATATATATATATATGAGGAAGAATGAATAAAGAAAAGAAAGTACAGAATGGATAATAAAGGATGAATTTAATCAATATCACTTACACATGTGTTTCGGTCAGTTTGTCCATGTGTACACGATTCAAACTATTATTGTTATTAAATAAACAAATAAAATAACAATAATAGAAAAATGTAAAAATAAATAATAACATTTTATTTTACAATACATAACTATATCCACCATAATTCCTAGAAAAATCAAAAATATTCAATTCCCGAGATTTGCTAACGGCGTATCGTTAAGCGTCCTGAAAGTGAATTTAAAAAAAATTCTCTTCGAACATTTAAAAAAATTCTCCGTTTTTCTCCAACGATTTTTTCAGTTCAAAATAAAGTTTCACTCTGATGAAGGTCGAATTTTCTCTGTGTACGGAATATTTTTACATTTTTCTATTATTGTTATTTCATTTCATTTGTTTATTTAATGACAATAATAGTTGGAATCGTGTACACATAGATAAACTGACCGAAACACATGTGTAAGTGATATTGATTAAATTTATCCGTTATTATCCATTCTGTACTTTCTTTTCTTTATTCATTCTTCCTCATATCGTCGGATTCAATTCCAATTCCATTTTACACACACACACACACACACACACACACACACACACACACATATATATATATATATATATATATATAGAGAGAGAGAGAGAGATAGAGAGAGTGAGTTAGGAATGGTGTAATATTTATCAAGGCTCTTTTATTAAACTCGTCATCTTTATATAACAGCTTTGCATGAAAACAGTGTAATATCTTGATATTTTAGTTGTTTGCAGGCATCTCTTCACTGAAAAGCAAAGCATTCAAATAAATCATACGCCTCACCTGATATCATTCTTAAGTCTCTTGCAAAAATATTTCGCGAATTCTAATAATACTGGAAACCTCATCTTCCTTGAGGGTCACTTTATAACCATTAACTAACATATGAATGTAATCCTAAATCATTCTGTTTCCTCAACATCGCATATACACCCAAATGTTAAGGAGTGTCAGTTCTTTATTCTCGCGGACCAAAGGAAATCTAGAAATATTTCATGAAATCGTATGTTCATCGTCTGAAAAGGATAACGTATAATATCAGGAAGATGTTAATTATCTACGGCTTGTCTTGGGTTACTTCTGCCATATCTCTTTGTTTGAATCTGTTTTGATAAGGAATTTTAGCTTTAGAAAATCAGATTTCTATATATTCAGGTATATAGGCTTGCTTGTTGGAGATATATTTGATATATCATTTTACTTAATGTGTTCATTATTGGATCCTCTTCTATCTATCTATCTATCTATCTATCTATCTATCTCAATCTGATAATATATATCTATCTCGGTCTGATTATATCTATCTATCTATCTATTCCAGTCTATTTATATCTATCTATCTATCTATCTATCTATCTATCTATTTCAGTCTGATCGTATCTATCTATCTATTTAACTATTTCAGTCTTATCGTATCTATCTATCTATCCATCTATCTATATATCTTAGTCTGTGATTAATGATGATTGGTAACATTATTTGGTCATATCCTTGTTTTTTAACAATCATCGATCACAAGCGTCCACCGGGCCGAGTCTCAAAAATTTGGTTGAATCATCCAAAATGGCAAACATTTTTCTGAAACTTGGTCTCGATGTACACTGTTCGATCACAAGCGTCATCTGTCGGTGGAACGAGGGTAGTTAACTTCTCTTACGGATTCGGTTCCCTACACTGGCTCTATAAGTATGTATTAAGTACTTTTCAATATTCATTATACTGAGGTTTTCAGTTTCACTCTTCTGACTAAATTGATCGGTTTTTTTTTCTCTCTTTTTATTTTTTATTTTTCTCGTTCTGTTAAGTTCTGTTTCTGTTGAATTAACTTTTATTGGAAAAAGCTCCAATAACTTGATACATACACATAGAACTTTCAACAGATCAAGTAATTTTCAAAGCGACAATTTGAGTTTATTTTGTCTTTTAAATCTAATTATCTGTTCATTGCACTGAAGAAACTGCGTCAATTCATACAAAGGAAGAAAAAACACAACTGAAATATGACAAAGGATTTGAGTCATAATTGTTACATTAAACTGCAATAGTCTAATGTACTCAAAGGAATTTAACATTTGACTTATTCGTTGATACTTTGTGATGTGGAACTTGCCGATATAAAAGTTCTAATTAATCTTCTATTTTCTAATTTGCACCAAACTTAATATCATTTGTATTTTGATTTCGGTCGAAGTATCAGTTTTTTTATTTATTTATAAAAATTGCTTAGAAGGGAATCCTTTCTTCTAAGCATTTTTCGCTAAAAATTACTTTGCTTGATAGATTCATTTATTGAACTAAAAAATCCTATTCATTGATGAAAAATGATTAACACAACTGTTATCAGTTCCATTTGATATACTTTTACAATTTGGATGATTTTAACAGAATGTATTCTACCTTGTGAAAATATTGGGTAAAGAAGAGGAAATGAATTGAAAGGAAATATATTCCCATAATCAAGATCCTTTTAAACAACTTAATACCTACCTACATAACTACATACATAACTATATATATATATATATATATATATATATATATATATATATATATATATATATATATATATACAGAGAGATAGAAAAGAAGAATGGGTGACAGCCACCAGTTTATGACTGTGTCAGGTCGCTCAATGTGCTTATTCGTACTATGTAACCCAGTACTACCTGTTTCATATTCGGATCATCGGTGACTAAACCGTTAACCCCACATATTTTTTCTGGTGAGTAGGGTGGCAAGAAACACTGCTTAACGAAAAACAAGACCTATAAAATGGTAGAGAAAGCCTTTTGCACTACGGTAATCTAGCGCATTATTTCTAAAGTCCAATTCCTCCTCATCGCGACCGATGAACGTCTCAGAGCCACGTCGTAGGAAACGTATATTCCTGATTCGGTAACCCAAGGCGGACAGGTTTGGCACACAGGGCTATTAGGGCCACAATCCGGCCGAAGAGGCTATGGCGAAAATCCAAACGGTGTCTCCATCATCGTCAGGAATCAACGGCTTTTCGCTTACTTGTCACTACGTCTGTAGAAAATTTGCGGCAAATAAGGGTGTCTCCTTTCCCTGACCGGGATATGCATACGGGGTTTGGAGATGGCTTGTGAATTTCATATTCCATGAATTCACCGCAGGTGATTTCGTTAGTTGAGGCTGGCTCAAACAACCAAGGGTAAATGCCCTAACAGAAACAGAAAAGAAGCGAGTTTATCAATAAACATGAAGTTATTTATTCTAATTAATACACAGGAAGTTAATGAAATCTCTACCATAATAAATCATTTTTAGCAATTTCGTGTCTTGGGTATGACGTTAAACTGAATGTTAGGGTGAGGATAGATCATAACGTGGGTGAAAAAATCGAGATATTAGAGGAAGGTAAAGAGAGACAGGCAGATCGACAGACTTTTTTGCTACAGAAGGAAAAGGAGAGATTCAATTTTTGTTTGGCAACCAGTTTAGGAGAAGGAAACACTCTTAATTCAAACCTGTTAACCTCCACTTAAGATATCGACCTTGTGTCACATCTTGCTCGTGCGGAGGAGTTGATAAATATATATACGTATGCTCTATTCATATAACTATCTTATACCACTCTCAGGTGCACACTAACCAGTGTGATTGTAACTCTTAAGGCCCGATCAATGAGTAAACTAGATCTGTTTAAAGTGTAAACTTTTTTAAATGAGTGTAAAGTTAATGTATTTTATGTATATAATTGGAACATAATTATTGAACAAACTAAGGTATGAAATAAACACCTGATATCATTCTTAAGTCTCTTGCAAAAATATGAAAAAACACATCTTCAGGACATAAGATAAGAAATTATTTATCACAGAATAATGAGAAGAGCGAGTGGTAATCTGTCATTCAGTCTATTTAAAAAATATTTGAAGTTTGAAAAAAGGAGACGGTTTTGAAATATGACATCAAATATTCTATTTTATGGCGTGAGTATGTGGCATTGTAAGTGTGTGTATTGAAAGGAAACCGCTGTCGTTTATCGCAACAGAAAAAATTTATACACACACACACAACCACACACCTAAAATAATGCACAATGTTTCCTTTCAATACACACACTAACAGCGCCCCATACTCACACCATAAAATAGAATATTTGATGTCATATTTCAAAACCGTCTCCTTTTTTTCAAACAGACTGAATGACGGATTACCACTCGCTCTTCTCATTATTCTGTGATAAATAATTTCTTATCTTATGCCCTGAAGATGATCTAATTAATAGATCGAAACACTGCAGCGTCGGCCAATAAACTCACCACTTAACCCATTTAAACCTGTGTTTTTTCATTTTCCTTGATATATTACATACCGTCGGATTGACTTCCTTTCTTCACATATATATATATATATATAAACGTGTTTTATAATTTGCTTGAAGCATTGTGTTTATATTGGTTTGGTGGTTGGCTTTGAAGGCTATCACAATGCAAGTGTCAAGAAAAATTAGGTAACTATGGTGTTGTTTGTTAACCTGTAATTTATTCTTAATATTTCGAGATAAAATCCCTTCGACCGAAGATTTCTGAAACTGAAGCTGTTAGCGACGGTCCATTTTGTTTTTATGTCTCATATCTTCCAAATTCTCTGCGCGCGCGTATGTGTGTGTGTGTGTGTGTGTGTGTGTGTGTTTATGTGTGAGTTTATGAGCGTGTGTGTGTTTTTTGTGTGTGTGTGTGTTTATGTGTGTGTGTCTGCTGAAAAATATGTGATTATCACATTTATCGCAAATATGATTTCAGGTTTAATAACCTTCATAAGAACTCTACTTATTTGTGGACATCTTATAACGGTTGTTTATCTGACGTCATACAAGTTTTTGTTCTAACTCATAACACCTGCCTGTAGTTGAAAGTAACAGCGTATTCTCTAGTAGTACTTTCTTTCATCAACTGAAATACAGAATTTAACACAATCCTTACCGGTTGTCAAAAACCCATCAGTATTGTAATGTTATAGCTTTCATTTTGGAATAGGGTGATAATGTGTCAAATAGAAATGATAGTTGTATACTTATCTTTGGACCGGTAATACTTCGAGAGGATCGAATCTGTTAAACTGGTTTAATGTTGAGTCGTTTGACAATTCTTTGATGTCTGGAGTCTGGAAACCAACTTGGGATGATGGGGGCATATTGCCTTGTGTCATTTATAGCTTTTAGTAATAACAAAAGACGACTTATTTATTCTCATGATATTTTTTATTTCCCCCAAGTGGAAACTGCCCTGAGAGAGAGCCAACGTCTCACTCAGTCAACGCCCTGTACCAAACTCCCCTGGCATTCTCACCTCTCACTCTTCCTCTCTCACTCTTCCTCTCTTTACACTTTGCCACGTGACATTTATCAACCAGTAGAAAAATGCCATGTGGCGTTATGCTGATTCAACCTTAAACATTTTCCATACTAACCTACTGGCTCTTTCCAGTCTCTCTCTCTCTCTCTCTCTCTCTCTCTCTCTCTCTCTCTTATGTTACAGTATGTATGTACTTCAAGGGCTGTTTCGCTTCGTATTTACGAATGTTTTCAACATTGCCAGCTCAATTGCTAACGGAATAAACCCCACAACAAAAATTACACACACACACACACACACAAAAAAAAACACACAATATATTCTCCCGACTAAATAAACCTCGTAGTACAAAAAAGCAAAACAAACAAGAACTATAAAAATAAGCCCCTAAAGACGACTACGGATGTGGTCAAAACCGCTTGAGAAACAAGTTTGGAGCATCTTTTCTACTATTTGGATCCCTATATGAGAAAAATAACACGTGGGCTTAAACGTAAGCAAAAGAAAAAAAAAACTTTACGGAGTATTATGTGGTATTCAAACAATCCTGTATATATTGTAACTTGCTGTCGAAATATATACTATTAAAACACACAGACACACAAACACACACACACACATGTAAAAATGGAAAAGGAATTGAATCCGACAATATGAGGAAAAATGAGTAAAGAAAAGAAATGCAAATGGATAAAATGAATTTAATCGATATCACATTAATCGATATCACTTACACATGTGTTTCGGTCAGTTCACGTGCGTGAAAATACTTCGCATTCAAAATAAATGTTCACGTGTGTGAAAATACTTCGCATTCAAAATAAATGTTCACTCTGATGAAGGTCGATTCTTGTATGTGTGCGAAGTATTTTCACACACGTGAACTGACCGAAACACATGTGTAAGTGATATCGATTAATGTGATATCGATTAAATTCATTTTATCCATTTGCATTTCTTTTCTTTACACACACAGACACACACACACACACACACACACACACACACATATATATATATATATATATATATATATATATATATCCTTGGCGCGGTGTTAAGAGGTTTGACTGATGACAGGTCATGTTTCGATCCTAGACTGAAGCAACCTACTTGCCTTGTCAGACTGATGAGCCGTGGAACTGCGAAACAGGACTGTATGTGAATGACTATATATATATATATATATATATATATATATATATATATATATATATATATCGGATGTCGTGATTCGGTACCTTTTGTTGAGTGAAGTTCGAAAAGAAAAGCGTTTAGAAAAGTTGAATTGCCCTTTTCCTACAATAATAACAATGCTAGCACGTGGTCTCCATTGTCTATTTCTTCCCGCTTGCTCGGCCTCAGTGACTGAACAGAAATATAATAAACAACGTAAGGTCTTAACACTAAATTTCAAATTGTGTTTTGAGTGTTCCCACAACGACAGCGGTACTATATAACCCATAACTGGGGAGAAGAGTGGGTTCATTCATTTCTAAAGTGTATTAGTCTAAAAATGAACGTAATAGCGCTACTGGAGATCGAACTTGCTTACTACGATATCGAAGTCCAGCATGTTAGGTACTACACCACCTAGCCCTGTTGGATGGGCTTTTAGAATACACCAACTACACCTACATACAGAAGGGTAGCGACCCTTGATGCTCAAGGATAGATCCCTGGTGGCTGAGCAGTCCATGATATGCATCACTTATTTTGGCACATATTTAAGTTTGGCGATCGGTCGATGAGGCCCCCTCCGATCAATCGGATGGTCAACTTAAGCCCTAGCCCCTATATGATTGTCCCAACCCTGTTGCTCTTATGTCAAGCCCCAACACTTTTATCATATATCTGCTAGAATGCGGTGTCTGAGGATATTAATGTTCTGGGTATGGCATTAAAATCTATCTGAGTCAGAGTGGACCTGGGAGTAATGGTGATGAAGAGGTACTCTAAATTCCCTAGAGCTCCAGAATTGGAACTTCCCCATCAGACAGAGTTTAACGTCATGCCGTGCACAAGATCTTCAGTCACACCTTTTAGTACATATATGATAAAATTTGTTTCAAGAAAACGTATCTGTATTTGTTACTTAATTCGTGGGTCGCCTCCGAATTATGACTGTAGTGTAGTGAAATTTAAAGGACGGTATTGTAAATGGAAAGTTACCATTATGACCGTTATAGAAGTTATTTACAACAGTTAAACTTTTACTGACCTAGGCGCCGATTTATGATTGGCTAAAGGCAAAGTGTGTAATTAGAACTGAGAGTTAGTCAGATTTTGGCGGTTAGTCGAAGGGAACAGACGTAGTGGTCGTCTTTTCCCACATAAGCAATCTTCTCAGCGTGTGTTTAAACCCTTTGGGGCTTCAGTTTTAATAAAGAAGTCTTTGAAAAATAAACAAAGTCATTCGTCATCATTTAAAGACAACCGAAGCCAACAAACAAAAGCCCGAATCAACCAAAGGAAGAAGTCGACCCAAAGGAAAATGGATAGACGGTAGAATAGAACATCCTAAGAACTCTCCTCTCATTATTTTTATACCTGACTCGGTAAACGGGTATACAACATATTGAATAAAGAGATTTGAGAATGGGTGCAGACATTTTCTTAAAAGTCTAACTCAAGTGAATTGTTCCCCTATAAATGAATAATACAAGAAAAACAGAAACAAAACACAACAAAACAAAGAAATATATAAGATTCTTCTAAGACATTAACATTCAATTTAAAACAAAGCAAAAACAAAAATTTAAAAAACAAAAACAGAAAGTAACGAGAACCAACACCAACAAGAACAGCTGGAGTAGAAAAATAAAAAAAGCAGAAAAATATGAGAAATTTGAAGAAGCGAAAAAAAAAAGAAAGATGGAA
>CM042139.1:62325821-62420821 GCA_023376005.1 Doryteuthis pealeii
GAGAAATTTTCAAGGGGCTGAATTATCATGTGCCCAACGGATACGCAACGTGGGAATCCATGCCAACAAACCAAGGAAAGATAATTATGTCTGTCTCCCTACGACATTATTGTTTTCATCGGTATTTTTGTCGAATGGTATTGAGTAATTCATGGATACAAGCGTCAGCTCCTCATTCTATACATTAGGTTTTTAGTTAAAATCATTAAAATCATTGGCAGTTTTCTTTATGTGCATCTGTTTTTAGTTTGGAAATATTTTCCTGTGGAAGTTGATAAATCTGTTGCTGTCTTCTTTTGCTTGCGATAAGATTCAGTCTTTTATTTTCGAAAGGACAGTCTGTCTTTTCAAATTCTTCCATCTTTCAGAAGAATTGTTGTTTAACTGTCATTTTATTTATGATAAATGTAACTACTAGTTGTATACGTAGTACTAGTAGTATTAGAAGTAGTATCAGTCGTATTAAAGAGAATATTTATTTGAACATTAATTCTATGGACAGTATCAAAGTGAGGGATATTTATTTCCGAAGTAATTTATTGCGCTTCTACTATTGGCGAATCGTATAAAAGAATCCGACTTCTTCGAAAATGCTAACGCTGACTCCATTTTGTACACATTCAACGAGAATGTAAGTTAGAGATTTATGATACAGAAATGTCATTTGGTCTACGAAGATAATGGCCAGTAGTCAGGCAAATAATAACGAAAGAAAAGAAAGTATCAAGAAGTATTTGTAGATCTATAAAAATCGGGGAAACAGTTTTGTGGAAGGAAATCCGTAAATAAGTGTAAAAATTGTTATAGACGTCTAAATGTGTAAATAAACAGATATGTTTGTGTAGGGTCATATGTCGCTCTAGCTATTCTGTCCATTGAGAAAAGGGGACGTGAGACTCGAGAAAATACACGAATTGTAATGTCTTACAATGTATCTCTGGATGTTTACAACAGATAAAACATTGATGTTCTTTAATATCTACCAAAATGGAGTTGTTTGCAAGCGAGTACCAAAAGTCTGTAGTAAGAGGTTCGATCCTTACAAGGTACGTCCAAAAGATTGACTCTTTTCTTTGCTAATGTTTGCTAAACTCGAGGGAGAATTAAAACATATCCACCCGTTTGTTTATTCAATGTATTTACTCAAAAGCAGGAGATATACAAGTGCCTAATTTTTTTCTATATATTCTCCTTCTTTTTCGATGTACTTGGTCCGGTGGTCGACAGCTTGCGTATTCCCTCCAGGTTTTTAGTTCATCGTGCAACCATTTAATGCACCGCTTCTTTCACGTCATCACTTATGCATTACGCTTGTCCAGTTAATTCTAAATGTCTCTATCAATTCATACACGCTTCTACGCGGCAGTGCACTATGTCCACACAATAAAATAAATGGAGACAGTATTCTGCTTATATATATATCGATTATTCTGCCTTCTATTCTAGGCAGCTGCTTGTGGACCCATCGGTAAGAGACTTGACGAGCGAAAGTTCGTTCCGGTCTCGATCCCGACCAGAGGTAGCTGCTGAAAAATAAGTCTAGCTGCATTGATGAGGGGTAAACCCCGAAACGCGCGTCTGCAGATTACTTTATATACGCTTCCCAATTTTCAAGTTGAGCACTCAACGAAATTTGCGAAAATTCACCGCTTCGGCGAAATGCTAGTCTCACTTGTTTACAAGTTAGAGACCTCTGGTGAGTTTATTTCCGGTTTAGGAAATATAGCGATTATTCTGCCTTCTATTCTAGGCAGCTGCTTGTGGACCCATCGGTAAGAGACTTGACGAGCGAAAGTTCGTTCGGGTCTCGATCCCGACCAGAGGTAGCTGCTGAAAAATAAGTCTAGCTGCACTGATGAGGGGTAAACCCCGAAACGCGCGTCTGCAGATCACTTTATATACATATATATATATATATATATATATATATATATATATATATATGTGTGTGTGTGTGTGTATGTGTGGAGAAAGAGAGAGGAAGAGGGAGATAGATAGAGAAAGAAAGAATGGGAAGAGAAAAAGAGTATTGGGGAGAGGTAAGACGGGACTGATGTCGATAAATAAATATAGAGATAAAAGGGAGGATAGATAGATATATATTAATTAGTTTATCCCACTGAGGATATCCTACTTTTGTTTTGTGTTAATCCTGGCGTTTCTTTTCGGTGTTTATCATTCTTATTTGCAAGATTACACCATGGGATCATATGACACATTTTAGTGCTTTACTTAACATAGGCAGGATTGGGATTTTTATATTCCATAGATTCTTAAATTTCTAATAAAGTTCTTGTGGAATTTGAAAAAGATCTTTTCTTTTCACGATTATATTAAGTGTGTTTAAATATTTTCGAAAGGATATATATATATATATATATATATATATATATATATATATATATATATGTGTGTGTGTGTGTGTGTGTGTGTGTGTGTGTGTGTATGTGTGTGTGTGTGTATGTGTAATAGTGTATATGTCGACAGCAAGTTATTATTTAAACAGGTTTGGTTGAATCCCACTTAATACTCCTTAAGTATTTTCTTTTACTTACATTTAAGTCCACGTGTTATTTTACTTATATAGGGATCCAACTAGTAGAAAAGGTGCCCCATACTTTTCTCAAACGGTTTTAACCACATCCGTGGTCGTCTTTAGGGGATTATTTGTTGTAGTTCTTACTTGTTTGGGTTTTCTGTACTAGGAGGCATATTTAGTTTGGAGGATATATTGTGTTTTTATTGCTGCGAAATTTATTCCATTAGCAATTGAGCTGGAAATGTTGACCCCATTCGTAAATACGAAACGAGACACCCCTTGAAGTAAAGACGTAGTGTAACATAAGAGAGAGAGAGAGAGAGAGAGAGAGAGAGAGAGAGAGAGAGAGAGAGAGAGAGAGTAGATTAGCATGGACAATTTTAAGGATGAATATGCATAACACCACATGGCATTTTTTCTACTGGTTGAGAAATGGCACGTGGCGAAGTGTGAGAGAGGAAGAGTGAGAGAGAAAGAGTGAGAGGTGAGAATGTTAGGGGAGTTTGGTACAAGGCGTTGACTGAGTGAGACGTGAGCTCTTGCTCAGGGCAGTTTCGACTTGGGGGGAAAATAAAATCACGTGAGATCAAATAAGTCGCCTTCTGTTATTACTACAAAATATAATTGGCACAAGGGAAGTTGCTCCCAGCATCCCAAATTGGTTTCCAGACTTCAAACAACAAAGAATTATCAGCCGACTCAGTATTAGCCCAGAAAACAGATTCGACCCTCTCAAAGTAGTACTGGTTCAATGATAAGTATAAAACTATTATTTCTCTATGACACATCATCACTCAATTTCAGATATGAGAACCATAATGTTAAAATACTGGTGGGTTTTTGACAACCGGTGAGGATTTGGTTAAATTCTGTATTTCAGTTGATGAAAGAAAGTACTACTAGACAATACGCCGTCACTTTCAACTACAGGCAGGTGTTATGAGTTAGAACAAAAACTTGTATGACGTCAGATAAAACAACTTATAAGAAATCTACAAATAAGTAGAGTTCTTATTAAGGTTAATAAACCTGAGATCATATTTGCGTTGATCGCACGGAATATTTTCTTCAGGCTCATTAAAAAGATGATCATATATTGTTGAGCAGATACACACACATAAACACACACATACACGCTCATAAACACACACATAAAGACCCACCCACCCACATACACACATACGAAATATTTTCTTCTGGCTCATTAAGGTATGAACTTGCTTGAACCAGAGTTTACTGTCATCGTACTCACACACAAACACACACAAACACACACACACACACATATATATATATATATAGTAAAGTCGTCGGGTTGGCCTAATGTCGGTATCAGCCTATAAGCGAGGGAGTCTATCCCCTTTTCATTAGCGCTAGACCAAGGAGATTGTTTTTGCGTCTGATGTGGAGTGCCACACCTACCATCAGCTCCTTACTTTACCGGACATATTTTTGTGCTACTCAACCCTGAGTTGGCGAGAGCCGGTATCGAACTAGGAACCTTGTGGTTTTTAGCCGAACACTCTACAGACTGAGCTCTACCCAAGGTTAGAATTTAGCAACAAAATCACCTCTAAATCGTAAAATCTTTACAATACTCAATGCAAAAGTTGTACAGCAATATCACAATATTTCTACCAATTATAAAAAATGTTACGGAGAGTTTAAACTCCGAAATTCTGATTTGAATTCAGAGTTTTCTTTTTCTTACACTTTACCAAGGTTACATAGCCATTTTGCTCTACTATATACCCACAGATGGGAATGAGAATAGATGGATTCATGCCTTTCAAAGAGAAAGAATCTAAAGAAAACCAATGCCCTGTTGTCACTTGAATAGTCTACATTGATATCTTGTCTAATCTGACAAGGTTCAGGGTTGACATTACTCCCAGGTCGACTCTGAATTTTAGTGGTAATACTTGCTGGGGACCCATCTATGGTAAAATATATATTTACAAATTAATTGTGTGGTTTAATCCTTCATTACCAATTCTCCCAGTTTTATTACGACCCGGAGTGGTAGTTCCCATTCGGTTCCAATTTATGGCTTAAATAGACATGTTTACAATTTAATAAAAATATTTCTACCAGTTTACAAATACAAACGAAGTTAATAAAAATATTTTCTAGTTTATTGGTATATATGAAATTGATGAAAAATCTAACATAAGAATTATTTCTACCAATTTATCAATATACATAATGTTAATGAATATTAATTTTAAAAGTTTATAGAACCTAACTAAAACAAACCAAAAAGATTATGTACTTACGGATAAACTATCTGCTTACCAATCATATATAAAAGAAAATCGTAGAACATAAACAAAACAAGCTTAGGCGATAAATACCCCACAATGGTTGATATGCAATTAAGCAAAATAACCAATTAACTTTAAATAGTTTACCCCGAAATGTCCATGCGTTTGCTAATATCAAAATGATTTTTAAAATCCCGTCCACCTGTCACGTGACGATTTCCTTTTTGCGAAAATAAATTTCATTCTGAAGGAGCTATCCTCGTAGCGAAACATACAAGTTCTGATTATCCTTATTGTTTTCCTATTGTCATAGCGCTTTAAGCAATCAGTTTGGATATGTGAACATTTCTCTTCAAGCGTGAAACCCAATTAGGCGATTCAAGTTTCCTCAATCAGCCAGAAGTTTTCTTCTCTTTGGACGTCGTTGCTAAATTTCGGATTGGGCTGCCAAGGAATTCTTTCGAAAAGTGACAATAATGTCAAAAACAACGGACAGATAAATCCACAAAAATTTATAAGAAGCCAAGAACCATACTATACTGAAACGTTTTCAGGTGACTAAACTGAAATTCAGGCTATTTCCCCCCCCCCACCAAAAAAAACAAAACAAAACAAAAAAAAAACAAGCACGGGTTCACTACTGGGATGAAAATAGGGAAAATATTGTTGTATGTTGGTTGGAGGTAATTTTTATGTGGAATGTAACATCAAAGAAACAAGCAAAACAGTACAAGTAATAAACAAAGAAGTTTGAGTCATAACAAAATTGTCCTTTATATGTGTACTAGCAAAAGTACCCGGTCCATTATCGGACTAAAAGAAATTAGGAAAACCAGAGAGTGAGTGAGGAGAAAACAGCAGTAAAGGAAAAAACAAGAGGAAAATGGTTTATCAAATTTTAAAAAAATCGCGGAGAATTTTTTATAGTAGGATATTATTTTAGAAATTGTTTTTCTTTTTGTTTAAAAAAAAATGTATTCCTAAACTTTATAAAAGATTTAACGATAAACAAAGCTAAGAAATAGTGTATTACAATATTTGTTTATTTTAATAATAGTCTGTTTTTGTTTACATCTTTGAAACAACTTCATTTCTAAGCGAGCTTCCTTGCCTGTTCATTTCAAATGAAATGAATTCGTTAAATTCCTTCTTTTTTTACATTCCTTTCTTTTTTTTTTATTAAAATGTAACAATAAAGTGCTAAGAATTAGATACTTAAAATTTTTCGTATTACAATTTAGTTTTTTCTTTTCTTTTTTCTCTTAAAAAAAAACTCTTTTGTACATACGAAAAAATTAAATACTGTTTAAAAATATATGTATTTTTTTATTCTAAAATGAATATATTGATAATAAAAACAAAGTAGAGTTATTATTAATCGTTAAATTAAATGTCTTCGTTACATCATTTTGCTGTAAGAAATAATTCAATCGATAAAACCATATAGAAATTACATATTTAGAAAGATTATTTTCTTTTCTTTCTAACCAAGTAAATATTTCTAAGATTGGACCGGGGTATACGTGAGATATTCCGAGCTGAAACGATTAGAGTACGAATTTGTCTATTTCAAAATATCAGCAGGCGGCACCGTGCGGTCATTTTGAATCACTGCTGATACATGCAGCAGTCAGCGATTTTTTATATTAGCAGCAGTAACCATGTACTATTATCGCAAATCATTTGATTTTTGTTTAATTAATTAATTAATTAATTAATTATATCCCTTAATCAGTAGAAATCAATAACCAAATTTAGTGTGTTTCGTAGTTATAGGGGTATTAATATGTATGCAAGATTTCGAATCTGTCTAACCTCCCGTTTTGGAATTATACGTCGACACGTACATACCAAACTTCCTTTTATATATATAGATTATGAATTGTATCAAATGAACAACAAGTTACAAAAATGTGGTTTGTTAATGAATTTTCTTTTTACAAAGTCTTATTAGTATTTAAAGCTTACTTTTATTTAATTTCACCCGGTTCTAAAAGTATCGTACTCTCGACTGAGCCTTTCACTTACCAATGCCTTTCTACTCGCTTCTGCTACGATAAATCGTTCTCTTCCCTCGTTCCAGAATATCCGTTAATGACCGAGGGTTTTGAATTTTGGCGTTTGGCGTCGGCCAGTCTGTTTTTGTCTATTTTTAGAATACAACACTTTTTCCTTTGTTTCTCAAACCTGTTCTAACAAAAATATACAGCTTATAAACCATTACATGATCATGTAATGTTCAACAAAAATTACTTTGAAAATTCATTAATTTTCTAGAATTTCACAAGGTGAGCAGTTTAGACCAAATGAAATAATTGATAGAAATACAGTGAATCCCGTACGGGGACGTCCCATGGTGGTTTAATGGTTTGCAAGCTAGTCTCACAGATCCATTACTACAATCGCAAAAACCGCTTAAAATCGCTTATTTGCACAAAAATATAAATAAAGATGTACAATGAATGGTATTCCCTAACCTCTGTACCTAAAATAATCCTAGAAGGATTGGTATGTTGTTAAATCAATCAATTAATCTTACAAATGTAAATACTGTGTTAAATGCTGTCTGACGCTATACTCCGTTGTATGTATGTACTACTGAATAGCAAGTTCGATCCTCACAGAATCCCCCATACTTGCGACCTAGTCACATCCTACCCGTGGCGAACGGTTTTCGTAAATAATTACAATAAATCATGTATGATATTTATTTGGACCCAAGGAGGATAAATAATAATAATACTGTTCCTTATCTATACGACTCTTACAACACCTTCTAGTTAAAAATGAGACCGTCCAGATCGTCCAACATGAGGTGCAAAATTGTAAATCCTGATTATCTGGTGTTGCTTATCCGCCGAATTCTTATTTCTTATAAGTGTCGTAATCTCAGGTAAATAATAGACCATTCCATTTTTATCACAAAGAAAGAAAGGGAAGGAAAGGGAAATACTCTACAGAAAAAAGGGCCGGTTTAGCTCAGTCGTCCGACTAGAAACTACAAGGTTCCAGGTTCGATACTGGCCTTAGCTAACTCTGCGAATGTTTAGCACAGGGATATGTGCGGTAAAGTGAGGAGCCGATGGTAGGTGTGGCGCTCCATCTCAGAAGTTAACACAATCTCCTTGGTTTAGCGCTAGTGAAAAGTGGATAAACTCCCTCGCTGTCTGCTTGATATATTTAAGCGTACGCCTATTATTCTACAAGGATCGCTTGGCTATTTACTAACCCAAGAAATGTGGATATGTCATTAAAAAAGAAACCAAAATAAGCCAGAGCTGAAAGCCAATAAATACATATGTGCATGCACACACACGCACACACACACACATATATATATATATATATATATATATATAATCTTTTTAAGATACTGCATTCAAGCATTCACATATGTGTAATATTGATCTGTTATTAATGAACGCGGTGGCTCAGGGTCTTAGTGTTCTGGGTATGAAGTTAAACTCTATCTGATGGGGAAGTTCCAATTCTGAAACTCTGGGGAGTGTGCAATACCCCTGCATCACCATTACCCCAAGATCCACTCTGACCCGAATAGTTAGCACCTGTTAGGGTCCCATCTATTTTAATAGAAAAACATGAGTTAAAATGTGTTAAAAAATGTGTGTAAAAAAATTTAGTACCAATCAAGAATGAATAAAATAAAAAAAACGTCTTTGGCATAAAATGACCCAATGGGTTTACATGCCGTAAAATCAACCAACCAACCAACAATGATTATCGACAAGTTCCTAATTCAGTTCCTACGAATCTCACCATTACACTACGCCCCACGTATATACATAGATATATATCAACTCCTTAATTCAAGAAAGTATGTTTAATATTGACCTGTTATTCATAAACTGTAAACAAAGTATGTATACATTTTATACTCCAATGATTACCGACAAGTTCCTCGTTGCTTGAATCGCAACCAATTTTTTCAATGACCATTTTATTTATTTGGACGCGGGAAAGCAGTTCATTAATTTCCCAAACATCATTATTTTCCCCACTGGCCCAAAGATGCCTCTGCTTCCTGGACAATAGGATTCGAATTGTTTTTTTTTCTCTTCTATTTTTTCAAAACATTCGTCGAATTGTAAAAGATAGCAGTAAATCGCAGTTTGTTTCAATCATTAGAGACTCGGCTTTGTCATGTGCTTTCGGCATATCGTGTGGGCAAAAAAGCATCCGAGTGTAAAGTTTAGATAGTAAGTTTTGTTGTTGACAGTTTATAAACTAACATTATCCTAACTTTTTTCCCCGGTGGATTTATGCCCTATCAAATTGTGTTCTGCGAATAAACTAACATTTGTATTCGATATCTTAGAATAAAGATGTCCCTATACGAAAGAAGCCAAACGTAATTAAGTGGAATACTAGAGTGTAAAATTGACAGCAATTCCAGTAGATTTTTTTAATACAAGTAGGAGATACACAAATGGATGGACCTCGTTGATATATATACAGGGTGTTCGGGATAAATTTGACATACTTATATTTGGTTATTTCTCTCCGTAAGTTGGAGGTATTTACACACACCACGCATCATTTAAAAGCCTGAACCCTTCTTCATTCATAAACGTGATGACAGATATAATGGATGACTGGAACCCACCTGAATCATGGAAATAAATAACTTGTATCGTGATGATTTGCGCCGGCCATCAAAATAAGGAGATTATGTTTACTACCCAAAGCTCCCTGAACACTGTAAAACAATCAGGCATGAACTGGAGATTTGTAATGGATACTACGAGGCTGTGACTAGAAGAAAGCAACATAATAGACGATCTGATTGCGTTCGTACAGCAAAATTCCTCAGAAATCTGCAGAAAAAAGCGTCGGAGGACACTGGCATTGGAATTCGAGCTTTGTCACGTGAATTGAATGTTTCAACCTCTACCCTGAAGCTTGCACTCAATGAAGACCTTCGCCACTACTCATACAAGCGTTGCAGAGGTCAACTGCTCCCAGAAAAGGCCTCTGAAAATTGTCTGACAAAGGCGAAGAAACTTCTGAGTAAAGTGAAATATCCTGCTGAGCCACAGACAATCTGGTGCTTTTCCGATGAGAAAAACATTTGCCAAGATCAAAAGCACAACAGGCAGAATAACAGATGGCTTGAATACAGTCCAAAGTATACTCCTCGTGTCATGCGGATTAAATTCCATCAAACTGTGATGGTTTTCGGAGGGTGGTGTGATGCATTCGCATTTTTTCATTGAGGGTATCAGGTTGAATTCAGATGCCTACGTGGAATTGCTAAACACTGTAGTCAAGCCCTGCATAACAAGGGTAGCCAATGGTATGCCATATATATGGTAGCAGGATTCGGCCCCCTGCTACATCTCTGGGAAAAGTTAAAAATGGGTGTCGGCGAATTTTTACGATTACACCAGTCTCAATGTTTCGCCTCCGAACTCCCCAGATCTTAACCCCATGGATTATTATGCATAGGGCGCTGTCGAATAAGACACCAATCGTTGTGCCAGTACTACAAAACCCCAGTTAATCGACAATTAAAGTTGTTTTTGAAACAGTTCCCAGGTAAACTGTAACATCAGCTTGCTCCAGGTTCCGGAGCAGGATTGAAGCTGTGATCGACGCTAATAGCGGTTATTTTGAGTGAAACTTGTTGACAGTAGTGAATTTCCGTGCCTGTTGAATTTCTTTAGAATCCATAAAATTTTGTAATTATCAAGCACTTTTCTTTTCCTTATGAAACTGTCAGATTTATCCCGAACAGCCTGTATATATATATATATATATATATATATATATATATATATATATATATATATATATATATATATATATATATATATATATATATATATAAAGTCATCGGGGTGGACTATAGTTGGTATCAGCCAGACACCAAGGAAGTATATCCCCTTTTCACTTGCGGAAGACCAAGGAGATTGTTTTGTCGTTTGAGGTGGAGTGCCACACCTACCACCAGCGCCTTACTTTACCACACAGATCCCTGTACTACTCAGACGCTGATTTGGCGAGGGCCGGTATCGAACCAGAAACCTTGTGTTTCCTTGTCGAACACTCTACCGAATGAGCTAAAACGGCCCAATATATATATATATATATATATATATATATATATATATATATATATATATATATATATATATATATATATATATATATATATATATATATATATATATATATATATATGAGATTTGATAATTTGCTTTAGAAGCATTGTTGAGTAAAGTATGTTATTTTTTTTTTTGCTTGAAGGCAATTACAATGCATATATCGTATAAAATTCGATAATTATTGAAAATAATCATGACAAATGAGCTCTGCAAATATTGTGCCCCACGTAGAACATCGTACATCTATTTCAACTTTAAAACAGCTGTAGGATGTTCTACGTGGGGCACAATATTTGCCGAATTCGCTTGTCATGATTACTTTCAATAATCATCGAATTTTATACGATATACGCATTGTAATTGCTTTCAAGCAAATATATATATATATATATATATATATATATATATATATTATTATTATATTATTATTATTATTATTATCATTATTATATATATATATATATATATATATATATATATATAATAATATATAATAATAATAATAATATATATATATATATATATATATATATATATATATATATATATATATATATATATATATATATATATATATATCGGTTTTAGTATATTTTCTTATTCATTTTGTAATGACTATCAATATATTTATACGCATTGCAATTGCTTTCAAGCAAAAAAAATATATATTTATAGAAATAAAAATAATAATAATAATATATATATATATATATATATATATATACATTTTAGTATATTTTCTAATTCATTTTGTAATGACTATCAATATATATACATATCCGTTTTAGTATATTTTCGTATCCATTTTAATGGCTATCTGACAAAACATGACTCATTTATGGAGTTACCCACCGAAATAAATGTGTAATAGCCAAATGACTGTTTGTTGGTTTTTCTTTTTTATGGAAAGTGTAAATATAAAAATAAAATTAATTATCTTAAATTGAGATCTTTCAGGGATTTGAAATAATCCATGTATAAATTTATAGATGTGCATCAGCATGGGCATGCATTGTGGGTGTACGGAGGATATAAGTAAAGTAAATAAAGTCCTCGGGGTGGCCTAAAGTCGGTATCAGCCAGACAACGAGGCAGTCTATCCCCTTTTCACTAGAGCTAAACCAAGGAGATTGTTTTGGCGTCTGAAGCGTAGCGCCACACCTACCATCAGCTCCTCACTTTACCGCAAATATCCCTGTGCTACTCATACATTGAGTTGGCGAGGGCCGGTATCGAATCCGAAACCATGTGGTTCCTAGTCCGACGCCCTTCCAACTGAGCTAAACCGGAATCATCGCTTACTTACCTATCAATTGGCTACTTCTCCCCCTCTCTCTCTCTCTCTCTCTCTCTATATATATATATATATATATATATATATATAAAGTGTTGTTATGGGTCCAACGGGAGAATAATAGATATTTTATAAAAAAGAGAGTGTTTCAGATCTGTTAACTTCTTCAGGCATTGGATTATTATTTTGGCAGAATATATCCGATATTTGATAGGCTGTGTGTGTTTTTGTAACTTACTTTTTGATTATAATGGTTGTGTAATAACGGTTAAACGCTAAGTTATTTTTCTCAATCCTTGCGTGCGACTTGCGCGCGACTTGTGCGTAAAAATTGAGAAAAAAATATTGTGTACGCTTGTTTTGTTAGAAATGTCCAATAAGAATTTGTTTAACATTTTATTGAACTTTTCTTTTAGTCATAACTGTAGGTTTTGGTAGTTTAAACAATTGGCCAAATGTGTGTTTGCCTAGTTCGAGTACAGGTATGGTTGACCATCTTCCGTCATTTTCGAGGGCGCAATTGGTCATATGTTGTGGAGTGCTGGTTAATTCTCTGTTCAAATATGTTAATCTACACATATATAAAGGACAGTTGGTATGTATGTATGTATGTATGTTAATAAATGAATAAAATGTCGATAAATGTGATCCTCTGACATCTGATCGTGGGCAGTGGAGGGCTGTGATATACAGGGGTGCAGAACTGTTTGACGGGGTAAGGATGGATCGGCCAACACTCAGGTCAAAAACGTGAAACTTTTCCGGCCAATCCTGGTGATGTCTGTATCTGTGAGAAGTGTGACCGGGCTCTGTTGTCCAAAGCAGGCTTGGTCAATCAAATGAAATCACATGAGAGCTACCTGACTGCAATAGTTGTCTCTACCATGCCACACTCTGATTCCCAGCATGATCCCCAACATAAGGACTCTTTTATGTTCCTGCTGCACAAAAGTTTGTCGAACAGCTGGTGGACTCAAGCTTCAAATGAAAGTTCACAGTGATGTGTATAAAACACCTGTCGACTCAGTCAACACCGATCGTTATGTGTGCCATATATGTTCTAAGTTATGCAAGACTTTGGCAGGATTGCAAAGTCATGAACGAGCTCACAAACGGACAATGAATGAAGGAGTGGCAGTAGCCTGAAAAGACGTTGCGATCAATATCTATGTATGTAAGTATTCTCTCAACGGACAATAACGATATGCATTTTGAAATAAACAATTCAAAGCCGAAAAACGTTGATTTTTGTGACTCTTAAGAAAGAAAATATTCTCTCAATGGACACTAACGATATACTTTTTGAAATAAACAATTCAATTTGGAAAGCAGTTGATTTTTGTGACTCTTAAGAAAGAAAATATTGTCTGAACGGACAATAATTATATACATTTTGAAATAAACAATTTAAAAAGGAAAGACGTTGATTTTCGGGTTTTTTAAGAAAGAAAATATTCTCTCAGTGGGCAATAACGAAATACATTTTGAAATAAACAATTCAATGTAGAAAAACGTTGATAAAGATGGTATATTTCCTTTTTAAAAAATCCAGCGGATGACCATTCCCTGCATCATGTTGGTCTGCAGTTTGATTTGTTGCCGACTATCTTGCTTCTACTTGTTGTTGTATTTCAACGTTTTGAAACGATAGAGGGACTTAGCTGTCGTACAAATCTATATCTCTATATTATCCATCTATGTACAGATACTCATTCAGACAATGACAGGAGTCTAAGGAGTGGCATTCGTCTGACAAGACGTCGAAATCAACATGTACGTATGTCCGGAAGTAACTACGAAAATAAAACCATTAACGACAAAGTAAATATATATACTTCATTCACTATCACCAGATCTTGCTTTCTTGAATAATGAAGATATGGTTTATATCCGTGAAGATAATTAAAAAAAAACATATTTAAATAGTAACAGCATTGCATTTTTTGCATTTGATATTTTAAATAGGAGATATAAAGTTTTCTTTTCCGAGTGGCTGTGAACTATTTTTCTAACGCTCCACTAGGACAGATCAACGCAAGGTCGGTAATAATGGATCTGCGAGACTTACCCCCCCCCTCTACCCAGTTGATGCTGGGTAGCCGCTTCTAGTAAATGATAAATGTTTTATTTCTTATCAAGTTAACAAAAGACTTCTCAGTATACTAGGATCGACAAAAATAGTCTTAGAGTTGTTTTTTTCTTTGTTTTTTTTTTTTTTACCGTGGTCGTGAAGGTGACAAACCTCATTGAACTGTGAGATGCTAGGCTCAATTAAAACTCCCCGGGAGCTACTCGCAGAATATACCTCTATGGCTTTACAGCCTCAGAATCTAGAGTTTTAAGCACACCTGGCCTTTCCTGGTCGCCGGGGTTCTTTCCCGTAAAAGATAAGGGGTTATTTACATAAAATATAAGGGGTTATATACATATGAATTTATGCTTCTGCCAAAGAGCAGTATAGAACTTGTGCACTCTGGTTAGAAGCAAATTGTCGCAATCCGGAGATGATCATCTGAGTGTAGTATTTGCACCTATTGATATAACACGTTTTAAATAATATAACATAAACAATGTACATGAAAACAGATATTATCTTTAGAATTAGACGATTCAACACTCTCTTAAAAAAGAAATAAGAAAAACATAAGGATATAGATATATAAATAATTTAGACGACCGCTTTTCTATTCAATTTGATTTTTTTAATTGTATATTTACTTAATTCTACGTAATTGTTGCGAGGGGCAACACTTTCATCTTAATAATACTGCACAGATGAAGAAAGGAAAAAAAAACAAAAAAACAAAAAAACAAAAAACAAAGAAAAAAACAACAACAAATAAACGTAAAAATTGTGTTAAACCTTCGAATGTCGTTATGCTAAAGAAAATACTAAAACATTGTTTATAGTTGTATAATCATTCTTGCTATGTTAACCATTCATGAGCTGAAAGCGCTCAGCTTTGTCAATAATTGTCTTTTAAAAAAGGTTTGAAGATATTTCTAACGAAATAATTTGTTACCAATCATTTAACAACAGAAAAGAAAAAAATAACAAAAACAAAAACAAACAAAAACCCCCACAAAAACTAATAACATAAAAAATGGAAAAATCATAATAACAATCCTTTATAGCTTCAAGTAACTATTTTGGATAATAATTTGCACCCGGTTATATGGTTTAAAGTATTCAAATCTAACACTAAAAATTTGCCAAGAGTTATTTATTTTCAAATATCTATTCCTAATTGATAATAATAATAATAATAATAATAATAATAATAATAATAATAATAAATCGTTTGTGCATAAACCAGAATCTGTTCTTTAAAATAAAACAAAATTCTCTGGGACTTTGAGATAAGGACGAATTGCCTTATACCGGCCAGAAGACCAGACCTAGTATTGATTAACAAGAAAATGTGAATTTGTCAACTGGTAGAATTTGCAGTTCCAGCAGATCACAGAGTGAAGATAAAAAATTGTAAAGATAGATAAATACCTGGACCTTGCTAGAGAATTGAAAAGGATGTGAAATATGAGGCTGAAAGTGATACCAATTTTAGTTGGTGCACTTGGAACGATCACCAAAAGCTAAGGCAAATAATAGAGGAACTGGAAATCAAAGGAAGAATTGAGAGCATCCAGAATTGCTGAAATCAGCTAGAATACTCAGAAGAGTCCTGGAGACATGAGGAGACTAATTGTCTCTCAAACTCCAGGGAAAGACCATCAGCTAATGCTGGTGTAAAAACTCACAAGGAATGAAATAACAATAAGGTACATATTATAACACTTGGAGAAAAGGAGATGTACAAATATTTGGGAATAGTGGAAGCGGACATTATCAAACAAACAGATCAAAGAAAAAGTTAAAAAAGAATATCTCAGCATAACAAGAAAACTTCTAGAAACCAAGCTCTACAGGAAGAATCTTATAAAGGGAATAAACACTTTTTAAACATATACGACCACTTACCTCCCATCTCACATAACATCCAATTAAGACAAACTTGTATGCGGAGATGCCTATAGTCAATATCAGCCGGAGAGTAACGGAGTCTATCCCCTTTTCGCTAGCACTAGACCAGGGAGATTGTTTTTGCTGAGGTGGGCGCCACATTTACGGTCAGCTACCCACTTTACGGCACATATCAGATTACCCAATCTGAGCTACTCATGCGCTGTATTGGTGGGGATGGGTATCGAACCAGGAACCATGCGAGTTCCTAGTCGGGGGCTCTACCAACTGAGCTTAACAGGTGTAGTCTAATTTTAAAAAACAGACTTTCTAATTTCGAAAGATAAAGCGATCATTGTCTTCCCAGAAATAGTTCAACTGAAAAAAGTTATTAGACCAGATATTTCAATATAACAAAGCCCAACTTTCTTTTCACCTGTTTAAACCTGTAATTATACATCGTTATTATTTTTTCTGGTGTACAATTGTGTGATGGAGGCGCGTGTAATGGTTATCATCAAATGAACTGGACTCGACGACCCGAGTTAAAATCCTGGTGAGGCTATTTACATTTCACATCGCGCTAATACCTTTTGGAAAGATATGAATCCATCTATTCTACCCCCGACTATGGGTAAATAGTAGGTTATACTAAACTCTTAAACCTTGGTTAGTCAGAAGTTCTGTTTTTGTTCTGTTCTGTGACGGCATTCACTCTGGGTCGGTTGAGCCGGCTCCAACCAACGAATTCCCCAGTAGTGAATTCATGGAAGGAGTAAAAAGGGAATAGGAAATTCACAAACGATCCCTAAATCCCGCATGTATATCCCGGTCAGGGAAAGGACATGTCCTTGTTTGGCGAAGATTTTCCATTGACGCAGTGAGAAGTACGCCAAAAGCCGTTGATTCCTGACGATGGTATAACGCCCTTCCGTTAGAGACCCTTTGGTCGAGTTGTAACCCTAATACCACTGCCAGATCTGTTCGCCTTGGGTGACCCTATAAGAAACTTAATTCCTGCCGGCACGGTTCTGAAAATACGACGTTTACACTCCCTGCCGCGATGAAGAGGCGTTGGACTCTAGAAATATTGTGCTAGATGGCCGTTGAACAAGGAGCTTCCTCCGCCCTTTTGTTTTTAGGTTTTGCAGGGAGGTTATCCACACTCCTCACCAGACAAAATCTGTGGTGTTACCGGTTTAGTCGCCGATTATCCGACAATTAAACAGATAGTACTGGAAAAATTCTGAATTCAAGCCTGTAATATCCGCTTAAGAAATCTACCATGTCTCGCATCATGCACAAGCGCAAGGGTTGTTAAATACACATCACTGTGTGTTTGAATAAATAAAGATTGTAATATGGAACTTTCAGAAGAATAATATAGAATAGACTGTTCAAGGGAAATGAAGATAATAGTTTGTTATGAGGCAATGTTCAGTACAAGGAAATATATGTAAGAGGGGGGAAAAGTTGTTTTCCCTAGTTTATATTTTTGCGCACTATGTTGAATTCTCGTAAATTTGTAGCTATTTCTTTGTTGTTTTCTGAACGATATGGTATTTTGTTTCTTTGTGAATATCCAATTATTTTCCTCAGCAGTATCCAAGGCAAGGATACCATTTAGAATTGGTATTTGGTCTCGATCGCACCACTGCCTCAAATTCCTCATAACTGTATTTACAAAAAATCGGATACATGTATATGATAATACTGGTGTTCCTAGAAAATACGATGATTATCATCTTGCAGCACCCACTGTTTCAAAATGAGACCATCCAAATGAGTGCCATCACCTCAGATAAATAATGGACCATTCCGTTTTTATTATAACGAAAGGGAAGAAAAAGACATGCAACACAGAAAAGATATAATGAGAAAGAAAGAAAGAGAGTAGGGCAAAGAGAGAGAGAGAGGGGAAGCGATAAAAATAATCTATTTTAATCGAACATAATGAAAAGATGAAAAGAAGGAAACAAAGAAAAAAGAGTTAAAGTATTAAATCAAAATTATTATACTTTTTACATATTTAACTATTTAGCAATAGCTATTAAGTAAACATATCAAACATTGTAATAATTAGATTATCATACTGTGGTATATCTACACGTCTTGCTAATTAAGAATAAAACACTACAATTCTCCTCTCTTTTTCTTTTTTTTGAAAGTATTCACCGTATTTGTGTCGGCGGACACTCTACCCAATTTGCATTAAGTTAAATAACCACGATCATATGATACCCCAAAATACCTTCCAAATTCCATTTTTTTTAACATATCTCTATATGTTTATTAATGCCTAATATGCTTAGGAAATTCATGAATCCTCATATCTGCCTTCATTCAAATGTTAAGAATTGCAAATATATCTGAACCGTGGGAGTACTCGTAGTGTAGTGGCTAACGTGATGGACTGCGACATTGTAGTAAAGGATTTCGAACAAGGGTCGTGCTATTACGTCCATTCTTCGACTAATACCCGTGGGGAAAGTAATGACACCCTTTATTCCTCAGCTATAGGTTCAATTATGTTATAAAAGGAATGGGGTAGCCTACTCTTTTTGTAATGCAGTGTAATTTACTTGACTTTAACTATTTGCGTTTAATTTTTGGAGAACCCAGGGAAAATCACAAGTGTTTTCCTTGCCAGCTTGTCACCACTGATTGACATGTCGTGTGATATTTTCATTGGCTGAGAATGTCACGTGATGGCCATAATCTGTAGGGATGTTTAGCAGTAAAGCGAGTTGGTTTGTAGCTGGTCACACGCAAAAAAAGCAAAGTTTTCTCCAAAAATTAAAGTGTTGGGTCTCTGGTACATGAATAACAATGTATACAAAAAACAAAAAACAAAACAAAAAAAAAAACTGAGACTTAATTAGGAACAAAAGATGGATAGAACACGAGAAACACTGTAGACAACACGAGAGGAGAGCCCAGAAGAGGAAGAGGAGACCAGACAACTTAAACCAGTCTGTAGAGTCAAAATTATTTGCTGTGTCAGCAAATTATCTATTGAAATAATGTAAACAAAATACAGAAACAGAGAAATAGACATCCACATTCGGATACAATAGATAATAGTAGATTTTATTCTATTATTTTAGACAGACATTTGGTATTGTTTTTATATACAAAAAAAAAATGAATACATAAAATAAAATAAAATAAAATAAAGAGAAAGAAAAAGAAAACAAAAAACTAATTAAGAACGACATTTCAAATTTATGTTTAAATTATAGGCTGTTGAATTTTCCTAAAAAAAACAAAAAACAAAAACAAAAAAAAACAAACAACCTGAATGTCTCATTGTCTATTCTTAATGAATTGATCTCCTAAACGAAGATATAATAGAATTCATGAAATAAAGCAATGAAAAATCTTTTAAATAAAAACCAGGTTTTTGTATTGTTGCCCTGTAACTTTTCATTATATTCACATTACTTTGTTTAAAATACCTCGCATATTTTCTTACCAATCAATAGATATCAAATCATTTAAGTTTTCATGTAACCTAGTATTTAAACTATTTCGGGCTTATTTTTTTAAGTAGGCGCATTTGCTATGTAATGGTTATCATCGTACGAAGAGGAATAAGTGACCCAAGTTCAAATCCTAGACAAGGCTGTTTGCATTTCACATAGCGCTAATACCCTTGGTGAACGCATGCATCCAATCATTCTCCCTCCACCTATGGGTAAATAGTAAGTCAAACTGGACCATTTAACCTGGGTTAAGCAACCAGTATAGGAGAATGGAATGTCTGAATTAAAGCCTGTTAACCCCCGTTTAAGAAATTGACCTTGTGTCACATCCTATTCGTGTGTAAGGGTTGGTAAATACCTAAATACATATTTCTTACCTTTTTACCAAATTCTATATAAAAAAGATGTTAAACTGATCTCTATAGCGTATTCTCCTTTACGACACATATCTATATATTAATACTCGTGTTCCTTAATTGTACGACCGATATCCTCTTGCTGCACCCTCTGGTTAAAAATGAGTCCGTCCAAATCGTCCAAGATGAAATGAAAAAATGTAAACTCTGATATCTGGAGTTGATATCTGCCGAATTTTTATTTCTTATGAGTGTCGTTACCTCAGCTAAATAATGGAACATTCCGTTTTTATTATAAAGAAAGAAAGGTAAGAAAAGGAGATGCTAGACAGAAAGAATATAATAAGAAGAAAAGAGAGAGAGAGAGAGAGAGAGAGAGAGAGAGAGAAGAGAGAGAGAGAGAGAGAGAGAGAGCGAGAGAGAGAGAGAGAGAGTACGCGGAAGCGATAACGATACTCTGTTTTAATCAAACAAAATAAAAACATATAAAGAAGGGAAGAAAGGAAAAAAGGGAAAGAGAGTTAAATCAAGATCATTATACTTTTTACATATTGAATTTTTTTCTACTAACTTATATAAAACGTTGTAATAATTGAATTATCATACTGTGGTATATCTACCGATCCTGCTAGTTTAAAATTATTTCGCTTGTCGGCTCGTCAAACTTGTTGGGTTATTTAAATAACCCAGACATTATGCGAGAACGTTGAATTATTCATCGATCATCAAAATAAAGAGACAATTTTCTATCGAGATAAAGGGTATTCTTCCAGAAATATCATCTGGAATAGTGGTTGTTGTTGAAACTTTATTTGAAGTATGTAGCGAGAATTTTGATTTTTTTCCTGACCTGTTAGTATGCGTCGACCCTCGGGAAATAGACAGCAGTCGTTTGGTTGGCGACGCGTCAAATTAAAAAAATTTATTTTTGTGGGAGACAATTTCCACGCGACAATGATTTCTCAACGCTTCTTTCTAACCACCAAAACAACTTGTTCAAGACACTTATTTATTGACGAAGATATGATCAAAAGTCAAGTGGTTCATAAAGTGGACGGTACCTGCTTTTTACAAATTCTAAAGGACAAAATATGTCATAAATACCAAGGTAAAGTAACTTGTATGCAGTTTAAACAGAATAAAACTGATATAAGAAT
The DNA here is from genome assembly GCA_023376005.1 of Doryteuthis pealeii. Taxonomy (NCBI): domain Eukaryota; kingdom Metazoa; phylum Mollusca; class Cephalopoda; order Myopsida; family Loliginidae; genus Doryteuthis; species Doryteuthis pealeii. The sequence goes on from CM042139.1 coordinate 62,347,003, forward strand.
TATAAACGAATACATAGTTTTTTTTAAGTTGTCCGAAATCCGAGTCAAAATTCTGAACGTTTGGTTGACGCCTGTACACAACACGTACAGAGGAGCATCAGTGAACGGTACCTGCTTTTTACGAAGGTGGTTCAAAAAGTAATGCCATTTTCTTTATTTCATGTAAAGTTAAAAAAAAATAAAACTAAGGCCTACATTGAGACCCTAACAGGGCTCAGAGCAAGAACCCGACGAGTAAGACCCAACTTGCCAATCGACAATGTGCTCCTTCTGCATGACAATACTCGACCACACACAAGCATCAGGACAAGGGAGAAAATCGGCTTCTTCGGGTGGACAACTTTACCGTATCCTCCATACTGACCATATTTAGCGCCTTCAGACAACCATCTCCTCGGCCTCATGAAAGAGGGTTTGAGAGGCAAACATTATTCTAGTGACGAGGAAGTGAAATCTGTAGTGAAGAAGTGGCTCAAAGAACAGCCAACAGAATTTTATGGGGTAGGAATACATGCTCTCATTCGAAGGTGGAACATTGCTATTGAGAGAAACAATGGAGAAGTAGGGATGTAATCCACAAAGGACCAACTTCATTTTGATGTATGATACATGTACCTGTATTGGTAATTATACCTGTCCTAAACAAAATGGCGTTACTTTTTGACACACTCTTGTGAAAATTCTAAATGACAAAATATATGTTATAAATACCAAGTTAAAGTAACACGTATGCAGTTTATACAGAATAAAACTGACGAAAGAATTATAAACGAATGCATAGTTTAGTTACATAGTCTGAAATCAGATTGAAAATTATGTACGTTTTGTTGACGCGTGTACACAACACGTACAGAGGTGCATGAGTTACCACATGCCACCTAGCCAGGCTAGAGAGCAGAGTCAGCAGACAACTGCAAGGGTCAAGGCTCAGCTCAGATTTGTAAGTACTGCACGTTTATTTCAATTTTGTTGGACCCTCTACCCCAATTTTCCGTTTGAAATTTACCTTGATTCAGTTTCCTCTTTTGGTAAATTCTGTTGTTTTTTTTTTCACTTTTGAGAAATTCTATTTTTATAGTATGTTTGCATGAGTGTGTGATGATTCCGCTGAGAAGCCAAGGGAGTGCTAGCCTTAAAGTTTTAGAACCACTTATTAAGACTGACTCGCTCTAATTCATACAGATTTTATTTTTTGAGCGAAAATGTTTTCAACCAATCAGGTAGAACAATATAAAATGAATACCTTTTCTTCAGATTGTTAAATTGCGCCTTTTTAATCCTCTTTTTGGAAAAAGATTTGACTCATCGGAAATTATGAACAAAAGATTTTTGTCATTATTTTTAGTGCACATTTTAGCACCCGTCTCCTTACAAATGGATGGTTTGATTTGGTTTGTTTTGTTTTACGGCATATCAACCTCAGTGGGTCATTTAATGCCGATAAAGTTTTGAAATAAATCAATTCTTAATGGAGAATACAATTTTTTTATAAATACATTTTTCTATTGAACCCATAGATGGGACCCTAACAGGTACTACCATTCCAGGTCAGAGTGTACCAGGGAGCAATGGTGAAGAAGGGGTGCTCCACATTCCCCAAACCTCCAAAACTGGAACCTCACCATCAGATAGAGTTTAACGTCATTCCCAGGACATGTAGACCCGCAGCCACCGCCTTCTAGCACCCATATTATAAAAAAGGGGTTGGGGCTTGCCATAAGGGCAATAGGGTTGGGAAAATCATATAGGTGCTAGGGCTTGACGTGACCAGCCGATTGATCGGAGGGGGCCTCTCCGACCGCCCATCTAGCCCAAGATAGGGCCAAAGTGGAGTATTGCAATTCATGAACTGGTCATCCTCCCGGGCTCTATCCTTAAGCATCACGGGTCGCCACCCACGGCCAACAGATGGCCCGATTGGGGGAGTCTTACCCCCCTGCAGAGGTGCAGTCGGTGCATTCTAACGCCCCAGTGGACTGGGCGGCAAATGGATGGTAATTCAGTTCCTGGTTAATTTTCTTAGAATAGAGCTTTGTTATTTTCTGTGTTGAATTTAAACTTTAAAATACTCTGTCTCATATATATTGATAACACTTTATTTCAACTTTTTCAAACACTTAAAACAGTTATGTGGTATCAAGTATTCTTACCTAATATCTCATTTTGAAACATATATTTAAGCCATAGATGAGATCATAAAAGTTAATACCAATCCGGGTCAGAGTGAACTTGAATGAAAGGACAAGGATATAATGATTCTTCACCTTACATTGCTCCAGAGCTGGAGCCTCACCACTGGATGTATTTTAGCGCCATATATTGGACAAATTTCTTTAAATAGGAAGTCTGAACTGTCTGTAAGAATTCAGCTAGCATCTTCTCTGTGCCGCTAGTCGATTAGATTCGATATAGACAAACGCACGTATTTAGCCGGTGAGATCTGAAAGGAGTTAACGTCAAAATACGAAGAAAAAAAAGTAAAGGAATGAAAATAAAAGAAGAGGAAAGAGAAGGTACGTTGATTTTTTGTTTTTCTTTTTGTCCTCGAAAGGACAGCGTATTTGTCTATTTGACTTTGTTTAATGAATATACAATAATTATATAATTATCACCAAGAACATCAATGAAGAATTAAATTTCTATTCTTTTTTTATATTTTATGATTCCTTCTAATTACTGTTTACTAAGTCTGCAACAGATTTTCCCAATGAGTTGATAATTACCTTGGTCACTCGGTAGATTATTAAAAGAAAGAAACAAAAAGGCGCGCATTGTTCTAATATGAAGCATTATACGGATTTTGATTCGTGAATTTGCCAAATTCTATTCACAAAAGAAAGACAAGACGAAAGTATTTAAAGATAGTAAGAAAAATACAAATAAATGCAGAAATAATAATTATCAAATTAAAGAAAATGTATTAAGATAAAACAGAAAAAGACTTATAGAAATAAAAATTAATTTATACAAACTATAAATAAGTATATACATATATAAGATAATAATAATAATAATAATAATAATAATAATAATAATAATAATAATAATAATAATAATAATCGGGTCGTGCCGACTGTACGCAATCTCATGACTATCTCGCCCCCTCTCGTCTTTATCGGTCATTGCTCCTGGTAAGTCTTCCTCGCGACATTTAGTATCCGTCTTTAGCTCATCAGCGTAAATTTTTGCTGATCAGCTAATACTGCTTTGTACATGTGTAGGTGTTTACAGGAGAATGTCACTCAAGACTTCGTTCTTACTTCTCCATGAGTGTCCAGATTGGTTTGTTTGTATTACTTGGATATTTTGTGTAATAGGAGACAAGGTTTCGTACATCTGCTTTTTTGTGGGGTGTTGCTTCCAGGATTTAAGACAGCACACAACATCCTTATTTAGTTCGCATCTAGCTTTTTCCAATCGCTTCCTTAAGGTACGCATGGCGCGGCCATACATTAGCACTGATACGGCTACCACTTTGTAGAATCTTTCCTTTATCTTAATAGGTAGATCAGATTTTCGTATGATCGATAATCTGTCTTCAGCAGACCATGTCTTTCCAATGCGTATATTGACATTACTTTCTGTAGATGAGATATTACTACATAGGCATGGGAACTGGTCAACTAAAATGAGTGGCTTACCGTCCAGATGACTCTCTTGTTGAAAAGGAACTCTGTTTTATCCGAATGAATATATACATATATCTATTGATAATTGAGATTCGCTTCCGGTTTTTGTCTGTAACAAAAACTACGTCACTGCCTACGTCACACTGCCTAAAATCGTCATAAATAGAATACACTCAAAATTTGAGCATGCAATGTTAGACAGTCCTCATTGTTTTTTTAAACAAGTTTTAAAAAATACATGCCTGGTATCATCTATCTATATATAGTTTAAAAAATATATTTAAAGTTATCAGAACTTTTCATTTAAATATTTTTATTTTTTACTCCTTTAATAAAATTTATTTTATTTTTTACTCCTTTAATAAATTTGATGATTTTACTTTACTTATGATACAAACTCTCTGATATTAAATTTTCAACTTCTATCCCCTCAGGCAACATTTATTTTACGTCGCCCAGAGGGCGTTTTTTTATTTTGCTAGTAAAATAATAATATATATAATGCATAAGCAAGGGATAAATAAAGTCATGAACAAGATTTTGGTTTTTAAATATATTTCTTAATGAATAAAAATATAATTATTCATAAAGGATTACAATATGTTGTAACGGATGTTGAAAGGGCCGGTATTCAGAATACTATGTCGAAACCGACTGAACATGTATTTTAAGTAGCAGGACCTGTGGATATACCACAGTATCATAATTTGATTAGTACAATGCATGATATGTTTACTTAAGAGCTATTGCTAATAGTTCAATGTAAAAAATATAATAATCTTGATTTAACTCTCTCATTTTTTCTTTCTTTCTTTTCTTCTTTTCATCTTTTCATTAAGTTCGATTGAAACAGATTAGCGTTATCGCTTTTGCGCGCTTACGCACTCTCTCTATCTTTCCTCTACTATCTTTCTTTATTTTTTCTTATTATATTTTTCGGCGTAGCTTAAAACGGGATGGGCCATTATTTAGTTTAGGTGAGAACATTCAAAAGAAATAAGATTTCAGTGGATAAGAAACACCAGATAATTAAGATTTACATTTTTACATTTCATCTTGGATGATATGGAGGGTCTTATTTTTAACCAGAGGGTGTTACAAGATGACCACGGAATTAAGGAATACGAATATTAATATATAGACTTAGTAAACTATCCGTGTAAGACGAACAAGACACATTTGACACTACTGGAGAAGCAGGAACGAGCTCATAAATGAGTTTCTACTGTGGGCACCCACATATGGGCACACCAGGGTGGAAAAGCCAGCAAATACCTACATCGAGCAGCTCTGTTGTTTCTTTTTGCTTCTGCCTGAAATTAGCTGTTGGTTTAGTTTGTTGTATTTTACGTCATGTCAAACGTTTTTGGGTTATTTTATGCTGAAAACGTTTTTTTCTATTCATGCTTGATAGGTATCTAAATTTTCTTTTTAAGCACATTTTTAAAACTCATTTTTTCTAGTTAACCCATAGATGGGGGCGCTAAAATGTACTACCATTTCGGATCAGAGTGGAACTGTGAGTAATCGGAATGAAGGGGTACTCCACACTCTCCCGATTACCACAATTAGAAATTACCAGTTGTTTCTTTGTTTGAACTTCATCCTTGCAAACTGCATTGGTACCTTGGCTTACAAGTTTAATTCCTTCCGCCCGTAACTAATTTTTTTACGTATTTCAAATCAATTTTCCAATTGAAAGAAACTGACGTCATTAAACTGCCCCCCCCCCAACACCCTGATGTTTTGTTACGTCTTTTTATAATGAAAATAGTTCTGTATGGTATAAAAAATAATAAAATAGAATACAATGAATTATGTGCTGTAATATATTTTAATGTTTATTTTTTATTAATATTTTTGGTGCAATAAATTTGGAAACTTAAAAGTATTTAGTGAACTTATTAATAGAAGCGCCTCTGAAGCTCGTTCGTAACTCAAATTTTAGCTCTCAACACAAAGCAAAAAATTGACCGAGTGAAATCTCGTAACTCGGAAAAATCGTATGCTGGAGTAGTCATAAGTCAAGGTACCACTATATTTTTAATTATTCTTTTCTAGTTTTCACGATGTTAATTTGTGGGAGAATAAGATATATAAAATAAAATAATCATAAAGAATTAAAATAAAATGAATATTTTTTCCAATGTTGCAAACGATATGAGAACCGGAAAGGATTTTTGGTTATCAACCATGTGTATAGCTACACTTCTGAAAATGAAATAAATGCCCTCTTTTATTACAGCTACGCTAGCAGACGGCCCAAACTTACTCCTTACTCACAAGACTAGCAATAAAAAGGATTCCAGATTTACAAGAAAGTCTTTAGAAATTTTGTTTTCTCGTTAACCGCAGTAAAAGGAATAAATGGTCCGTACTCGAATCTAAGTTTTTGTTGCTTTTTTTTTTTATCAAACAATTGTTTTTGTTTCATATGTAAACAGGCTCACGCACCTACTCCGCATTTCACCTGAAAGTAACATAAGTTAGAGCCCAAATATAGAAAATAATAAAACTATATAAATTCGACAGATAATTGAATAAGAACACTCGTAGGAAAAGTGAATCATTTTTTATGACCATTATGTTGTTGATTTTTTAAGTAGAAGAGGCCATATAAAATCGGAGCGCTTCACCAATTTTTGTCGGCAGTGTTCAAAGAAATCCACACATTTGTAATGATAATAGATAACGTTAAAAAAATAATTTCTTAGCCAAGCGACCCCTTAACTTAAGACATGAGATGGGTTGAGTGGGTAAACGAGCTGAAGTTATATCAGGGTTGATTGGTTGGTTGGTTGGTTGTTTAGTTGAATTTTACGGCATGTCAACCCTTGTTGTATTATTTTATGCCGAATATGTTTTGATTTATTCATTCTTGAAGGCCAGTCAATTTTTTTAAACTCAAATTTTAAACACATTTTTGAACTCATTTTTTCAAATGGTTGAAATGCCGTAAAATTCAAGCAACAATTCTGACCCCTATTAGGGTCCCATCAAATACGAATTTAAAAGGTGTTTTGAAAAAATTGAATAGCTGACAAGAATGATTAAAACAAAACTTCATAAAATAACCAAAGGTTTAAAATGCCGTAAAATCCAACCAATCAACCAACCGAGCAGTTCTCATAAAACATGACCTTGTGTTTGACATGAAGCCGTAAAATAAAATTTAAAAAACTCGACAGATGTGTAAACAAGCAACCGCCCACTGAAAACAGAAAAATATCACATACATTAAAAGATGTCACGCAGATTTATAAATACACATACAAGAGGTCTCTTGTCTATAGTTAAAAGCCTAAATTGTCATTCAATGAAAGTTTTCAATACAATTATACACAGCTGAAAGAATCTAAAGACAAAGCTTCTTGAAAAAATATCTAAGAAGGTAAAAAAAAAAAACTAGAGTTTAATGAAAAGAGAAAAGAAAGTTATTTATTAAATCCATTCTACATTTCTGTTAGTAACAATTTTGTTGCCGATTTCGTAGGCGAAACTCTGAAAAGATCTAAAAAAAATAACGTAAAATAATGAAAAAATAAACGTCTGAGAGGAAAGAAATGAAAAAGAAGACCTTTTGTTCTTGGAAAACATATGAGTGGAATTATAAAGGAAAGCTGTGTAGAACATTGGTTTCACAAGATGAGATATATAACGAAGAGAAACTTTGGCACACACAAATGAAAAGATTATATATCAACACAATTTACAATGCGGTTTTATAGATAAGTTTCTGATTGGCTGGAAATATTATTGATAATTAGCTTAACAAAAAGCTTGGAACAGAGGAGGAGGAGGCTTAGTAAAACAAAATCTTGTAACTTTGCAAAGAAATATCAATCTTTTATGCATAGGTATTTTTGGTAAACAATTCTTCCAGGGTTGACTGAATATGACTTAAAATGTATTTTAGCTTACGTATCAATAATATATGGTCAAATTTTGTTTGGGAGCTAGACTTATTGAAAATTATTAATGTTCTTTATATAATATATGAGACCAGCAAACGATATCAAAATACCATTAATACACAGGGTAAACAAATATACAGAAAAATCAGGTATACACCCTTGTGCAAAATAATTGAAACAAAACGAATAAATCCGTTATTATTTACTTATATCTCTGTAAGGCTTGTCAGTATTTTTGTGCAGCGTTATAATTTTAGTAAACTTCCTTGGTGTCAGGTCCATCTCAGACAATGGAGGTAGGACAACTAATTGATAGTCGAGATAATGGTGTCTGATGCAATCACGATTGATGCAATATTTTTCAGGCCAAAGAAATTTCATCATACACCACGAAAATAGATTGATATTACTGCATACCCATGCAAATGACCTAATCATAGGGAAAAATAGAAATCGTTTACACCCTATCATTCCAGTGGGTCTAAAATTGACCGTACGGTTAAAGAAAGGAAACTAAAGTGGTTGTTTTAATTAATTTGCTCAAGGGTATAGGTACCATTTTATGTGGTTAGGGTTAATATTAGGGTTACAGTTAGGGATGCGTAAAATGCGATTTTAATGATATCATCTCTTGAGCGCTATTTTGCATTAATACCGTGATTTCTTACTCATGTTTTTTTTACCAAACTTAAAAGTTTTCATGCACGACAAAGTAGACTACAGAATAAATTGCGAAAGAAAATAGTTTTCAATGAAAGATGTTTTGTCTCCAAGTTGGACCTCTGAGGAAGAGAGATGCAAAATAATCAAACGGGCAATCGATTGTCAAGAGACAGAACCTGGACAAATTCCTTCATAAAAGAACGGTTCAAATACGTCTGACTGACAAGAAAATCGAAAAACGGCACTTTGTTGGAACTAATATGACATCGTTGTCAGTAAGACGACATTCATATATATATATATATATATATCCTTGATACTGAATATATATATATATATATATATATATATATATATAAGAGAGAGAGAGAGAGAGAGAGAGAGAGAGAGAGAGAGAGAGAGAGAGAGAGAGAGCGTATGTGTGTGTGTGTAATCGCTGATCCTTGGTTTGTCCGAACCAGATATTACATACGATTATACTATTACGCGAAGCTATCAATTCCTCTTTTCATGTGATGGCACACACACACACACACACACACACACACACACACACGTACACACACACATAGCCGCACACACACATACCCGTACACACACACACAGACAGACACACACACACATAAACACACACACACACACACACACACACACACATATATATATATATATGCGCCAATGAATATTTGGACTTTTCTTCGGGGAAAATAAATCTGAATACGGGAAATGATGATCTTTGCAGCAAATAAACGCGTGTCCTCGGATATTGCGATCGAAAACAGCCAACGGCATATCTCACTTTTATTCAATTATCACGATGTGGAAAAATTTTCAGACATGGACGAGATGTACGGGGTGGGGGCAGGCAATGGATAGGAATGAAAGATTTCCAGTGTTAGTCGTTGATGTAGTTATCCGTGAAGGACAGGAATAATAATAATAATAATAATAATAATAATAATAATAATAAATAACATTAAGCAGAGAAAGAATAGATGAAAGGAAAAGGGTAAGGAGAATTGAAAAAAGAAATGCAAAAAAAGAAAGGAAAGCCATTCGATGCAAAAACAAATAACATAAGAAATGTTTCGCAAAAAAACAAAAAAAACAACAAAAAACAAAACAAGCGTATGCCGAGTGAAAATTTCGATATCATTTGATATGGACAATGTGTTTCAAAAAGATTGGTCGCATTTCGGAATACTGTCTGTCCACAAAGTCCATGTGCACAAGATTTAACGTTAAATTGCACACGAACTTTATGGACAGCCTGTATAATAACTTGACCAATTCTCGTTCAAATGATCTCAGATTTTTACAGCATATGTAGACAAAACTCAAAATTCTATTTTTAATGTTTTATGTTTTTCTCTTTCCAGGTATAGAAAATCCATGGTGGACAATTGCAACAAGTGATCAGCTCCAAACACAGCAGGGATAGCATAGCTGCCTTAAGAGCTGACCAGGTATTGCAATTGTTGTGGCCGCAGGAATCAAGTGGAAACAAAAATCGGGAAAGATCTTGATATCAAGACTCCACTAGCTCGGTTATTGTATTGTATGTGAATGTCACTCAGTTCACTGTTGTGTTCTTATTGTTGACTGAATAACCACATGAGTGAGTGCTTGTTCCTGTATGTGCACTCATGGTGTAAAGGTTATCGTCGTTGGAGATGGATTCGGTGACCAGAGTTCAAAGACTGAACGAGGTTGTTTAAATTCGAAATAGCACTTAATACACTTGGAAAATGTCGGAATTTACACAGCCTGTTCACTATGTTTAGCATGTGACACAAGGTCTCAAGTATGAGGCATCCAGAAATGGTTGAAGCCATTACTCAGCAGTAATAGATTTGCGAGATTACACCACAATGGGACGCCATACCTTTGAAAAAGTATGCATCCAGATATTCTCCCTCCAGCTATGGGTAAATAGTAGGGCAGACTTGGATCTCTAACTATTGTAAGTCAACCATTCTACGAGAAGGAAAACTCTGAATTCAAACCAGTTAAACTCAACTTAAGAAATTGACCATGTGCGACATCCAACTCGTGCAGAGGGGTTGGCATGGATATATACGTAAGTATTTTAACTGATATACATATATCAGTTTTAACTGATATATATATATATATATATATATATATATCAGTTAAAACTCCGCATTTTACTAGCAGCTGAAGACGGCCGAGTGGTTAAGGAATCGGACTGATGAAAAGTCAGTCGGGTTTCGCTAGAATTAGCAACACTGAAGTAAAGTGCCCTCCTTTCACAGAATAGTCACAGCAAAATTACTATTAAGCCTACGTAGAAACAAAAAACAAACAAGTAAACACATACGATACGACTGGTCGACACTTGCTAACAGCGATATAGGCAATCGCTACGCTGTAGCAGTAAGAAATAAATTCAATATCTTCCAGGAGTAACCTGAAAGCTTCACACCAAACGAGAAATACGAAAACTTTGTTAGTGCGCACCTAGAAGCAGCAGCCGAGTGCGTACCAACCAAACAAAGTGCTAAACACACTGTTCCTTGGGAGATTGAAGCAGTTAGACAAAGGAGAAAGGATATAAAAAAGCAGCCCGAAGCAATAAAATAAAACCAACTAAAACCAATCTACACAACCTTAAGAAAGCCCAGATAGAACTAACCAAAACATACAAAAAAGAACAAATAGAATATATCGAAGCACAAATAAATAATATCAGACAATCAGTGAAAGACAGACTATCGCAATTAGCATGGCAAACAGTAAATGAAAGTAGCGGTAGGAAAGGTACCTCTAGATCAAAGCTAAAGACAACCAACCAAAAAGATAGACTTCAGAAATGGAAAGACCACTTCCAGAAACTTCTGGGGAACCCACCTAAAATCATAGAAAATAACATCCAAAAGATCATAGATAGACAATTAGATATCAAACTAGAGATTTTTCAACAGAAGAACCCAACGAAGTCTTTAAAAAACTAAAAGGTAGAAAAGCAGCAGAACTTGACGAAATACCCCCCGATGTATGGAAGATGGGTAAGTTCAATGACATACTTCTTAGGCTATTCAATGCAGTATATAGGCAAAACAGAATAGATGAATGGACGAAAGGATGCATCCTCGCATTCCCCAAAAAAGGAGACCTAGGAATCGCTAAAAACTACAGAGGCATAACTCTTACTGCCATTGCAGCTAAGATATATAATGCCCTTCTTCTTAATCGAATCCGACCCAAAATAGAGAAAATCCTCAGGAAAAACCAAAATGGATTCCGCAGAAATAGATCCACAACCTCTCAGATCCTGACTGTACGACGGATCATAGAAGGGGCTCGAGCTAAGAATTTGGAGGCAACGCTACCATTCGTAGATTTTTCCAAGGCATTTGATTCCATACACAGACGGAAAATGGAACAAATATTACTGGCATATGGTCTCCCCAAAGAAACGGTTGCCGCTATAATGATGCTCTATAAGGACAATAAGGCAATGGTAGCCTCACCTGATGGCGATACAGATTTCTTTGACATCGCCGCAGGAGTCCTACGAGGAGATGCATTAGCACCATATATATTTATAATATGCCTAGACTATGTACTCCGAACATTATTAGATACCATAAAAGAAAAAGGTTTTACATTAAGAAAGGCAAGAAGCAGGAGATATCCTGCACAAACAGTCACAGATGCAGACTATGCTGAGGACCTCGCGACATTTCTTCCAGGCTGTAGTCATATCAGTGCTGTTATATGGCTGCACCACCTGGACCCTAACGAGGCGTCTTGAGAATAAGCTAGATGGGAGCTGCAAAAAAATGCTGCGTGCAGTTTAGAACAAGTCGTAGAAACAGCACCCCACAAGAGAGCAGCTGTATGGTCACCTGCCCCCTATCTCACAGACCATGCGAGTGCGACGGACTAGGCATGCAGGACACTGCTGGAGAAGCAAGGACGAACTCATAAGCGATGTTCTCCTGTGGAAGCCAAGACATGGACATGCTAGTGTGGGCCGCCCAGCAAGGACCTACATTGACCAACTATGTAAAGATGCTGGCTGCAGCGAGGAAGATAAATCCCAGGGCGATAAATGATAGGGAAGGTTGGCGAGAGATTGTCATGGATATCCGTGCTGCCTGATGATATAATATATATATATATATTATATAATATATATATATATATATATATTCATAAACAAGTTTCTACCACATATCCATTGCAGTAGCATAAGTAGTTAATCCAAAAGGGCTCAATATATCTTGTAAAATATAGAGCATTTATAGTTGTAGAAAAATTTTTCTCTCTACCACGGTTTCGGTGTTCAAGGTATAGTACACCTTCCTCAGGAGCTGAACACCGAAACCGTGGTAGAGAGAAACATTTTTCTACAACTATACATATATATATATATATATATATATATATATATTTGTGTGTCTGTGTTACTGAATAGCGAGTTTGATCCTCGCTGGATTCCCCCTTCTTATGACGTTGTATCACATCCTACCCGAGCCGAACGGGTTGGGTAAAAGGACTTCCCATCTTGGTTTAGTGTTAGCAAGATAGCCCCGCAGACCCATTACTATTGAATAGCAAGTTCAATCCTCGTAAGAAGCCCACTTCTTGCGACCGTGTGTCACATCCTACCTGACCCGAACGGGTCGGGGTATGATAGAGCGTTTCATCATTGTGTATGCTTTGCAAGCTCGTCCATTACTACTGAATAATGCTCGGCTATTAAGGTCAATTAATTAATACTGTGATAGAGAGAGAGAGAGAGAGAGAGAGAGAGAGAGAGAGAGAGAGAGAGAGAGAGAGGCGTCCGATCCGCAAGAGAACCCCGATAAAGGATTAGAACCCCGATATGCAGGACAGAGGCGCCCGATGGAAGTTAGAAGTTAAAGACGATAGAAGTGGACATTAGAATAATCCAAGACGAAGTATACAACAACAACAACAACAACAACAACAATAATAATAATAATAATAATAATAATCTATTAATAATGGAGATTCGCTTCCGGTTTTTGTCTGTAAGAAAAATTACGTCACTGTTTATGTCACATTACCCAAAATCGCGTCATAACATAGAAAAAATACACTCAAAATTTGAACATGCAACATTAGACAGTCCTGATTGTTTTTTAAAACAAGTTTTAGTAAATACATGACTGGTATTATATATCTATATATAGTTTGTTTTATTTTAATACATATTTAAAGTTTACATTTCAAATTGTTTTATATTTTAATCCTTTAATGAATTTGATGATTTTACTTACTTAGTGTACAAACTCGCTGACATTGAATTTTTTTCTCCCGCTCCTCAGGCAATATGTTTCAAAAATCTCTTTTTACATCGCCCGGAGGCCGTTTTTTTAATTTTGTACTAGTAATTATAATAATAATAATAATGATCAAGAACTACTGAGTCTAAGATGTTTATTGTGAAAAAGTAGTTAAGAAATTAAATCTAGTACACGGCCACAGAAGTAGGCAATTGTGAGTGTTAAATTGTATACACTGTCCGATTTGAAAGTCTAGTCTGGCATCGATTGTGCTACGGTAGGCGCCATATTTATTCAACTTTATCCTAGAAATGCCCTTAAGTTTGGGCTCTCTGTGAAAATCGATCTCACTATAAAAATAATATTATACGAGATATTTTGCCTACCATTACGTAACGGTTCCTGGAGTTGAGATTTAGGAGGTAGGAGGCTATAGTAGAGAGAAATTCAATGAAGACTGAATACACTAGAGTGGCAGTCACTGTGTCATTTTTAAAGCAGTGTTAAGATGCCTTGAATTTAACATTTTCATTCCCCTAGACTGGTTGCCTAACCAAGGCTAAAGAACTCAGTCTGTCAGACTAGATGGGAGAGAAGAAGAAATGGATTCATGCCTTTATCCAGGGCATTAGTGCATATTGAAACCCAGCCAGTTTTATTCAGTATTTCGATTCGATCACCGACTTCATTTACTACAGCGTTTATCGTTACCCTGAGAGCGCCTCCTACAATATAAACTCTTAATATTCTACATTAGTAACTACCAGCAAGAATATCTTGCTAATCTTTAATTACAGCCAATTAAGGCATCCTATGGTGGTGTAATGGTTAGCAAGGTAGTCACGTAGATTCATTACTACTGCAAAGCGAGTTCGATCCTCGATGGGTGCCCCATAGAAATCCCTACTTAAAAAAGACCTTGTGTTAATCCGGCCTAGTGAGAGGTCAGAGAAATATATATTTTTGAGTAGAGAATTTGTACAGAGATATTTACTACGTATATATAGTATTCGGATACCCAGTGAGGAGCAAACTCACTGCAATAGCGAATTGATTGGAAAGATAGGCTTATTATCGATCTCTCCTCAGTGGGTCCCCTGAACGACAAAAGAACCAGGAAAGCATAAAAAAGCAAAATAAAGATCGATGGAGAAAATGACCAAGTCTAAAAGGAAAGAAACGGAAGGGAATAAACTTGAGAGTCGATGATTGGAAGGATGAGAAGGAAGGAAAGAAAAAAAAATTGATGAAAAAAAGGCGGCAAAAAACCATCCCAACAAAAAAAAACCCAAAACAAAACCAAAAAAAAAAAAAAAACGATATATCGAATGAATACTTCTTATTTCTACGTCTCGTCTTTCACCCTTTGTTTGGCGGTGGCCGAGTCTTTGAGACACAGGGGAACCATTTATTCCGATTCTTTGGTTCATCGCTTGATTTGACCGCAGTAAAACTGCAAGTGGCCACTCAATAAATGCAAAAAGATACAATCTAGCTGAAAGACACCTCCTTTCACCGTGCACACATCTTACCCCAGTCATCATCTTCCTCCCACTTACGCCTCCTTCTCTCTCTCTCTCTCTCTTGAGATATTCCATTGCTTTTTGTGCTTGTTCCTACAATTGCTTTTTTAGATTATCAGCTTTCAATCTTCAGTCTGCTATACTGAAAATCCTTTGACGCATCACTGGGTAGAATCAATCGCATCTTACGCTATACGGTTTCGAGTATATAATACGACAAGCATTTAGAAAAGTTTCATATGTTATCGTTGATGGCTTACAGACAGACAAGCCCCACAGCGGACATCTTATCAGAAAGTTGCTATCAATCTTCTAAATTAGGTAATCTCTCCGATTTTTACGAGAGTGACATCCGTGACCAAAATTCCATTTAAACCACAGAAAGAGTCCAGTTTTCGTAAACATTATTTCATTCGAAAGAATGATAATTGTAAAAATAATATATATATATATATATATATATATATTATATATACTAGCAAGAATATGCGCCCTTCGTGCGTAAGTATTTAAGATTTAATGAAATAAAATATATCAAATTAGGAAGATGAACAAAATTAAGAACGCATATGAGACGATTACACTTATTTTAATTGTATTTTAATTGGTTTCTATATAAAATCATTAATACGTTGGAGAAAAAAAAACCATAATATTAGAGATCAATAACACCAAATAATAATTTATTAAACCCGGTTTTGTTAAAACAAATATGCAAAATAACAGCAGCATATATTATGAAAACCTTTATTTGTTTAATGATATATAAGACATATTGCAGGATTTAAACATACTACTAACATGGGCTGTTTTGACACAAAGCTAACTCAGATTTTCAATAAATAAGACTTATTCTATGTATTAATGATTTTGATTATAAATTAAATATTCAATGATGAAATTACGCAAATTCTGGGGGTATTATGACGTACGCAGTGGTGTAATTTTTTTTTTACAGACAGACAGACACCGAATCTCCCTTATTATAAGATACACACACACACACACACATATATATATATATATATATATATATATATATAAGATTTTTGGATGTTTGTTTATTTTTAGAAACGTTGCTGAATAAATTATATATTAAATTTTGACTTGAAGGCACTTACAACGCATGTATCGCATAAAATTCGATACTTTTTCGAATTTTATGCGATACATGCGTTGTAAGTGCCTTCAAGTAAAAAATTAATATATATATATTATATATATATATATATATATACCCCCCCACACACACACATATATATATATATATATATATATATATATATATATATATCCGCATCGGTATGAGACTTGGCAGACAAAAATTCATTCAGGTCTTAATCCCAGCTAGAGGTAGCTGTTAAAGTGTAGTCACACTGATGAGAGGTGAAACCTCGAAACACCTGTCTGTGCACAACTTATCTATTAATATATACTCCCACTTGATCGAGTTTTACTAAATAGGGATTTAATTGTAAAATTCACCGTTCTGGCGTGTAGCTAACCCTCACTTTGTTTACAAAGTTTGAGGACTCTAGTGAATTCATTTCAGCTTAGAAATGTATTAATTAAATATTATCCTATATTTGACAGCCGCTAATGGCCGCATGGGTAAGAGACTTGGCAGACGAAAATTCATTCAGGTCTCAATCTTGGCTAGAGGTAGCTGTTCAAGTGTAGCCACACTGATGAGAGCTGAAACCTCGAAACACGTGTCTGTGGATAACTTATTAATATATATATATATATATATATATATATATATATATATATATAGTTGTTTCTGTTTAGAGTGGCGGCAAAAAATTTTTTATATTTAGATAACGGTTTATTAACCTAACTGTTATGTCCGGGTATAATGGCTAACGTGTTGGACTATGATCTCGTTGTATACAAGTTCGAACTACAGTCGCATTATTACATTCACTTTCGCACTAATGCTAAACGTTCAATAACAACACCACCGTTCTTCTATAAACATTGCTCTGGCATTAAATAATCCACGAAGGTTGATATACCATTAAACAAAGAAACCAAACTTGTTATGTGCTGATTTTATAAGTTGAAGACATTTTACATTGATTTATTTTAAATGAATGAACCAGTCTATGTTTATTTCCTGACTAAAGAGTAGGGAAATGCATTCATTATACGTTCATATTTCGTTGTTGTTTCTTAAGAGTTTTTGTACACGGTTCTATTGAATACGATTATTTTCTAACCAGATCTATTTGACCCATAACTGGGACCGAAGCAGTTCAAGCTGCGAAAGTTGGTTGGTTGGTTGATTGAATTTTACGACATGCCAACCTTTGTTGGGTTATTTTATACCGAATACATTTTGTTTTATTCATTCTTCATGGGTATTCAAATTTTTAAACACATTTTTAAAACTTATTTTTAACAGGTACTATCACTGCGGGTCAGAGTGGACCCGGAAACAATGGTGATGAAGGGGTACTCCACTTTTCCTAGACCTCCAGAACTTCAATTTCACCATCAGATAGAGTTTAATGTCATACCCAGGACATGAAGACCCTCATACACCGCCTTCTAAGACATATGATAAAAATGGTTAAGCTTGTCATAAGGGAATTAGGGTTGGGACAATCATATTAGTGCTAGGGCTTGACGTGGCCTGGCGATTGATCAAAAGGAGCCTCTTCAAACGCCCGTCAAGATTAAGTAAGGGCCAAATTGGAGTGCTGCATGCCATTGACTGTTCAGCCACCAGGGTTCTATCCTTAGGTCTCACGGGAAGCCACTTCCGGCCAACAGGTAGCTCTATTGGGAGGTGGTCAAGCTGTGAATGGTACCGGTTGTAAGTTGGTAGTATCATGATAGTTGGTGCGCTGCCTATATTGTTTCACTCTGTATGTGATTTTAAATCTGGTGAGTAGCACTCGGTGAGTATCATGCAAGCTCATCATCTCACAGTCCAGTGTAGTTTATTAAGAGGGTTTAAGCGTCCTCAACCCCGCCTTGTTTTTATAAATAAATAAATCAAAAGATTTCCTTGAAAGAATATCAAGGATAATTTTAATGCAAATATTAATCCTTATGAAATCTTTTAAAACGTCCGGCTTATCATGGATTATCTTTCCATATTTGAAATAACAACCTGAGAAAATAAAATAATCTTAATTGTTTTGCGAGAAAAACTGCTGATACCCAAAATTCTTAATCATAAAAAATTTATTCAAAATTACAAATTCGCGCTGAATATCTTGAAATGGAAAAATCAAATATATAATCGCATTTAAAAAAAATGAATTAATTTTATTTTCTCTGCTCTTGATCGTGCCTTAAATGTTTTTGAATATGAAAGACGTTTTTGTAAAAAACACCTTTTTAACTGATATAATTTTATCATAATTTCTACGCAATAATTGTAATTCCCTTTAGGGTACTAATGCACAATAGCGATCAAGGGATAATATCATTAGATTACGCATAAATAGCATTACATTTCATTACATTTGACGGAAACCCCCAAAATCTTTCCCTTATGGCAAACGCCAACCCTTTTTATCATATATGTGCTAGAAGGCAGTGGCTAAGGGTCTTCATGTTCCGGGTATGATGTCGAACTCTATCTGATGGTGAGTTTCCAGTTCTGGAGGTCTGGGGAATGTAGAGGATCCCTTTATCACCATTACTTCCAGGTACACTGTGGCCCAGCGTGGTAGCGTACCATCTATGAGTTCGATAGAAAAAATGTGTTGAAAACAAATTGTGTACCCATCAAGAATGAATAAAACCAAAATGTCTTCGACATATTAGGTTGTTACAAAAATAATGGCCGATTGAAGTACTCGGTTTTGAAATGTCATTTTAATATAGAATATGTTGTTTATTTCAGGTGAATTTTTGCATATATAATAATTAATCTGTGCTCAAAAATAAAATTAATTTATTTTCATATAGAAAGTATTTTTGAAAAATAGGGGCCTTCAATGATGAACATGCCTAAACATGACCTTTGCCTTCTTATGTTGTATGAGTTCAAGCTCGGGCACAATGCCCCCAAAACTGCTGCCAATATCAACAAAGCATGGGCAGATGAAGCCACGAGTGATCGGACTGTACGAAGGTGGTTCCAAACATTCCGCAGTGGAGATGAGAGTCTTGAAAATGAAGAAGGTAGAGGACGGACATGCAGTCTTGACAATGAATAATTGCAGGCAGTTGTTGAGTAAAATCTACGACAAAGTTTCAGAGAAATGTCTCAGATACTTGATGTCAGCATTGCAACAGTTTTCCGCCATTTACAGAGTATTGGAAGGGTGAAAAAGCTCGATAAATGGGTTCATCATGAGCTCAATTAGCACAAAAACTTAGGTGGTTTGAAGTGTGCTCGATGCTCAGTTTGCGTAACACCAATGACCCCTTTCTTGACCGAATAGTCACCTGTGACGAAAAGTGGATCCTTTACGACAACCGCCGTAAAGGATCCACTTTTGAGCACCTGAAATAAACAACAAATTCTATGTTAAAATGACATTTCAAAACCGAGCACTTCAATCGGCTATTATTTTTGTAACAACCTAATAAAATGATCCAATGGGAGGATATGCCGTAAACACCAACCAACCAACCAACCAACCAACCGAAAGTCACTAGGGTAAGGGTAAGGGTTGGGGTTAGGGTTAGGGTTTGGTTAGGATACATATAATACTATTTGTACATGAAATGCGATTCTAATGATATTCACTCTTGTGTGCTATTGTGCATTTGTACTCTCCTTAGATATCTACCGTCTTTTCGGAGTAAACCCCACTCCCAAAGTGGGTGTCCTTGGTATGACACTAAACTGCATCCTATTGCGACGCTCCATTTTTGTGGATTTCGTTGTGTGCCAAGTGCATCTTCATTACCATTACTCCCAGGTCTATTCTGATCCAGAATGTGAGTACCTGTTAGAGTCCCATCTATGGGTCGAATATATCTGTTTAAAATTTATTTGTATTCGATAGGACTGTATTTATAAATGAGCCTATTAAGAAACAACGAAAAAGGTAGATATTAACGTACAATGAACGCGATTACCTAACCTCTAGTCAGAAAATGATCATAGACGAGTTGTCATGCCCTTAACATCAATTGATCAATCAATTAATCAACTACTAATCATATTTTCTCTTAGGTATCCACTCTTTCTCTCTCTCTCCGTCTCTGTATTTCTCTGACTCTCTATCTCACTGTCTGTCTGTGTCCCCCTCTACCTCTCTCTCTCCCTCTCTCTCTCTCTCAATCTCTCTCATTCCCTTTCTCCCTTGGCTGCTTCAAGACGTTTTATATTAATATCTGGCGTTGAAATGTATTTCTAATTCTATATCAGTAGGAACAGTTATAATATGGAATGTATCTTCATCTAATATATACTGTCCTGTTGGTTTAGGCTGTAGAATACACCGACTGCACTCCTGCAAATGGATAAGAACTCTCAATGGGGCCACATGATGGCCGTGGATGGTGACCCGTAATACCTGAGAACAAGATTGGGGTGGCTGAGCGGTCTGCGACCAAGGTGGTTAGTGGTCACATAATATGCAACACACACACACACACACACACACACACACACACACACACATATATATATATATATATATTTCTCCACATACTGTCGGATTAATTTCCTAATCTTACTCCCATATATATATATTATATATATATATATATATATATATATATATTGAAGAGATAAAGGAAAATATATTAATTTATGTTTGGTTGTTTCATGGCATATCAACACTTTTCAGTGATTTAATGTCGAATCATAGTCATTTTAATATTTTGTTTCTTACAGTATCTGCTGTTGTTTAAATGGTTACTCATCTGAGTATTGAACAGGCTTATCGCTGCTTAACTTAGGTAATGTGGCGGAAACTGGTGCTGACTGTATATAAAAGAATAAACAAAGGTCGAATTTTAACATAAACTTATCGGCAAGTTCTATCCGCCAAAACTTTTGTTTCATTCTTATCATTTGATCTTTGTTTTTGTTCTCGACATATAAACTTTTATAACACGTTTAACTGTTTTAGATAGGAAAGCTACCCAGATATGAACAGTGGACTTCCAATGCTGATTACACATAGTCTTTTTCTGTGCATGTTTTATGAAGTGCAAATAATGGATAAAGTGGCCGATTTCTTACAGGTTAAGTCAAGATAAGAAAGACTGAAAAAAGCAAAAAAACAACAACACAGAAACAATTCGACAGTTCCAAGTATCAATGAATTGCTTCGGTAGACCTCAGAAATAATTTTGATTATTTCAAAAGAAATATAAAAAAAAAGAAGAAAAACAAAGAAACTACATAATCGATTATTGGGCCGTAACACCATTTCTCTCTCTCTCTCTCTCTCTCTCTCTCTCTCTATCTCTATCTCTATCATTCTTTCTTCATCCTCACCGAGTTCTATAAGTTTTTTGGTTCCTTGCCCAAAAGACAGACAATTTTAAAGAGTTAATGGTGTGTAGAAGTCATGATGAAAATGTACCAACCGGAAATTCGCTTAGGGAAGAGGAAGCTGTCTTTCGTTAAAGCTGTTGATGTCCTTCAGCGAAGAAGGAATATTACTTCGACATGATTCACCAAGTGAACAATCGATCAAAAGGCTGATAGCACTCACTCGTATGCATTGCCACTGCGTTTCATCGTGTTAAGAAAATGCTGGCTGAATTTAGTGACACGGTAGAATGAATGATTGAAAGTTCGCGGGCATGAGATTTTCTATTTATAAAAAGGGATTTAGTCTAGTTACTTACAATCGATTTACAACTAAGAACATCCGAGAATCATTCAATAAATGAAGTGAATTTTGCCTATCAATAGGAACCACTGTTTACAGTTGCACTCTTTTCAAGTAAGTCAAAAGTTATGGGTCATTTCTTATCCCAGAAAACTGTCAGCATGGCCTTCTTTACTGACAGCTGCGTCCTTGACTTTTCTTTTTCTGGGTAATTAGTGTTTTTCCACTCTTTGGACTTAGGCTCGTAGTGGCAAACCAATGTTTAACCCATTCGTAAATATTTTAATAAAACATGCTACTCTGTATGCATCATACATTCTTCTGTAAATTTCACATGATTTGAACTTCTCAACCAACAAAAGTTTGATGACAGAACTATGTTCAAGCCTGGAGCACTCTGATTTTCCGTCATTTGAATAGCCTCAAAACAAATATTTTTTGTGAAATTGAAATAATATTTGCTAAATACCAATTCCAAGCAATGCATAATTTACATTTAAGGTAAGTTTTGAAAAAAAGATTCACCTTATTAAAATAATTGATTCACTAACAGGGCCTGTGGATATGCCACTGTATGATAATTTGATTATTACAACTTTTGATATGTTTACTTAAGAGCCATTGTGAAATAGTTCAATATGTACAAAGTATAATAATCTTGATTTAACCCTCTCTCTCTCTCTCTCTCTCTGTATATATATATATATATATATATATATATATATATATATATATATATATATATATATATATCACTCGCTTTTTCTTTCCTTCTTTTCAAATTTTCATTATGTTCGATTGGAACAGAATTAACATAATAACTTCCGCGCGCTCATAACCTCTTTCTAATCTTCCCCTACTCTCTTCCTTTATTTCTTTCTTATTATATTTTTTTTGTGTAGCATGTCCTTTTTCTTACCTTCCTTTCATTATGATAAAAACGGAATCGTCCACAATTTAGCTGAGGTGACGACAGTCAAAAGAAGAAGAAATAAGAATTCGGTAGATTTTTTTGTTTTCTATTTTGTCTATTCTTCTTACATTTTTAATTCTTCCATATTTCATTGATTTTTCTCTACATATGCCTTTTTCATTCTTCTGTGAGTTCCCTTGAATAGTTTACTTTCATTTCTTCTCTGCTTTCCAAATTATCTCCTTCTATCTCTTTCTTTTCTTCCTCTCAGCTCCATTCTTTTCATTCATCTCTACTCCTTCCTTTTCTGTCTCTCTAACTTTTACATTTCATTTTCTTCTTTTCTTTTTCTTTACGCCTTCCTTTACTTCGTAGGTTACCTCTTAATTCTCCTCTTCGGTTTTTTCTGCATTAAAAAAAAAACTTTATTTTTATCTTTTTTCCCATAATTTTATCGTTTTCTCTTTTTCAAGAAATCTTTTTTTTTCTCCTGTATCCTCTTTTGTCGGGCTAAATTAAATTTAGAAATTTCCTCAAACACTTATTTTAATTGTAATTTCTTAACCATTAGCCATCAACTCAAAGACAATTATCTTTTGGAGTAGTGTCGTAATATCTGGCGGAGTGGCCTTTTGTATATCTCCTTTTCGCTATGACCAGGGAAATTATTTTTTCTGAGGTGGAGCGCCACACCTACCGTCAACTTCCCACTTTACCGCACAGATGAGATTATCACATATGTGCTGAGTTGGCGGGGACTGGTATCGAACCCGGAATCTTGCGATTCCGATGCGGTTGCTCTACCTACTAAGCTAAACCTGTCCCGAACGTGTCGTAATAATGCAACGATAATCTTCTTAATTGTATTGTCTTTTGAAAAATTATTGTATCAATTAAAACGAAATGTACCTGATCCCATGTTTATCAAAAGAAGATAGAATTAAATCGATGAACTCAATGTACATTATATTTCAAGTCTTCTTTTTGTAGATAATAAAAGGAAAATGTATCCGAACAAAGAAGAATAAAACTGGTTTAAAGGTATTGAATTCTGTGCTATGTCTCTTTGAAAAAAAATAATACAATAAAAAGATCGGTGAAAAACGTCGGTGAAAAAAATCGTGTTTCGCATAATAGACAGATATTAAATCGACTGATGAATAGAAAAGAAAGAGAAAATACGGTGTCATAACACTGCGGTTGTGTGAAATTGAAATCGCCATATAAAAAATAAATTGTCTTCTCTTTTATAAAGTGACAATTGTATCAAGGAAGAAAAAAAATAAGATCGGTATCTTTCTTTTTTAGCGAAGCAAGAAAATCCATAATAGACGAAGACATGCATTTCACTGACAAGATTACTAGACTGCAAAGAAACAAAGGGAATAAAAGGAAAACCGATATTATCTTTGGGCAAATTGTATAAAAGAAAGAAGATCGTAACGCCAGTTGAATAAAAAGACATTCTAATAATCTTTCTTAGAAAAAGGATACATTTCTTATATAATCATTTTATTACTCAGATTCCCCGTTATGATTGGTGGAATTAGAAAAAAAGAACTCTCTTTGAATATAGAATCATTATCTATTTACAAACAACGCCGCACCAGCAGCATTTGACACAGGGTCAATTTTTAAGCGGAGTTTAACAGATTTGAATACAGATTTTTACTTTTCATAGACAGGTTGCAATACCAAGGTTAAAGAGTCTGGTTTGTCCTAATATATATATATATATATATATATATATATATATATATATATATATATATATATATATATATATATATAGTTAATCCTTTGTTAGTATTGGAGAAATGAGAGTAAAGTGTTCTATTACTTCTGTAAGAGCTGTATTTATTTAATATAGTGTACAATACATTTAAGGTGCAATTACTACCATTAGTTTCTAAGCAGGATGCGGCTTAAGTTTTGAAAAGAGATATATATAAGATTTGAAAAGAGAGGAAAAATGTGTATAAAACAACACAAAAACTAAATTCAGATTATATTTTACTTCGCTCTTTTGCGAAGCTTTTTCAAATTTATTCTAAAGTAATTTTTTTTTTACTTTAGAATAAATTCGGAAAAGCTTCGCAACAGACCGAGAAGAAATATTATTTGAATTTATCTATTTTCAAACACATTTTGTTGGACTTACCCAATCCTTGTCTCTTTGTGTATATATATATATATATATATATATATATATATATATATAATTATATAATATACACAGACACAAACACACACACACACACACACACACACACTCACATATATATATATATATATATATATATATATATATATATATATAATATATGGGTTTGGTTTGGTTTGGTTTGGTTTGTTTTACGGCATATCAACCTCAGTGGGTCATTTAATGCCGATAAAGTTTTGAAATAAATCAATTCTTAATGGATAATACAATTTTTTTATAAATACATTTTTCTATTTAACCCATAGATGGGACCCTAACAGGTACTACCACTTCGGGTCAGAGTGGACCAGGGAGCAATGGTGATGAAGGGGTGCTCCACATTCCCCAAACCTCCAAAACTGGAACCTCACCATCAGATAGAGTTTAACGTCATTCCCAGGACATGTAGACCCGCAGCCACCGCCTTCTAGCACCCATATGATAAAAAGGGGTTGGGACTTGCCATAAGGGCAATAGGGTTGGGAAAATCATATAGGTGCTAGGGCTTGACGATATATATGGGGTATGTATGCATATATCATATGTCAATACATGGTATAAAGATACATGGATAACGAATCATATGTGTTTCTATGCATGCATGTATTCTAATTACATATTTATTCCATACATAAATACATCGATATAGACATCATTCTAAATATGAAGAACTAAAGTGACATTTTTCTAGTCCATAAAAATGTTAGTTGAATATTTTTATTAAAAAAATACATTTGATATTCTTTTCATTTATCTTTTTTCAGATAATTAAAAGCCTATTTGAATAGAAGATTTGGCACTACACCAATGCACGCATCTAAATAAAGTTACTACTGTCAACAATTACAGCCTAATAGCAGCAGTCATATCAGTGAGAAACAGGTTTTAAATATCATCAGTAATTGCCATTATTAGGATTTAATTAGCATCCAGATTCAGCCTTATTAAAAATAACATCTCACTTTCATTAGAGGCGCTATTCTTTGAGATTTTCTCAATAGCCGATATCCGTTAATTACAGGTGAGAATTCGAAATAGTTCTTTCTTTTTTCTCTCTCTCTCTTTAGTATTTCTTCATAAACTTTTAACTAATTCGAGGCATGTTGTGAATTTCTTGTGTGTGCGTTTTTCTACGATAATTTATAGTTTTATATTACTGTTGCCAAATCAGACCCTGTTTTACCAGGCTTAGATCACTTTTAACACTACTCTTTCATTCTGTCTTGTCTAAAATAAAGAGAAAAATTAATAAAATATCGAATAGAAATTAATGGATATCTTTGGAAAATCATTGAAAATTCGGTGAGTAGGACATATTACTACTTAAATAAAAGTCACGTAAAATTTACTGAGTTTTGAAAAATCTATCTTACACGGTGCGTCTTGCTGACTGTATCACCAGCAGAGGGGCAAGACCCTCCTCAAAGGTGGTATCCTGGGTAGGACACTAATCTGAATCTGATGGTGTGGCTCCAGTACTGGAGATATGAGGAGTATGAAGTACCCCGTCATTATCATTACTCCCATGTCCACTCTGAACTGGAATGGTGGTACCTGTTAGGACCGAATCTATGGTAAAGTAGATCAGTTTAAGAATTATTTGTATTTGATAGGACCATATGCAAAAAAAAAAAAAATCAACAGCAGTATGTCGCGCTGAGAGCACGGATTCCCATGATTCTCTCTCTCTCTCTCTCTTTCCTCGCCACATGTCCCTATCGATCATCCCTGTTGGCAAATCTCCCTCACGACATCCAGTATCCATAATGAGCTGATCAATGTTAGCCTTTGCTGGTCAGCCTCACTCTGTTGTATTCATGTGTAGGTGTCCGCATGAGAACGTCACAAGATTTAATTCTCACTTCTCAGGGAGTATCCAGCATATCTTGTTCTATGAAAACTCAAGAAACTATATCCAAAATCGTAAATATGAACGTAAAGTGAACGCAATTCACAAAACTTTTGTAATAAGATAACTAACCCATACGAGTTTTCATGCCATTAAAATTAGAATCAATCTATCGATCAATCAATCTTGCACCGTTTACTGAAGATGCATAAAGGTAAGTGTTATGTTTTACATACAAAAAATACGAAGCACTAAATGAAAATAATAGACCCGGTTGCTAGAAATTAACAAGGTTTTATTTAGCGCAGGGCAGAGAAATGATTCAACTCTAAAACAGTGACTTAAGAGCTCAACTTGTATGCAACCAGCTATTTCGCTTACAAATACATGAGTCAAACGCCTGAAGAACCATTTCTGGTCCAAGCTCCCACAATGCACCTACCACGGAAGGCAACTATCTCCTACTCATCAAAGGGGGTAAATCTAGATATTTCGTTAGGACTGATCCTAATTGTACGTTTCTACGAAATCAAAGAAAATTAGAAGATAATATAAAACGGAAACACAAAATGATCTGTTCATTTGTGAACGGCTAATTACACGACTGGTTACAGTGGGCTGATATACCGACAGTCCGGGAAAACAAAGGAATTTTTGGCGACAAAAACGAATGAACATAAAGAACTCTTCTTAAACATGAATCATTCTTGTTTACTATCTTAGAGTTTCTTTGAAAAATGGATGTGTAATTTTACTTCTTGCTTAGTTAACCTACCTTTTTCGAATATTAAATTAGTATTCAAATATTTGCAATAACCCCAAGGAATCAGTGGTTATCAAATACTGTTGTTTAATTATATAAATATTCGACCCTGTTACTCCTCGTCCTCTTTACTTCATTACGTCTGAAGGAAATATTGTCACTAAGTTAATCAAACATCTTAAAAACAACGGACTAGATTCTAAAATGTTTATTTAAGGATTTAAATAGATATAACTTTATATAACTTATATTTTAATATAATTTTATATAGCTTTCTTTTTTTATAGAACTTTCACAGTATAAACAAACATTGCACACACATTGATATCATTTTAAACTATCACTTTTTCGTATAAGGGAAATTAACTAATTATCTAGCTAATATTTACTATTTTCTTCAGATTCGATTAGTTATGAGCTACCCTTGCCACTCAACAAAATAGAAAAAGAAGTAATAAATCTGGAATCTAAATCATTCTATTTACAGTAATATATTTCAAGTACTCTATATTGGATATAATTGTATATAATTCCACTATAATTTCTTTTATAAAGTTCTTCACATTTCTCAAATAAAATTTGTGTATATTTCTAATTATTCTGACTAATCACAGCTATAACGACCAGTTGAATCTAAGTTTGAAAGTTACCGTAATAGGAAAAATAGCACATTGTAGCGACGTTTTTGTCAGCGATATAACATTATCATACGCTCACTGACAGCATAAAGCATTTCGAGTAGAATCTGTGACTTAATAAATAAATGATTATATGGGTTTGACTAACATCTATTTTATCATAAGAAGTTGATTTAATTTAGTTTGTCGTATTTCTAAATACTGATATTCAGTTTAGCTTAACTAAATATTTATGTAAACAAATATTTGGTCATCATTTAAAAATCAAATTAAATGCATTAAACTAAATTTTCTCATATCATTGGCTTGTTCTTTAAACAAACAAAACGTCTCCACTGGGTTCAAATGGTAATTATAAAAAAAAAATGAAGTTCTGCGAGAAACATATCGAAAACAAATTAAGATAACGAATAGCTTTGATCATTAGAATTTCTCAAGGGAGATAAATATGAAATCCTAATTAACCTTTACTTCCAATTAGGATCTATTCTCCTCACATATATAGAATTGTATTTTATAGAGAGGATGGGATTCGAGATAAATACCACCGAATGAACACTTTAAGCGAAAATAATTTAAAAAAATTATATTTAATAAAAATGGATGAACAGCACTTGCCTGTTAAATGTAATGAAACATATCTTACATGCTTCTCTCTCTTTCCCTCTAAGTCTCTCTGTCTGTCTCTGTATTTCTCTCTGTCTTTCTCTGTCTTCTCTCTCTCTCCATATATATATATATATATATATATATATATAAGCATTGTTTTAAAAAACGACCTCAATGGTGTCGTGGACTCTTAATAATTATATTATTCGTACATTTTCTCCACATGTTTTATCTAAGATTTGTATTTTTCAAATGCATGGAACTTTTCGTAATAATAATAATAATAATAATAATAATAATAATAATAATAATAATAATAATGAGCAAGTAATTTTAAAAATTGTTTTTTTTACTCTCACCCTTTCCTTTAGTAACAAGAAGTTAACTAAAAAGTTTACAAATAAATAAAAACCTACGATATTGTGTAAAATTTATGTGCAAAATATTCAAAATAATTATTTAATTAATAATTAATAGATACACGTAACATTTTATTCGAGGGGAAAGGACTAAATTTCCATTTCCAACTGTTTTATTTTTTTTTTACTTCTTTCATAAATTTGATGATTTTCTTTTAACTTATGATTGAACCTATCTGACATTGAATTTTTAACTCCCACCCCTCAGGCATTATCTTTCAAAAATGATTTTTCACTGGTGTCTTTTATTGCAAGCAATAATAATGGAATTATTCATTTTGTTTCAATTAATTTTTGCAAGAGTTTATATTGCTTAAGTAAATGATTTGTTAGTTTGTTCAATTCTTCTTCTTGATATCGTGTATTTCTACAATTCATAAAAGCGGTAATGCTGAACTTAAAGTTTGGCAACCTCAGCAATAAATATTTCAAATACAGAAAAACAAACACAATAAAAACATAAACAAACAAAAAACAAACTAAAATCTCAGAAACACAGAAGACTAACGGAACATAATATTTTTATCACATTATTTTGAGATACTATCAAATCTTCTGTTCCTGTTTGCACATATTTAGGATTAATAATGCATAAACTTACATAATGAAAAACTTGGCTTTACGCGTAGCATATATGTATGTTTATGGTTGCCGTTGTTCTAAATGAGCACGTCGAGACGAGCCCAAATCCTGGACGAGGTTGTTTGCATTTCACATAGCACTAATACACTTGGGAATGTTATGAATCAAACTATTCTCTTTCCAGCTATAGCTAAATAGTAGGACAAGCTGGGATCTCTAACCTTGGTATGGCAACTAGTCTAGGAGAAGACTAAATATGAATTTAAACCTATAAAGCTCAGGTTAAGAAATTGCCTGTGTGTCACATCCTATTTGTGCGGAGGAGTTCGTATATCTATATGTATGTATATGCACTTGGGTGAGTGTATCTGTACGGAATTGTGTGGTCAATGTATGTGTATGGATGTGTGAATATGGTACTGTAAGGATAACTATACTAATTAGGAAGGTCGGCAGATTTTAATAGATTATGGTGTAGAAAAAGATGCTTTTCTCAATGGAGATGAAGGGGTTAGTTTTTAATGTCCCTAATCAATAGAAGTCTTTAGCGCTAGTACAGTCAGAAGTCAGTAGCCAAGGATATCATTTTGGAAGTAATTTAGATCTGGGAGGTTCTTTTCCGGGCATCCAGACTCCATATATTCTAGGAATTAAAGAATTGACCGTTGTACTGGGAACCTCTCCCGTCTGCCGTCCATATCGCAATAGTGAGGAATCAGCACCAAAGTCAATATTGCGAAGTGTCACATGCACATCACTGATCAGGTTAATCTCGAAAAAAAAAAGGCAAAGAAACGACCTGTGTATTCTCGGAATTTGATTTTGTTTCATTTCTTCCATTAATGGAGCTGTGACTTGTACAGTTTCGACTAAAACACATTGGCCGATATATCTTGAAAAAAATCATACCATAAAGGAAGAAAGCATTTAGTCGGCGTTAAAAAGAAAGGAAAGAAGACTATTACTGACTGAATTCAAATAATAAGACGTACAAGTGTCACTGTCACTTTCAATTATAGCCATGTGTTCATTGAAAGCAGGAGAAGGCACGAGGAAAGACCCCCTTTCATTGACTGACTTAGCCCCCACCTTCCACAACTCAAAGGAAGGAGTGAGAGTCAATGCGTTGATAAAAGATTCTGTTTCTTAAGAACAAATTATCCTAATGAAAATAAACGATGTTTTCGTACAGTAATTTTTGAAATTCTTTTCAAGAATCTGAGGTACTGTAAAATTGCTGGGTGAGAGCGCGGTCTGTATACAGGCCGCACCTGTAGTTGCCGAGGGCTGCACGCAGTCTGTGTGCTGCGTGTTTGACATGCCTAGTCTAAGTGGTATTGTGTTTTTGTATCTAAACCTGATTTAGCAGGATTGAATTATAAAATATCATAGGTAATTAAAGTTACTAGCAAAAAAAAAAAAAGAAAAAAAAAGATAAATAAATAAGGGAAGAGATCACCTAGCCGGCAAGTTTTGGCTTGTTGCTACAATACCGGCACACTTTCACCACTTTAGTAAATATCAAGATAGCTAATTTCTCATGACAGACAAGCCTTTCATATATTGAAGATTGGCCTCTACAGACCCCCAACCCAATTACCGTACATTAAGTCTTTTGCTAAAAATATCTTAAAGATCTTATCATAATGGAGATTCGGTGCTTGTCTGTCTGTAACCGAAACTAAGTCACTTCTTACATTACAATACCCTTAATTTATCAATGAGTATTTAATTTATAGTCAAAACCATTGATAGAATAAATTTTATCTATTGATGAGATCTCTATGAAAATCTGAGTTAAATTTGCCTCAAAACAGCCCATGTTATTAGTGCGTTTAATATCCTGCAATGTGTCTTATATATCACTAAGAAATAAAGGTTTACATAATATATGTTGTTGTCAATTTACATACTGGTTTTAACAAAACTGGGTTTAATAAATTATTAATTGGTGTAATTGATCTCTAATATTATTGTTTTATTCTCAAACGTATTAAAATCAATCCTATGAATGATTTTATATAAAAACCAATTAAAATATAATTAAAATAAATGTAATTCGCTCTTACTTTATTCATTTAGGATTTCTAATTCAATATATTTCATTACATTAAAACTTAAACACTTACGACCGGAGGGCGCATATTATTGCTAGAAAAATATAAAATAAAAAAAAACAAAAAAAAAAACAGCTATAAAACATTTTACTCGTCTCTGTGATCTCGAGACCTTTTCCTAAGAAATGGTTCCCCTCTTTAGAAATAATTTTGTTGGAAATGTTATTGGTTAATAAGGCAAACGACATTTCACATCAGATTCTTTGAATTGAAACAAAAGTTCAAAGTTACAGCCGTTTTTGATTAGTATAAACAAACCATCTTTTTAAAGTTTGTTCGCGCTCTTTTTAAGTGTTTTACCGCCCTTTTTAAGTGTTTCGCCATCATCTTTGATATTTTCAGTGAACTTTCTATTATTATGAATCCTAATAATGATGAAATGTATTTTCTTAGCTTTTCACATGATTTTAGTTTCATGATTTTATTGCCGTTTTTGTTTATTTATTATTCCAATTATTCTCAATGATTTCATTTTGTGACTTTAAAAAAGTTTTCCTGACGTTTTCAATTTTTCCATTTCCTTTGATTTATTTCGTTTTGTCTTTTAATTCTTTTTTGGTAAAAAGAAGATATGAAGAAATTCCTACCAATTATAGTTGAAATTTTCTGACATTAGAATAAAGAAATTATGAATAGAATTATAGATATTCTTTATCAAATATGGCGTCAAAGAAAAAAAAAAAATCTCATCATTTTTTCTTATTGACATAGATTCTTTTACTTTATAGGATAAACTCTTCTATTTTTACGACTATATAGAATAAAATAATTAGGTATCTTAAACAATTATTTTTAGTAGTTTGGAATTTATGATTTAGGTTTTAGTTTGTGAAGAAAAGAGTGTAGAAGGAAAGATATTCTTTTAGAAATATTTTTAGAAAAAATGCTTTAGAATATAAATAATCCGAGGTCAAAAGATTTTGTTACAAATGTGGGATAACAAATTGACAAATTCTGATGGCAGTATCTACGTCATTAAAATTAGCTGACATTTATTCTAATGCTCACGTAGAAGGGCTCCACACCTTCCTTCTGTCCCTGTATAAATAATTTAGATATTTCTTTATTATTTCTTTCTGAAATTATTTTTTTCTTTTTCCTTTTGTTCGAGATGTATTTCTGATAAAATACATAGATACGAAATAAAATGCGATGGAAGATGATAAGTACGCGTTATTTGGCGAAAAACACACTGTTTGTACACACACACACACACACACACACACACACACACACACACACACACACACACACCAGAACCTTTCCTCTCATGAGCTCTCAAATGACTCATCAAACCCGCTGCAGATCCACAAAGTTTGATGCAAATATGACATAGAAAGGACGTCATTCCTGTTGTATCCGATGGATCAGATGATAAAATTTTATGCTTATGCACCACCATATGTCTCTTAAGACATATGATGGGGCATAAAGACATGCATACATACATACAATGGCGTCTCATCATGGTTCAATGGTTAGCAAGCTAGTCTTGCAAATCCATTATTACTGTAAAGCGAATTCAATCCTTGCTGCATACCCCATACTTAAGACCTTGTGTCATATCCTACACGTAGCAAACTGTTTGGGCAAATACGTATATACATACATAGCTACAAAATATATTCTGATGAAATGCTTTCTCATATGTATTATTTATATTTTTCGGATTGTTATCCTCACCTTTATATATATATATATATATATATATATATATATATATATATATATATATATATATATATAAACTCCAAATTTGAACTGATTATATCGCATTGGTCCCGTTTAATTCCGGCTGAATGCCTACGCTTACTTAACCTCTCCCCCTTCCGTTCATATCACCTAGGTCAGGCACCAGGGGTTGTTATCCGTCCGTTTCCGAATCTTCTAAACACTTGTTTGATCTAATATTTAATCCTGGTCAAAGGATGGTAATACACACAATCTCTGTTCCTTTCTGTTTGTGATGTCTCATATTTATTTATTTATTTGTTAACCCTCTTAATATTTATCGTTGACTTTTTAACATTTATTTCCTTTATTAAAATTCGACAGTATAGCAGAAATTTTCACACATCTACCAAGCTGGTGTTGATGAAATTCCTTTGCTCCTCTTTCATGTTTAGAATAACACTTCAAGTCCAGTTAGTTAATATACATACCAAATTAGACAATAGTTCCGTGAATTGATATACGAGACCTCCAAACGTTAAATTATACATAAATAGAATTATTCAATAAAAACGAATCTAAAATCTTATGCTCCTACTGAGAGTTTTTGTTTGTTTGTTAGATGAGGCTGCTGGAAACCCTGATACGATCTTTGAACCTTTTCTTTTAGATATTCTATTTCTACTGCAAAGAAGGAAACTATTAAATTGTATATTTAAATAATATTACGAGAATTGCCCGCGAGAAGATACAATTCAATTTTGGCATAATATCCTTGAAGCTCTACGGTAACCCTGATCTATTATGCAAAGAATATAAAATGAGGTGAGAAAAGGCTAGAAAAAATAAAAGCTTCATTATAAGATGGCATTCAGCATTTGAAATAAGAAAATTAGATTATAATTATTATTTCACACTTTGCGGGGTTTTCACAACAGCTTACAACGATGTTTTTTTCCACTAGAGTTAAGTTTCTTAGCCGATTCTGACAATGTGGTGGTCTGGGTGGTTTCAGTTGTTCCTTGAATCTCTAATTCGTCCATTGTCTTTTTCAGGTTCTAGTTGACAGTTATAAGTTTTCCAACAAAGATTGGTATCACTGTCATCTTTATGTTCCACAGCCTCTTCAGTTCTGTAGCAAGGTCAAGGAATTTATCCAGCTGTTCATCTTTCTTAATTATTTTTACATAGTAGTCTGTTGTCATGGTAAAATCACCTAGATGGCAAAATATTTTCTTCTTGTGAATGAAAACTTTGTCTGGATTTATTATTTCACTACATTCGAGTTTTTCTCAGCCGTCTTAGCTGGTGGTTCACTGGAGGCTAAATAACAACATTGCCCCCTCAGCCACTTTTTCAATATTAGAATCACACCCTCGTACATCCAAATTCTTATTTTCATCGTATAGATTCTATTTCATACATTCATGGATTTCTTGTCGTTAATGAAGCAGTCTGAACAGCCACGACTTTTCCTCAAAAGTAATTCTCCCAATTTGGATTCTAATGCTTTTGGCACGCTTCCACTTATGACCCGCACGATTTGACACTTCAAGAGATTGAGTACATTATCATTCTGTAGTATTCAATTGTTGATACATTGGCGTCGATTTTTTCTCTTCACTTGTTTGTGTTGTTTACAAAACGGACATACACTGATTCTAAAAACTAATAATAGACGGAACATACCAGATTCACCATTGGAGTCTTGCTTTAGATTATATGGTTTTCATCCAGAATATCGAATTCTTTCGACAAAGAAGCAACTTACTGAAACGTAGCGGCTCTCATTTTGAAAGGAGTGATGACGTGTTTATGGTAGAAATGGTAATGTACTCATCTTATATTCCTGTTTTACTTATTAGAGGCTGGAATCTAGTAGTTGGATTTGGTGTTGAGTTGGCTGGCATTCTGTGCTGTTTGTGTCAGGAAATAACTTGGGATAAACTTGAGGATATCTTGCCTTGTATCATTTATAGTTCTTAGTAATAACACAGGACGTTCTTGTTTTTTCTCGTGACCAGTTTTTATTTTATACCCAAATCAAAATGCTTTGGACGACAGACACCCAACTAGCGTCTCACCCAGCCACTGGTTTGGCCCAAACTTCTGTTTGCCCCCCCCCCTCTCTCTCTTACACTCACCCTCTTCAATTTCTGTCATTAACCAATCAGAATTTGACAAATTGCCTAGTGCTTCGTCATCAAAAATCCTTCCATGTTACTTACACGTAATGTTGGCTCTTCTTCCTAATATATTACATTACTTCCATACTGGGCTTTTTATTAACGTTTATTATTAATTTGTCAAATACCAGGGTCACCTGAAAAAGTTATAGGTTGACAACTATACTCTCATGGAATGTGAACAAATGGGCTTTACGTTTAAACATAGTTCCCCTTACGGTCCCCACACTTCTTCCATTGGTGTTGCAGTAGTTGGATCCGATTGGTAAAACAGATCCCCTGCATATCATATGAACTTTTCAGACCACGCTCGTAAATTGAACTGATCTACAATCCCCATTGAAAGAACATAAACTACGTTGCTTCCGTTGAGACACAAAAATGAGTTTTCTCTCTTTTGATATTGGGGGTGGGACTTCCAACGTCACCTGTCCGTTAGTCATGTGACAATACAAGCCCTTAGCTCTCTTTCTCTTACCGACAGGGCTTGGAACGTAACAGAAGTGAGTCCCCAACTCCACAGTGACTAAGCACATGTGTGACTCTTTGGTTCCCAGACCGCCCGAAACAAAGAAATATCAGTAAGTTACACCTCTATCTTCTTACACTTCTTACGTTCTATGGAACACCTTTGTGTCCTTTTTGTGGTTTGGGATTGAACCATTGTTATCCTTGTATGTTGTTCTTATCAAATGTTATTAACTTGCATACATTGACTTTGTCTCTTACCTACCGAATATTCTTTGTTGGGTTACACTTCTTTGGATAAATTAATGCATTATGGGAATGCAAGTATTAACTTCGAAATAAAACTCCACTACTGCTTATGATTCGTGACCTCAAAATAAAAATAAATTATCTTCAATAGAAATTCAACATCACGGGGATCATTCTTCCGGTCAGACGTTTTAGAACGAATTAAAACAATTTCAGAATGGTTTAGAACGAGTCTGGCGAAGTCGGGAAGCTCTTCGAAGGCCGAGGATATCAGGCGTTTTCACTGCAATAATGGATTAACCTAAGGTGTTGTCCAGTTCTGAGTGAAAACTTCCAAGATAATGTGAGTTCAATCCACAGTGAAAATCAAGTTTATAAAAAGTTGTATGATATATGCAATAGATAAAGTTCGTTTTCATAAAAATCAGCAAAATTAAGATGAAAGAAAAACTAGACAAAAAATAAGATTTAAATTTATTTATCTAAATTACGAATAAATGTAAAGTACATATTCCTACAAATAATTATATACAAAAACATGCACCTGATAAAGCACAATGTTTAAATTTCTTCCCCAAAATCGGCTTATTATTAAATTTTAAAGATCTTGGGTATTCAATGCAATAAAAGGGGGAAGCCCTTCAGTGTAGGCGCCTATATGCTAGACTGCAACATTGTTGTGAGTTCAAACTATAATCTCTTTATTACGTTCACTTTCTAACTAATACCCTTCGGAAAAGTATGAATCCTCTCGTCCTCCCATATATTGGTTAAATAATACCACTAATCTTCTTCTAAAAGGGTTGTGTTGGTAAAAATCTCTCCGCAAGTGACTGGGCCCTGCTAAGATAACAATTTCTGGCTTGCCTAGCGGCGATGGAACTTCATGGTACTATGGCAGATTAACCATTTTATTTCCAGATAAGTTATTTCATCCGAGTTCTTGCTGTTTCATTGGTCTAATCCGACTGACTCCTGTTGCTACTAAAACAGACTCCATCCAGACGTATTTGATGCTCTTGAAATTTTCCAGTGCTATCCGTTTTAAAATATTTCGGCCAGTATTGTATATTTACCATACACCTCCCTCACGGGAAGGATGTGCCACAAAATCATTTTTAATTGTACAGCTGGTTTGAATTCAGAATTTTTTTTTCTTTTCTCCTAGTCTGTTTGCATAATCAAGGCTATATAACGCAGACTCTGCTTCTATTTACTACTAACCGAAGAAGAAGAGATGGATTCATGCCTTTCTAAAGAGCAAAAGAAAAAAAACTGAAATTCAAACAGCGTAGTCCACAAACTGAGCTTAGATCGCTGGGTCCAATAGCAATAACATTACCAGCAACACCATATATGGCAATATATGGCCTGTGTATTACGATAAATAACATTAGAAATAAAATAAAAGATAAACTGATTAAAAATTAATAATTGTGATGAATCATTCAAAATATTCGGACAACATAAACAATTTTTGTTAGAAAAACAATGAACAAAAAATCTATAGAGATTTGCCTTCTGATTTGTCATACAATGATGACGAATAAATTTAACTCTTGAAAAACTGGAATGGAATTTTATTCTTTCTTTTGAAAATGATTTTCAAACGAAATTATACAAACATTTATAATATTGATAAAAACCACATGTCAATATAAAAACGAATCCATGTCGTTAAATCAGTTGTTTTTAAAAGAAATATTAACGTTTGCGTAAATAAAGATACTAATCTCTGAGAAGATGATAAAAGCTTTAACTTCACAGTCTTTGAAATTGGTATCTTTAACTGGTGATTACGAAACTAACTTAACACATTGCTCAATACAAATCTCAGGTATTGAGAATAATTAACTAAATCAGTTTTAAAAGTAAAATATAATTAGAATAAGTGTAATCTTTTTATATACGTTCTAATTTGATTTCGTTAGTCTTTCTAATTATATTAAAACTTAATTACTTATGCTCAGAGGGCACACATTCTTGCTTGTAAATGTACTTTAGTTACATACAAAAGTAAAGGTGTCTGTAGTTATCATCGATTGGAATGAACACGGTGAAGAAGAGATGGGTTCATGCCTTTCTAAAGAGCAAAAAAAAAAAAACAGAAATTCAAACAGCGTAGTCCAGAAACTGAACTTAGATCGCTGGGTCCATTGTTTTCGACGATAACTATGACATTACCAGCACCACGATATATGGCAATATATGGCCTGTATATTACGATAAATAACATTAAAAATAAGATAAAAGATAAACTGATTAAAATTAATAATTGTGATGAATCATTCAAAATATTCTTTCTTTTGAAAATGATTTTCAAACGAAATCATACAAACATTTATAATATTGATAAAAACCACATGTCAATATAAAAACGAATCCATGTCGTTAAATCAGTTGTTTTTAAAAGAAATATTAACGTTTGCGTAAATAAAGATACTAATCTCTGAGAAGATGATAAAAGCTTTAACTTCACAGTCTTTGAAATTGGTATCTTTAATTGGTGATTACGAAACTAACTTAACACATTGCTCAATACAAATCTCAGGTATTGAGAATAATTAACTAAATCAGTTTTAAATTATTCGCTGTAAAAGTAACCAATCCTATGAATGATTTTATATAGAAACCAAGTAAAATATCATTAGAATAAGTGTAATCTTTTTATATACGTTCTTATTTAATTTCGTTAGTCTTTCTAATTATATTAAAACTTAATTACTTATGCTCAGAAAGCACACATTCTTGCTAGTAAATTTAATTTAGTTACATACAAAAGTAAAGGTGTCTGTAGTTATCATCGATACGATGAAAAGTGTTCAAATCCTGGACGAGGCTGATTGCATTTCACGTAGTGCGAATACACTTGGGAAAAGTATGCATCCACCTATTCTCCCTCCAGCTATGGGTACATAGTAAGGTAGACTGGAATCTTTAACCTTGGTGTGGCAACCGGTCTACGGGAAGGAAAACATTGAATTCAAACCTGTTAATGTCCACTTAAAAATTGACCTTGTGCCATAACCTGCTCGTGTGGAGGGGTTGCTTAATACATAGAAAAACAAATATAAATTTAAACAAAATGGATGTATTAACATTTACAAGCGATATATATCTTCCTAAAAAATACAAAAATGAATTAAAAAAAAAAATTTATGAAAAAAATGAAAAAATAATATCCCTGCAAAAATCAAAGCAACGAACAAAAAAAAGAAACAAAAAACAAAACAAAATAAAATAACAACAGCAAAAAAATCAAATATATACGAAAAAACAAAAAAACATGTGTAGAGATTCGCACCATTGTTGAATAACGGCCCAATCAAGATAAATATGGCGGTCTACACATGTAATATAATGCGATTCAAAATTCCAAAAAATTAAATTTCGTGTAGATAATAGTGGAAAGTTACTATAATTTTTGGAATGACGAATGAAAGGCTACCTGTCGATCTGATTGGTCGATAGATGCCTAGAGGTAAAGATTGGAAGAGCGGAAGAATGTGGAGTGATGATTTGTGAGTCTCAAATGAATGGTTGAACAGAACAGACATAAAATGAGTGTTTATTCCAAGGCCTTTTTACTTGGCATAAAACAAATGTGCTCAGAAAAAAACAAGAACGTCTTGTGTTTGTTATTAAAACTATCGACAGCACAAGACAAGATATCCCAAAAGATTCCAAAAGAAAGTCCAGACTCGAAGAAACAACAAGAATACCATCAACGGACACAGACAGACAGAACCAACCATATCCAGCAAAGAGAATAGTTGAACAGTAAGACAGTATGTATAGAATTATTATTACTAGCAAATATATGCACCCTCCGGGTGTAAGTATTTAAGTTTTAATGTAATGAAATATTATATTGAATTAGAAAGGCTAATGAAACTAAATAAGAATATAGATAAAAAGATTTGAAACAGAGGGAGTATAATAAAAAATAGAACAACTGAAACTTACTCTTCCATCACTCTCGTCTTTCATTGTTATTTTTTCTAATTTAAGTATTTAATTAAAAGAAGAAGTAAAGAATAAAATGACAGTTATCTTTTCTTGTTAATGGATTTCATTTAAGATTCATTGAAGAGATTTTTGCTTATATTCATTAAAATAAAGCCAAACAGTTAGAAACCAATAATACTAAGCATATATTTATTAAAATTACATTTTTAATATCAATATGCAAATTAGCCTTCCCGTTAACACTGTAAATTTTGTTTTATATATAAATACAATTGCATGTTATTAGTATGTTGATATGGTCAACAGTGGCTTCGGCCTCTGGACCATTGATATAATTAACGGCGTCGATCCCAGGGGGCCATCCCCCCAGGCAACACCTGCCCCCTCGATTTAAAGGGGCAGGGCTGGGTTTATTGCCCAGTGCCTGAGGCGCCCCCTTGAGGGGAAATGCCGACGGGATCGACGCAATTTTTCACCTGCCACTCCACGAGCTTCGGCCGTGGGTGGTCCCACGTTAATAGGGACTTTGTGCCTGACCCGTACAAGTGGGGTACGCGGTAAATATCATGTTGATATGGTCAACAGTGGCTTCGGCCTCTGGACCATTGATATAATTAACGGCGTCGATCCCAGGGGGCCATCCCCCCAGGCAACACCTGCCCCCTCGATTTAAAGGGGCAGGGCTGGGTTTATTGCCCAGTGCCTGAGGCACCCCCCTTGAGGGGGAATGCCGACGGGATCGACGCAATTTTTCACCTGCCACCCCATAAACCTCGGCTTGTGGGTGGTCCCACATTAATAGGGACTTTGTGCCTGACCCGTACAAGTGCGGTACGCGGTAAATATCATGTTGATATGGTCAACAGTGGCTTCGGCCTCTGGACCATTGATATAATTAACGGCGTCGATCCCAGGGGGCCATCCCCCCAGGCAACACCTGCCCCCTCGATTTAAAGGGGCAGGGCTGGGTTTATTGCCCAGTGCCTGAGGCACCCCCCCTTGAGGGGGAATGCCGACGGGATCGACGCAATTTTCCACCTGCCACCCCATAAACCTCGGCTTGTGGGTGGTCCCACATTAATAGGGACTTTGTGCCTGACCCGTACAAGTGCGGTACGCGGTAAATATCATGTTGATATGGTCAACAGTGGCTTCGGCCTCTGGACCATTAATATAATTAACGGCGTCGATCCCAGGGGGCCATCCCCCCAGGCAACACCTGCCCCCTCGATTTAAAGGGGCAGGGCTGGGTTTATTGCCCAGTGCCTGAGGCACCCCCCCCTTGAGGGGGAATGCCGACGGGATCGACGCAATTTTTCACCTGCCACCCCATAAACCTCGGCTTGTGGGTGGTCCCACATTAATAGGGACTTTGTGCTTGAGGTTAAAATAAGGATAAATTCATGGTGAATGTGACGTCAATTACTAATGGAATTGTGACTTGAATAGTGATTTAGTTTCGGTTACAGACAGAAAAACACACTATCTCCATTATAATAATAAGATAAGATTACAAACGTCATCACTTCTTTTCAATCAAGCCCGAAAAGTTACACACAGAGGAATAGCGGTAATAAAAGTATTTAATGTTTTAACTTTTTACCAGACATTGCTGCTGTTGCTTCTATCATTGTTGGTAAAGTCTATATATAGAAGTGGCGATATCTGTTCAACTATTATACCAGAATGTAATCCAACGTTCTGAATTATTTCATTTGTCTTTGAACACCTCAAAAACGCTTTCACTCGATGATTTTTCGGCTTCGAAGAAAGTTGACACTTCTATTTTTAGTTTAAATAATATATTTTAATCTTTTTTGCGACACTGATATCATATTTTATTGAGCCTGTATATACAGTTGGGAATATTTTTTCCAGACTAAATTAATAAAATCAATATATTTCTTTTTAACAGCAGAAATAAAAACTGATATATTGTTCCAAGTGACTACTGGCGTTCAGATACTTGACTAGCTGGTTTACCAAAAGCATTTATGTATTGTATTACTTAAGGATACAATAATACAGCAATCTGTACAGAAGTTAGTAGAAAGTATAAATCTATTTGAATATTAATAATACTATAATACAGCAATCTGTACTGAAGGTTGTAAAAAGTATATATATATATATATATACATATATATATATATATATATTATTATTATTAAGGATACCCTAATACACCAATTTTTACTGAAGGTAGTAAAAAGTATATATCTATTTTATTATTAAAGATACTTTAATACAAAAATTTGTACTGAAGGTAGTAAAAAGTATAGATCCATTTTATTAATAAAGACACTCTAATACAGCAAACTGTATAGAAGGTAGTAAAA
The DNA here is from genome assembly GCA_023376005.1 of Doryteuthis pealeii. Lineage (NCBI taxonomy): Eukaryota > Metazoa > Mollusca > Cephalopoda > Myopsida > Loliginidae > Doryteuthis > Doryteuthis pealeii. Next base: position 62,389,747 of record CM042139.1, read on the forward strand.
AGTATATATCAATTTTATTATTAAGGATAATCTAATACAGAAATCTGTATAGAAGGTAGTAAAAAGTATATATCAATTTTATTATTAAGGATAATCTAATACAGAAATCTGTATAGAAGGTAGTAAAAAGTATATATCAATTTTATTATTAAGGATAATCTAATACAGAAATCTGTATAGAAGGTAGTAAAAAGTATATATCAATTTTATTATTAAGGATAATCTAATACAGAAATCTGTATAGAAGGTAGTAAAAAGTATATATCAATTTTATTATTAAGGATAATCTAATACAGAAATCTGTATAGAAGGTAGTAAAAAGTATATATCAATTTTATTATTAAGGATAATCTAATACAGAAATCTGTATAGAAGGTAGTAAAAAGTATATATCAATTTTATTATTAAGGATAATCTAATACAGAAATCTGTATAGAAGGTAGTAAAAAGTATATATCAATTTTATTATTAAGGATAATCTAAGAAATCTGTATAGAAGTAGGTAGTAGTAAAAAGTATATATTTTTATTATTAAGGATAATCTAATACAGAAATCTGTATAGAAGGTAGTAAAAAGTATATATCAATTTTATTATTAAGGATAATCTAATACAGAAATCTGTATAGAAGGTAGTAAAAAGTATATATCAATTTTATTATTAAGGATAATCTAATACAGAAATCTGTATAGAAGGTAGTAAAAAGTATATATCAATTTTATTATTAAGGATACTCTAATACAGCAATCTGTATAGAAGGTAGTAAAAAGTATATATCAATTTTATTATTAAGGATAATCTAATACAGAAATCTGTATAGAAGGTAGTAAAAAGTATATATCAATTTTATTATTAAGGATACTCTAATACAGAAATCTGTATAGAAGGTAGTAAAAAGTATATATCAATTTATTATTAAGGATACTCTAATACAGAAATCTGTATAGAAGGTAGTAAAAAGTATATATCAATTTATTATTGAGGATACTCTAATACAGCAATTTGTACAGAAGGTATTAAAAAGTATATATCTATTTTATCATTAAGGATACTCTAATACAGCAATCTGTACTGAATGTAGTAAAAAGTATATATCTATTTTATTATTAAGGATACTCTAATACAGCAATCTGTACTGAAGATAGTAAAAAGTATATATATATTTCAATATTAAAGATACTCTAATACAGCAATCTGTACAGAAGTTATTAGAAAGTATATATCTATTTTGTTATTAAGGATACTCTAATACAGCAATCTGTACTGAAGGTAGTAAAAAGTATATATCAATTTTATTATTAAGGATACTCTAATACAGCAATCTGTACTGACGATAGTGAAAAGTATATATGTATTTCATTATTAAAGATACTCTAATACAGCAATCTGTACAGAAGGTATTAAAAAGTAAATATCTATTTTATTATTAAGGATACTCTAATACAAAAATCTGTACTGAAGGTAGTAAAAAGTATATGTCTATTTTATTATTAAGGATACTCTTATACAGCAATCTGTACTGAAGATAGTAAAAAGTATATATATATTTCAATATTAAAGATACTCTAATACAGCAATCTGTACAGAAGTTATTAAAAAGTATATAACTATTTTATTATTAAGGATACTCTAATAGAGCAATTTGTACTGAAGGTAGTAAAAAGTATATATCTATTTTATTATTCATCATCATCATGTCGCGCCCGCAGCACGGATATCCATGACAATCTTTAGCCAACCTTCCCTATTACTCATGGCCCCTGGGAGTTCCTCTGTGCAGCATCCAGAGTCTTCGCATAGTTGGTCAATGTAGGTCCTTAGCGGGCGTTTTAAGTTAGCATGTCCATGTGTTGGAGAACGTCGCTTATGAGCTCATCCCCGCTTCTCCAGCAGTGTCCTGGATGTCTAGTCCGTCTCACCCGGATGGTTTGTGAGATGGGGGACAGGTGACCATATAGTTGCTTCTTTGTCGGGTGCTGACTGAAGGTAGTAAAAAGTATATATATATTTCATTATTAAAGATACTCTAATAAAGCAATCTGTACAGAAGGTAGTAAAAAGTATATATATATTTCATTATTAAAGATACTCTAATACAGCAATCTGTACTGAAGGTAGTAAAAAGTATATGTCTATTTTATTATTAAGGATACTCTAATACATCAATCTGTACTGAATGTAGTAAAAAGTATATATATATTTCATTATTAAAGATACTCTAATACTGCAATCTGTACAAAAGGTAGTAAAAAGTAGTTATATATTTTATTATCAAGGATTTGATAGTACATCAATTTGTACAAAAAATAGTAAGAAGTATATATGTATTTTATTCTTTAAGGATTCTATAATACAGTAATCCCTACAGAAGGTAGTAAGAAGTATATATCTGTACAGAAATTAGTAAAAGAATAGATCTGCTTTTATTATATAAAAGTCGGCGGCCTAATGTCGGTATCCGCCAATCAGCGAGGGAGTCTATCCCCTTTTCACTAGCGCTAGACCAATGAGATTATTTTAGCGTCTGAGGTGGAGCGCCACACATACCATAAACTCTTTACTTTACCGCACAGATCCCTGTGCTACTCATGCGCTGAGTTGGCGAGAGCGGGTATCAAACTAGGAACCTTGTGGTTTCAAGCCGAACGCTCTACCGACTGAGCTAACCCGGCTTTTAAGGGTACTATAAAGAGTGTATTTTATTTTTAAGGATACTATAATACAACAATCTCTACAGAAAGTATATATCTGTACAGAAAGTAGTAAAAGTATATATCTATTTCATTATCTATTGATCTGATAATACAGCAAATCTGTACAGAAAGTAGCATTACGGTCAAATTACGCTGAGAGCACCGGTTACCTCTAGATCACCATACTTAAGCAATGATGCACCTGTTTAAGACTTAATTGAGTGAACACTCAAGCAACAGAAGATACTGTAAGCAACCTGAATCCTTTGTTTATCGATTGTCCTATTGTTAAATGACCAGAAAAGAGTTGATATGTCGTAAAACAAAACAACCAACTGAAAGTAGTAAAAAGGACGCGGAGAAAAAGAAAAATCTCTGTAAAGAGGAACGTATGAATAAAGTAAGAATAATATATTATCATTCTTCAAAAATAAACGTTACTCTAAAAGCATCCCACTAGCTTAATGTAAAATAATGAGATGTAGAATGATCCAAAACTTTAGTTATACGTTATGTAAAAGTTTAAAAAAAAGTCGTCGGGGCGGCCTAAAGTCGGTATCAGCCAGTCAGCGAGGGTGTCTATCCTCTTTTCAATAGCGCTAGACCAAGGAGATTGTTTTAGAAAGTTACTCATAATTATTGGGATGACGTGTGAAAGGCTACATTTTAGTTTCTGATTGGTCAGCACGATGCAAGAAGGGATGAGGGAAAGAGGAAGAGTGATAAATGAGCTCAGAAAAAAAGAACGTCTTGTGTTATTTAGAACTATCAACGGCACAAGAACAGATATCTTAAGAGATATCCAAGTTGTTACAGAACAGAGCAAATGCCTGCCCAAATAACCGATCCATACTACCATACCCAAACAGACCCATAAACTTCGATCCAGAATATCAGAAACCCAACCAGATTCAGCCCAGAGATAAGTAGAACAGTATAAGATAAGTATATGAGGAAAATTACAATTTACCCTATTACTCCTCTAAATTGACCATACACACATCTCCAAATTGATCCCGCCACGTCACATATAGAGATTTACCTACAGCGTCATTTCTCTATAATTGAACTCGCGATTTTACATTAGTAGGAATGGATGAATAATCGATTGATCATGTCGACCCGTCTATGGCTATTTTATATCCATCCGTTTGGGAATAGCATTCATTATACATTTATATTTACATCTTTGGTAATTGTTAAATTACAAGCGAAAATCATTCTTGCAAATCCAGATACATATCGCTTAAAATGACCGTGTGGAGGGCTTTGTAAATCTAAGGATGGTGGGACAATACAACGGAAAAAAGTTATGACAATAATGAAAAAACAATATCAGTATATTTGTGGGAATAGATTTGTGTATAATAATGATCGTTCGGCTAGAAACCACAAGGTTCCTAGTTTGATACCGGTCCTCGCCAACTCAGCGGATGAGTAGCACAGGGATCTGTGCGGTAAAGTAAGGAGCTGATGGTAGGTGTGGCGCTCCACCTCAGATTTTAAAACAATCTCCTTGGTCTAGCGCTATTGAAAAGGGGATAGACTCCCTCGCTGACTGGCTGATACCGACTTTAGGCCGCCCCGACGACTTTACTTTACTTTTTACTTATAATAATGATAACTTCTTATCTCTGAGACATTCAAACAGAATTTGCAAAGTCGGTATGATTAACTAGTGCAAAACTGCGTCCTTATTGTTGTAACGTAACAAATCTCTTGACTTGAAGACTTCAATTAGGTGAGTAGGCATTGGAGTGAAATCTAAAGTATACTGGACAATATAAATAGCCCTTGCCCAACAAAACTCTTTCCGTTACGTCTTGTTCGTTCAACTCTTCTTCTATATGACTGATAATAATGCTTCGGCCATTTTGGTCAACAAACCGTGCTCGCTTTTCTAAGGCAGATTACGCTGCATTTGAAAGTTTGTTCATCTGTGTTGCTCACACCTGACGCTGACAAGGCCTTCCAGCAACACAGACAAAGGAAGATAAATCATTGACTCTCAAGACTTGCAATGAGAATTACCATAACTTAATATGCGTGCAGATCGCCGGAGGACTGCGCTCAGCGAATAACTATGAACTGAAGGAAAGAGAAAAAGAAAGAGGGGAGCGAAAGGAGAGCAAAAGGAGAGCTCCGGGGTGAAAAGACACTCCCCAAAAAAGGTGAGAGGAAGAAAGGAGAAAAAACAAACGATAAAATACCGATAATAACACACACATACTCCCACCCCTATATATATATATGTGTGTCTGTGTGTCTGTGTCTGTGTGTGTGTGTGTGTGTGTGTGTGTGTGCGTATACGATGACTCGTGAAGGTTAACTTACAGCAGCACATTCCTAAAAGTATGGAGTAACCAGAAATGGTCGAAGCAAGTTTTACAGATTATATACTACTGAATATTAAGTTCAATCCTCAGTAATTGTTAAAAGTCTAAGCTATACTTCGTAAATGATAGTTGTCAGCGAGCTACGTTAGCAGAGCCTCATTAGTAACTTATATATATATATATATATATATATATATATATATATATATATATATATATATATATATCTTTACATTTTTACGGATGTTTCCTAATCTGATTTGTTCATATATATCGATATATATAAAAGGAAGTTTGGTATGTACGTGTCGACCTAAAACTTCGAAAAGAGACGTCACTCAGATTCAAAATCTTGCATACACTTTAATATCCATCTAAATTAGAAACGCGACAAATTTGGGTATTGATATTTACTTATTAAATTTAATTAAATAAAAATCAAATAAATTTCGGAAAGTATCGTATAGCTGCTCCTGCTACTGGGTGTATCAGCAGGAGTTTGCCTGCTGCCTATATCAACTGCCTGTTACCTAGCAGTTATTTAATATGTCCGCTACAACTATGACTACATTTTAACGTAAAATCAAATTCTTTTTTTGTCCAATCTTTAAAATACTTATTTGGTTAGAAATAAAATAAAATAATCTTTCTAAATATGTAATTTGTCTGTGTTTTTATCCATTGAATTTTTTTTTTTTGAGTGTTAAAAAATATTTTGCCTCGGACAGCCGAAGTATGACTTTTTTCAGACTAAATTTTAACGTAAAATCAAATCTTTGTTCACATTCTAAAATTGTACACTCACTTTAATTTAAATTGTTGTCATGCTAAAAATATTGTATACAAATTAAAATTGTTTCAAAACACAAGTTTACGGTTACATTTCCCAAAAAATAATATTTTAAATGTAAATAAAAATATAAGGAAAATGTTTAAAAATATTCACCAGTATGAAATATTCACCACTGATGATGAAATAAATGATTATAGGGTTACACACACACACACACACACACACACACACGCATATATATATATATATATATATATATATATATATATATATATATATATATAATATATTAAAATGTAAGTAAAAAATGATAAAACGAGTTGTTTTGTGATTAATACTAATGGTAAAAAAATCTTTTTTTTTTAGAGAACTAATGAAAACGTTTTAAAACAACGTGTTTTCAAAATACTATCTTAAGTTTAAGCAAAAATAGATATTGCAATACGAATGATTTAAATTTTCGATTCTCAGCTTCTTTTTATCGTTACATTTTTAGAAGTAAAAAAGAAAAGGAAATTAAACGAATAAATTTCTTTTAACTTTAACTCAACAAGCAATTAAATACTGGGTTTGAATTTTTGTCATGTAAACAAATTTGAAAGAAATGAATTACAATTTTACATTGTATTTCTAACTCATAAAACAATTAAAAACTGAATTTAAAATTGTATTACGTACGAAAACGTTTTAAAAAATCATTCAAAATATTCCCAAATTCTTAGCGATTAAAAAAAAAGGGGATATAAAAAAAAATACTATTATGGAAACCGAACCATTCGCTTTTCAGTGAAACTTTTGGTATACAACAATATTCTATTTACAACATAACACTTGCTGAGCATTGGTGTATAATACAAAGTATGTTCAATCTGCTGCGTTAAATTTACCCCCTATATTTAACACAATAAAACTTGAATAAAGGTTATTATCATATTCAAAATATTTGGACCATGCAAAGAAGAAACATTTTAAAAAACTCCTGATGATTTTAAAAAAAAAGTTAAGCTTACGGAAATAATCAAAATTATGAACGAAAACAATGTTTACATTTTCACACCATTAAATCAATTGAAATTTAAAGTAGCCAAAAACAAGTTATGACTACCGGCTTTTTTAAACAAATTTTATGAAAAATCAACTAATAGTTGAATTTTCACGAATCTTTCGGTAATTATTCATCTGCTGATGAAAATAGGTTTGAAATAGTTTTTTTCTTAAAATATGTTAGGGGAAATATTTTTTACAAGATCTCCCCACCTATTATATAATAGGAAATCTGAACATTTAAAAAACGATTTTTAATTTTTTTTCTATAAAAATAATAGTTTAAATAATTATATCAGAAGATGTTTATAAGGTTCTATACGGGATTTTTTTAGTAAAAAAAAATAGGAATTCTCAATTCTGCTAAAAATGTCAATATTATAGCATAAAATTGTTTCAAAGCACTCAAAAATTTAGGATTACATTAAAAAAAATATTTTCAATGTTAACAACAAAAAAAAGTCCCTAAAATAAACACCGTAATACACAAGTTTTCGGTGATTTAAAAAATATATATTTTTAGGAACACCGTGTATGTGTTAGAATAAAAATCCATAGCTGATGATGAAATAAATGATGAAATAAATTTTGAGTTCAATGGAAATTCATATAGTACTTTGTATAAAATATGTTAAAAATGCAAACGCATTACACGCATGCAGAGCTGTATATATATATATATATAATTAATAAGTCATCCACAGTCAGGGGTTTCGGCATTTCACGCCTCATAAGTGTGGCTAGACATATCAATTATCCCTGGCTAGAAGCGAACTCCGACTGACTAATTGCCAACCTAATTTCTTAACCTCTCGGCCAATTTCACAGCTTCTGTAACGGTGGTCTGTTGTTTAAACTATTAAATACATAGGTTTGTTTACATATTTTACGATCTGCGAGCAAACGATCATTGCTTATATACTTGGTAATGAAATATATATATATATATTTCATTAAATATAACTGTTTATACAAAGGTTTTAGTGAGCATGTACCTAAGGTTTCAGGCTTTGCCCTCTTCAGGATACTATTTAATCCCTCTGATGTGTCTGCAAGTACACATTTTACGGTTATATATTTGTAAACAAAAACAATTTTACGGTTAAATTTATAGACGCTGATAAATTCAAAATTAAGGCTCAAAAAATTCTCTCCCTTTGATTTTTCACCAAAAATACGATTTTTCTCCGGAAAATGATATAAACAAAAAAGCACATATGTAAAAAAAAATTGTGCACATTCCACTCGTACATATATATTTTTTCCCCACTTTACGTTATTTTCCCCGTATTTTTTAGTTCAATCCTTATAGAGGTCTTCACTAGAAATTCTACAAATTTATTTTTTATTTTGTATTAATATTAATTTAATCTAAAATTTGATAGAAAATTGCAAAATTTCCGGATGGTAAAATCCTGTAAAATTATGTAAGCTTGTATTCTAGGGTGGTGGATGCGTTTCACTTATCCATTAGTTTAGAAAAATATTTTTCTTGTGTGGGCATGCCTTAAATATTTCAGATTTTTTGTTCAGGTGGTTGTCTGTTGATGTTAAGGACTCCAATATTCTGAATTTTTCCGTCACACATAGATTACAGTTTTTAGAACCATTTATGTAACTTTATCTTGTATGGTATATTTTTTTTCTTTTAGTTTCCATATCTTACTCGCTAAAGGTGTCGCTTCTTTCTTTTCCTTCTTCCTGAAAGTTTCATTGTGAGCATAACATCTCCGTTTGAAGTTGCCTTGTGTCATTCCCACGTATGTTTCGTTGGTCCTGGGATGATAATTACAGGTAGGTGTAACTTTTGCTTCATATACAATAGAATCAACATTACACTTTTCTTAACTCTGCATGAAAAGGTGGGGTTAAGTTTAGGTTTAGGTTTTCTTGTAACTTGGGACTTCATAGAGAGTCCACATGAGTAGCTGGTTTTTATAGTGTTTCTATTAAATATTTTATTGTATGGTGGGAAGTGCTTGTCTATTAAATCCAGGAATTTTTTTTAACCACATTTGTTCTAACTGTTATAGAAAGGGGGGGGGGTAACCAAATTATTTTTATTTTTCTATTGATGGATTTATTTTTTGGGGGTATGTTATCTATATAGGAGATTTTCTCTTTGAACCCGCTTTATTATAATAAGGAGCTGCTATTTCAAAAATATCTTCATTAGATGACAACTCAGAGATCCTACGGCTAATATTAGGGACTAGGTTTTTTGAAACTAATGGTGGGTGGTTGGAATTTACATTTATATACTTAAGCTTCTCATTTTGTTTGTGATATTTTTTTTAGGTCTAAATTAACATCAAGGAAATCGACGTTTGTTAGGTTAATATGTATGGTTATCTTAAGTTCCATATTTTGTAGGTGTGCGATTATGTCTTTACGTAATCCATCAAATGTTTTTCCGCAACAGTCACGTGAAATGCAAAGACCGTCATCACGATTGATTGCGAATGTATGTGTAGGAAATGTATGTTTCATTGAGTCTAGTATGAATAGACCCACTAAGTCACAAATCTTAGCACTATCAAATCCGCCCTTGGCGATGTCGAAATAGTCTGATGGGTTTGATTTTTTCACCCAGGATTTACCTTCATTAAAGAGAATCATCTTACGTGCGTGCATTATTGTGTCGGTCTCTAGTTTAGTTATCTTGATAGTTTTTTTTAGCAAATGCTAATGCTTTAAGTAGTAGTTTTTTTTAGTGATTGATGGGTAAAAATCAACTATGTCAAACTGAGTGAACTTATGGCTATTTTTTGAGGGGACATTTTTTAACCAGGTTATTGCAACTGATGTATTATTCCATTGCAGTAATTTAGTTTTATTTTCCTTTATTTCATTTCGGAAAAATTACCAATATATATATATATATATATATATATATATAATATATATATATATATATAGAGAGAGAGAGAGAGAGAGAGAGAGAGGTGTGATGAGTAAATTGGCGCGATTTTAGATTATTAATTTCCCGCACGTACTTTTTTTCTTTTTTTTTTTTTTACTGTGCAACAACAATCTAGACAATGAGGAAATAAGATCCATTATACAATTCACTTCTCCTGAAATTTGAAAACAGTATACTGCATTGATTGGCATTCACTCCGGAATCTTCTATACTAAAATTTCAGAATGTGTGATATTGCAAAGAATTCGTAAAGAGTTGCATAAATTCCAGAGTAATTAAGAAGGCAGGGTAGCCTATAGGTCTCACTCAGCTCATTCTGATAAGAAAGGAACTCTAGGATTTGTTGCTGAGATCAAGACCATAAGTTGCAAAGATCCTAGCAAGACAATCTAGTCAATAGCCAATGATATGAGAGAGTGCGATTTTCTCAACTGGCAGGTAGTGCATAGATATTCGGTATTTATCATAAAAAAATGTGAAAGGGACATTTTGTATCTTCGGCCATATAGGACAAGAGAAAAACCGCGCTGTAAAGCTTTTGAACAAATTCAAACATTTCCTCATATCGAACATGCATTGCTTTTTCTCAGATTAAATGTTTATGGTTGCCGAGATCATATGGTGAACTCATAAAAAATCGATAGCTTGTTTGTCCCCACAAAATGTAACGACAGAAAGGAAAAGCAAACACCCAGTCTATATCATGGGGCGTGGGATGGGCAATTGTGATGGCGACGTTTATCTCGGGAATTACCATCCCACATGGTCCAAGACTCAACACAGAATTAAATAAGAACTCGTATAAAAAGATTACTCTTTTTTATTATATTTTAATTGGTTTCTATATAAAATGATTCATAGGATTGATACTAAAACAATAACACCAAGTAATTATTTATTAGACCCGATTTTATTAAAACAAGTATGCAAATAAACCACACCATATGTTACGTAAACCTTTATCTCTTTATCATATATGACACATTGCAGAACGTTAAACGCACTAATAAAATGGGCTGTCTTGAGGCAAATCCAACTCAGATTTTCATAGATACCTCTTTAATAAATAAGATTTAGTCTATGTAGTAATGAATTTGACTATAAATTAAATAATCATTGATTAACCTACGCAATACCTGAGGGTACTGAGTCGTAAGCAGTGATGTAGTCTCGGTTACCGACAGAAAAATACCGAATCTCTATTACAATAAGATTTTCAAGAAAGGCTATTTTACTGAAAAATAGTTATGATATATGAAATTTGTAAAATATAAATATAAACAGTTTTTATTGTTAGGTCCTGAAATTATTGACTTACCTATATGTACGAGCGTCAGCTGAAAGGTTCATAGGGTGACCAAGATACTCTCATGTAATGAGACTAAATGAAGTTTATTCTTCAAGATAGTCCACCTTGTAGTTTACACACCTCTTCCGTGTATGTTGCTGTGTTTGAATCCTATTGCTAAATATATCAACATCAGATATGACGTCATTATAGTAACTTTTCAGGTTATGAACTTTTCAGACCATCATCGGATATCTCTGGTTGTGTGTGTGCAAAAATCTCTTTAATGCCTGGGGGAAGTATTGCTGCATTGGACCGAGAGGGTGGAAACAGGACTCACAAGCAGGAGAAGCCAATGTTGGATGTGATAAAATTTCTGTGGCTATATCAATCCTTACAGCTATCCGCCTAATTCCTTAGATTGCAATCTCATTGTGTGAGGCGTGGTTGAATGAGAGACCAACAAGATGAACTTAAGGCAAAAATAACGGCGGTTTTACCAATTTAAACAAGGCGACCATCGGATAATCTTGCTGAAGATTCCGAAGTCAGCTGGAACCGTGGTTGAAGCCACTGGCGATTTCATTGAATAAATGTAACCTATAGTATTTCAAGATATTTTCATATACTTTTGGCAAATATATCTGATAAAATGAGATGTCCATATTATATTTATTGTTGTGTAATTTTACGACAATTTAACCATCGCAGTCTGCATATCTTACACTCAGTAATCTTGCGTAGGCTTTTCATTGGTTATCAGATACAGTGGGCGGGAAGTATTATATGCGCCATACAAGCATGAAACATCGGAAAACGTGGTAAGCAGCATATGGTATGTAAAGCAAGGTGGATAAACCTAAAAGCAGATCAACGGTTTGCTTAACCAGACGATTGGCTGATGGAAATCATAGGTCAACGTCCAGGATCAAACAGTTCAGTCAGGAAGCTACTGCTGCTCAGCTATAAAAGTGAGGTCTATTGATGAGTTAAGAAAAATACTGAATTCTGAATGTCGGGAGCGATGACCGATAGGGATGGGTAGCGAAATACAGTGTTCGTATGTGTGTGTGTATGTGTGTGTGTGTATGTGTGTGTGTGTGTGAGAGAGAGAGAGAGAGAGAGAGAGAGAGAGAGAGAGAGAGAGAGAGAGAGAGAGAGTCTTCTTCGATCACCTAGCGTATGTAAGGACCAAAGTGGAGTGCTGCATGTCATGGATTGCTCAGCCAACAGGATTCCATTCTTAAGCATCACGCGTCACCACACACAATCAACAGGTGGTCCCATTGGGGGGGGAGGCATTTTACCACTCTGGAAAGGGGCAATCGCTGCATTCTTCTGTCTCAGCCGAAAGGGTGATGAAATGGTTAGTAATTACATACTAGTGAATCACTTGTTGTACATTCCCTCTCTATGGGTTTATTTTATAAATATTTCCACTTAAGCAAATATTGGTGAAATGAAAATTGGGGGGGGAGAGAGAGAGAGAGAGAGAGAGAGAGAGAGAGAGAGAGAGAGAGAGAGAGAGAGAGAGAGGTGGAAATCCGTTCTGTGCGACATTATGATGATGATGATGATGATGAAAAACCCACAGAGAGGTATTGCGTCCGACCTAGCAGATTTAACGTAGATTTGTAAGAATAAAAGACAATGTTACAGAAGGGAAAATTTAGAAATGCAAAAAAGAAACAAAAACAAAAAAAAAACAGGAATGAAAAGTCAGAAAAAAATATAAGTATGATAAGAAAGTAGGAAGTAAATTAACACGAAAACGGAAAGAGTACTGAAAATAAAGAGAGAAAAACATAAATAGAAAGAAGTGTTAGGCTCGATCCTAAGAAAATTCTAGAGTTGCTCCCCATGATCAGTAAGAGACAGTTGCCTTCCATGACAGATGCATTGTGAGATTTTAGACCGGAAATGGGTCTTTCCGCCATGAGACGCACGGAATGATATACGAGCAAGCTGGTCGCACGCAAGTTGAGCTCTTAAGTCACTGTTTTAGGATAGAAGCATTTCTATACCAAGAGTTAAATAAAACATTGTTAAATTCCACCTGGTCTTGCGTTTTCATTCAGTGCTTCTTATTCTATTTCCATGTACAAACATAACAAAAGGCATAAATAAATAAATATGATTAAAATCTTCATAATTCTTGCACAAAAAGCAAGAACATGTGATAGTTACTGTGTACATATATATTCTTTGTTGTTAACATCCGGACATACATACATAAATACACACTAACTGCCCTTTATATATGTACTTGAAGCGGTTACCCGGTGTCGCCTGGATAGATGGGGAAGTTAGTCTCGCAGAGCCATTATTACTGAATCGCTGTTTGGATCCTCGCCGGATGTCTCATTAAAATCCATACGTAAAAAAGACTTGCGTTGATCTGGCTTAATGAAGTGTCAGAGAAAAATTGCACAGACACTCTGAAAAGAAAAAAATAATGTCTCCAATTTAAAATATTAAATGCCAAAAATTAATGCTGTTACTATCTAAATTTTATTTTTTAATTATCTTCATGAATACAAATAAAATATTCATTATTTTTGTTCAAAAAGCAAAAAAACAAAACAAAAAGAAACAACAAAAAACTCCGTGATATTTAATGTGTATATACATTTAATTTGTCGTTAATTGTTTTATTTTTGTAGTTTCATTCGGACATACATACATACATACATAGACTCCAACTGTCCTTTATATATATGTATAAAATGGCTGACAGAGAGAGAGGTAGACTGAAAAATTAAAGTGCGAGTGATAGAAAAAAAAAGGGTGGGAAGGTATAATGTCAAGGCTTCTGGTAAGAAAATATTCGCGAGTTACATTGGTGCCAATCAAAAGCGTGAAGAAAGAATTGAAAAGTAAACAAGAGCGAATGAACACAGCGTGAAAGATACAAATAAAATATACAAGAAAAAAACGTGTGGGGGGGGGGGAGAAGAGGAAAAAAGCCAAAACCGATGCCATGAGGAAGTGGCAAAATATCCTCGTGTGTGAAATGTGTTTATACGTCGGTTAATTTTTATTCGTTGTAACGTTAATCATGAAATGACCTTTAGGTACAATCGGTAACAACACACACATACACACATAGACATATGCACACTCACAGAAACACTCACATACACACATAGAACCTCTCTCTCCCTCTCTCACACACACACACACACATAGACAGACATACTCTCACATACACACACTTTCTCTTTCTCTCACTCTCTCTCACACACATAGACAGACATACTCTCACAGACATACTTTCTCTCTCCCCCCCTCTCTCTCTCTCTCTCAAATATACAATCACACAGACACAGCCATTCATTCAATTACATACATATATGGAAACACACAAACAATTTTCCTCCCTCACACAAACACATACACACACATGCGCTCTCTTACATACTCACATAAAACTTCTCACTCTCATATAGGCAGATACACTCTCACAGACACAATACTTTCTCTCTCTCTCTCCCTCACTCAAACATACAGACACACACACACACACACACACACACACACATACAGACAATCACATACATATATGGAAACATACAAATACATAAATTCCCTCCCTCATACATACACCTATACACTCACACACACACACACATACAAACTCTCTCTCTCAATCTCTCTCTGTCACACACACACACGCAGACAGACTCTCACAGACACACACACTTTCTCACTCTCTCTCAAACACACAATTACACAGACTCAACCATTCAGTCAATCACAAACATATGTGCAAACACACACGCATAAATCCCATCCTAACACACATATACATACACATACATACACACTCACTCACACACATACAACCTCTCTCTTTCTAACACACACACGCGGAAAGACTCTTAAAGACACACACACTTTCTTTCTCTCAAACACACAATCACACACACACACATATAGTCAATCACACACATATGCAGACACACAAACTAATACCTACCCTCACTCATTTGCTCTCTCACACATACACCCTCACAGTTATAAGCATACACTCTTTCTCTCTCGCCCTCACACAGAAACTCACATGCGGACACACAAGCACATGAAAAAAAAAGCACATCTACACCCTCCCTATCCCACTCTCTCACACACACATGCACATACACAAACTGACATAGATACAGAGACACTCTCTTACTCGCACATACACTAACACAGACACAGACACCCACTTACTCTCAAACATCCACTGAGACAGACACAACGCATTCTCCATCTCGAACACATAGACACACAAACTTACACAGTGTATCATACCACCGACTTCCACACACAGTCACACAGACACAAAACAACTTTCTCTCTCACACGCACCCGCTCGTCACACATATTCACTCACACATTCCCATATGCATGCATACTCTCTCTTTCTCTCTCACACACACTCTATCACACACATACACTTACGCAATTTATATAATCATATACTCTCTCTCTCTTTCTTTATCTACCTATCACTCTTTCTCTCTATCTCTCTGTCACACACACAGTTAGATATGCATGCACACTCTCTCTTTCTTTCTTTCTCTCTCAAACACTCTCTCACACACATACGCACACACATTTACATACACATGTACTCTCTCTCTTTCTCTCTGTCTCTGTTTCACCCTCTTTATCTTTCTCTTTCTCTCTCTCTCTCTCTCTCTCTCTCTCTCTCTCTCTTACATACACTCACACATTCACATATGCATGCACGCTCTCTCTTTCTCTCTCACTGTCCCTCTCTCCCTTTCACACATACTCTCTCTCTCTCTCTTTCTTTCAGCTTATGTCTCTGTTGTTTTCTCTCTCTCCCTCTCTCTCTCTCTCTCTCACCCCCCCCACACACAGATATACTCACACCCACCCACATATAAAGAAGCATACCAAATTAATTGGAGAAAAAAGATGCCGGTCAAAATAAAAGAAATAAAGTATATAGTTCAGTTTATCGCTTGTAAACAACAGCACATACACATGAATCAAAGTAAAGGTCTACCTTTTTGATTAGAGAATTGTTTAGGGGGAGATGACGCAGGTGCACAGTGCGGTCTACATCACCGGAGGGTCACTGTTTATCATCTGATCAAAATTCACTGCTTCCAGTTTTCTTCAATTACAGCACAAAAGCCAACATTTCATGAAACAAGAAACAATAAGCATCATTCTCTTTTTTTTTTTAATTTTATTTATCTGAAAATGATAAATTAAAACAAAGGAGAAATCCTGCAGTAGAAAATAATAAATCTAAGAAAATATCAATCGCTCCTTTCATAATACGAAATAAATTTACATGTAAAATTACAAAGGAGATATTAAAAGATCAAGGGATATCATTGGATCGATTGAATAATTTATTCTAACGGCATCTCAATCCGTCCAAGTGTATTTTATGCTTAGAGGGAATCGCTTTCATAGTTATTTCTTAAGAGTCCGTTTTTTCTTTCATGTGTACATTTTTGTGTAGTTATTTCTTAAGAGTTGTTTTTTTCTTTCATGTTTATATTTTTGTGTAGTTATTTCTTAAGAGTTCATTTTTTCTTTCATGTTTACATTTTTATGTAGTTATTTCTTAAGAGTTCGTTTTTTCTTTCATGTTTACATTTTTGTGTAGTTATTTCTTAAGATTTCGTTTTTTTCTTTCATGTTTACATTTTTGTGTAGTTATATCTTAAGAGTTCGTTTTTTTCTTTCATGTTTACATTTGTGTGTAGTTATTTCTTGAGAGTTGTTTTTTCTTTCATGTTTACATTTATGTGTTGTTATTTCTTAAGAGTTCGTTTTTTCTTTCATGTTTACATTTTTGTGTAGTTATTTCTTAAGATTTTGTTTTTTTCTTTCATGTTTATATTTTTGTGTAGTTATATCTTAAGAGTTCATTTTTTCTTTCATGTTTACATTTTTGTGTAGTTATTTCTTAAGATTTTGTTTTTTTCTTTCATGTTTATATTTTTGTGTAGTTATTTCTTAAGATTTCGTTTTTTTTCTTTCATGTTTACATTTATGTGTAGTTATATCTTAAGAGTTCATTTTTTTCTTTCATGTTTATATTTTTGTGTAGTTATTTCTTAAGAGTTCGTTTTTCTCTTTCATGTGTACATTTTTGAGTAGTTATTTTTTAAGAGTTCGTTTTTTTCTTTTAAATCTTGCACGTTGATCTTTTTTAAACATATCTATTACACGTATATATGGGTTTATTAGTTGTTTGGTTGGATTTTACGCCATGTCAACCCTTTTGGATTTTTCTATGTCGAAAATGTTTCGTTTTATTCATTCTTGACGGGTGCTCAATTTTTTAAAACACAATTTCAAACTCATTTTTCACTACTTTTTTCTATTTAACCCAAAGATGGGACCCTAATCGGTACTACCACTCCGGACCTGGGTGTAATGGTGATGAAGGAGTGCTACACATTTCCCAGAGCTTCAGAATTGGAACCTCACCATTAGATAGAGTTTAACGTCCTACCCAGGACTTTAAAACCATCAACCACCGATTCTCGCACATATAGGATAAAATGGGTTGGGGCTTACCATAAGGGTAATAGGATTGGGAATAGGGTTTTGCATGACCAGCCGACCGGCCGTCTAGCCTACGTAAGTGCAAAAGACCAGGATTCCGTCCTTAAGCATCACGGGTCACCACCTACGGCCAACAGGGGACCCTATTTGGTGGGGTTAACCCTCTGCAGAGGTGCAGTTCTAAAGCCCCATCCGACAGGGTTGTCACTAGCAATGTCCCGCCTGTCTTACATAGATGTTTTGTGTGATAGGAGATAAGTGGACATCTAATCAAATAACCTGTTTTCCTTTCCACTAAAAGCGTTTTTTTTTCACACAAAGCGACAAAGGGTAATGTAAATTATCTAAGGGAGATAATTATTTCTTGTATCAAAACATTACAAAAGTTTCTTACAAAACTTTAAAAAACAACAACCAATCAACAGTAAAGGATTATATCTAAAATTCTAAGTTAACCAACATTTTAACCATATTTATTTGCAAATAAATACTATTTAACCACATTTACTAGCAAACATGCAAATATAGGAATATATATATATTGATACTCGAGTTCCTTAAAAGTACGACCATTATGATTTTGCAACACCAAATGTTCCATGTTGAAATACAAAAATGCAAATCCTGATTAACTGGTGTTGCTTATCTGCTGATTTCTTATATCTTGCAAGTGTTGACACGTCAGCTAAATAATGGACAATTCCGTTTAAAAAAAGAAAGGGAAGAAGAAGGACATACTACATAGAAAAATAAAATAAGAAATAAATAAAGAAATAAAGAAAGAAAGAAAGAGAGTAAGGAAAATATGGAGAGAAGGGGTGAGCGCACTGAAGTGATTACGCTAATCTGTTTAAATCGAACATGATGAAAAGATGAAAAGAAGGAAAGAATGAAAAAGTGAGAGAGAGAGAGAGTTAAATGAAAATTATTATACTTTTTACCTATTGGACTATTTTTCAATAGCTCTTGAGTAAACATATCAAAAGTTGTAATAACCAAATTATCATACTGTGGCATATCCACATGCCCTGCTAGTACACAAATAATTATGGTGATATTATCTATGCACGCATAAAAACGTTCTGATGAGAGAATTTCAAAATTATATTCATAAAAGACCTGGTCCTGGGGGTCACAACTGAATCGACCTACTCACTCAAGAAATTTATATATGGTAATAAATGCGCTGTTAATTTTCGTTATTCAATCCTTTGAATATTTTATAAGCTTCTTTTAAACATATCAAGATGTGATAAAATATGATTGATGGTGTTACGCAAAGATTATATTGCAACATGTCTGCAACAGCCACTGATCTTCGATCCAATTGTAGGCAGGAAATGGTGAAAGAGACATTGAACAGCAAGGAAAGATTTAAACATTTTTTACAAAGGTTTTCTGGCACACAAAACTCACAAAACCTACAATTATCTTTTACTAAGGCATATTTACAGGTCATGTTTCACAACTTTTTATGAAAAAACTAATTTTATTTTAAACCAACTATACTAAGATGTTGTTTATATTTAGCATTATATGATCAACATGGATCATTATATGGATC
The DNA here is from genome assembly GCA_023376005.1 of Doryteuthis pealeii. Lineage (NCBI taxonomy): Eukaryota > Metazoa > Mollusca > Cephalopoda > Myopsida > Loliginidae > Doryteuthis > Doryteuthis pealeii. The sequence continues at coordinate 62,408,930 of CM042139.1, forward strand.
AACATGGATCATTATTAGTTATTATTTATGAACAAATGATTATCGGATTACAACTGTTTAACCAAAAGATATGAATATGTAGCTGTTCAAAAGTAAATAAAACATTTATATAAATTTTATTTTTATCTTTATTTACAGAGTTGAAATTTTCTTTTCAGTTTTTGAATTTATCGTTTCCATGCGCTCACCCCCTCTCTCTATCTTTCGTCTACTCTCTTTCTTTCTTTCTTTCTTTCTTATTATATTTTTTCTGTGTAGCATGTGCTTTTTCTCCCCTTAAAAACGGAATGGACCATTATTTAGCTGAGGTGACGACACTCATAAGAAATAAGAATTTGGTGGATAAGCAACATGAAGCATCACATTTTTGAATTTCATCTTGGACGATTTGGACGATCTCATTTTTAACCAGAGTGTGTTGCAAGATAATAACGGACGTACAAATAAGGAACATGAGTATTAATATATACATAAAACATACTACTTCAGATTTGTCATCTTAAAATACACGCGTGCGTATTATACACGATTTATACACGAGAACTATACGATTATTTTTCCGGCCGAATGCCTTATCATATTTAAGAACTGGTTGATCGAAAATAATTTATATCTATACTCCAAACTAATGTGTTTTACGCCGTGATAGAGAAATATATACTGGAATGTGTTTTGTTTATAAATTTGTTTGCCCTAATGTGAGCTTATTTTTGCTGCAAGCATGTTGCATTTTTGCGTGAATATGTCTTTAGATTAGTTCCATCTGAATATTGTGTAAATTTAGCATTTTAAGACATAATGTGAACTAATTAGATTATTATTTTTATCAGTTTCCAGCCGATAACAATTTGAACAAATGTTAAATTTAGGTTAGATTTACCTGCTACAGTAAAAGTAAAAAGGAGGCTCGCCTTACGCGAACACGCCCTGTGTGTCCATGTCTCTGTTTTTCAGCCGTGGTAGTTAGTGGTGCTGCAGGTGGCGATGGCCAAACACCAAAGCCTCAACATCTACCATTATAATAATCAATACTACTGTTGATGACCGAAGTGATAAAAGGGACCGGCTTAACGCAGTCAGTAGAGCACCCTCTAAGGAATCGTTAGGTTCCAGGTTCGATATCGGTCTGCGCCAACTCAGCGAATGAGTAGCACAGCTTGGGTAATTTGATCTGTGTGGTAAAGTGGGGAGCTGACGGTAGGTGTGCCACTCCACCACAGCAACAATAAGCTAGTGAAAAGGAGATAGACTCCCTCGCTGTTCGGCTGGTACCAACAGCAGGCCACTCTGCCAACATTTCAGCGGCTACAAATTCTAAAAAGTCAGTGCGTATAATCATCTCTTCCAGAATATCGTAGTCCAAAATTAAGGGTGCGTGTTTATATATCGTTTCGTGTTATACAAAAATAGTTACAGGATAATATAAGAACAGAAATCACCAATAAAACCATTTAAATCAACTAAAAGAGACACCGGCTCTGTTTTCTGTTCTTTCCTCAACAGCCAGGGACACACAAATCGTCCTTTTCCGTCTTTTAAATGCTTTCAAAGTCATATCCGACAGTCATTCCTTTTAAAATAAACTAATGACCCTGGCTTTTACGATAACGATTATTACGCACTTCGTTTTCGCTCACTTATTTAATTAGTCTGAAGTATCGCTGAATTCTTATCTGTTATAAATTCTCTCAGATAGAGCGCTAATCCGAGATCAGGCGGATTTTTCAGTCGGCATCTGATGTAAGTCGATTTCTCAAAACCGTCTGAGTTGGGCGAAATATCTATTATACAACACTCAACAATGTCTGCTTTTTGACAAGAACCATTTTCTTTTATGTCTCTGTTCAACCGATAATCTCATTAATAGGAGTAGACATAATACGATGCTTATATTTCGGCAGTAGAAAAACGGAAGTGGCATTAGAAATAGGTAGATTAATTATGAAAAGAGAATGAGAACGACGAATGAGTAACGGAGACAGGGGTGGATGCCTTTCAGTTTTTGAAGCCAAGGAGAAAATGATGGGAAGATATATACTAAGATAATGGAGATAAGATATTGGCATTATTAAATCAAATTATGATATACAGCTAAAATAAGATAAAACAGAAGTACATATATATGTATATATAGGAGGCACGTGTTGTAATGTTTATAGTCGTAGGAAATGGACTCATCGATACAAGTTCAAATCCTAGACGGGGCTGGTTGCATTTAACAGTGCACCAATACCCTTGGGAAAGGTATGCCTGCAACTACTCACCGTCCATCTATAGATAAATAGTAGAGTAGTGTGGGCTATTTAACCTTGGCTGGGTAACCAGTCTAGGAGAAGTAAAACAGCTGCGGTTATCAAGGGTACTGCTTCCAGGATTTGTTCAAGACAGCACGCAGCGTCTTTGTGTCGTTCCCATCTAGATTTTTCGAAGGGTCACATTGAAGTCCAAATGGTGCAACTATACATTAGTCCTGACACGACTTCTGTCAGGAAGAGTTCACCTTTTATTTCATCAGAATACAATATGCTCGGTAACCTGTCAACAGTAGTTCACGCTTTGCGTGTGCCTATGTTAACATTGCATTCAGTAGATGAGATATTGCTACCGATGAATATGAACGTCTACTAATTTCAGAGTTTTGTCATTTATTGAGAAGATAGCGACAACTTTATTAGATCACATGAACTCTGTTTTATAAAAAAACCGTAGAGACCAGTGCGTCTCGTTGTCTGCTCCAGGCTATACTACAGAAATTCGACTTTAGCAGGTGTATTTGCGAGATCATCTGCTTAGTCCCTATCATTGACAGTGTCTGCGAAATATTTCTTTTATCTAGCTTCTTGTTTCTGTTTCTTCAGTTTATTTAGCGATAATAGTAATTTTATTTCGCTGAAAATTTCCGGTTTAAACGTTGAATAATATTATAATGCCTTCCATGGGATATATTGTTGAAAGTAAACACTGGAAATCATAGCTTTTATCTGTGCCCACATTTTTACCATTGGATCTCTAATTTATCTAGGTTGACACAGGACAACGAGCTTTGGGTGCTTAGTGGGGATAAAACATTGCAATAGTCTTGATCCGTCTATCTAGATTGTTAACCGCTAAACCTCGGGGATGGATGCTTTTGTTTACGGGGCGTAATTAAATCCATAACATACGCTCGTGGCGTAACCCTTATCCCGTTGAAAGAAGACTTGGCTACCCTTGTTCTGAATGAGACTGTTTGCATTTTATATAATACCGTGGGAATATTATGTTCAGTTTTACCAACCCTACCAACTTAGTTTCTCTCACGTCGCCCGTACCATGTTCATGTGTCCTGGAATCTGCGTCAGGCTGACACTGGTTACTTCTCCTTCTTCATATATAACCAGCATTTCTCATATTTTGCAAATCATCCACCATCTCCACAACAAATTTCACCACATGTCCTGATGAAGGTTGCATAAACCGAAACGTTATAACGTCGAGTTAACCATCAAGAATAAACTCATCTTTTGGAATACTACGTGTTTTTCTATTTTTTCTGCATTCAGTCGGATTTATTTCCCTATTTTACTCCAATAATACCTTGGGTATGTTATAAATACAACTATTCTCCATCCATCTTTGGGTAATTTTAACCTTGTCATGGCAACCAATTTATGAGAAGGAACATTCTGAATTCAAACCATTTGTAAACCTGGAGAAGTATGTGTTCCTCCAGGCTTTTCTGACCGAGATATGAGAAGTGTCGCTAAAAACAAACCAGGTTGCCTGATTAAAAAAAAAAACTAAAAAAAAAAAAAACTGGCACATTGACACAGTAGGGGTGGGGGTTCGAGTAATCATTGGTCTCATTAATATAGTAGAATTATCTCCGAACGTATCTTCTCATTATCGCTTTACTCAAGACACCACAACTTGTATACTATCGATAAGTGGTTCCCTAACTTTTTCAGGCTTGCGTCCTCTTGCCTGTTGTGTACAAGCGTCAACCAAACATTCAAAATTTTGACTCTGATTTCGGGCTACGTTACAAAACTATGCATTCATCTATAATTCTCAAGTCAGTTTTGTTCTGTATAAACTGCATACGTGTTCCTTTACTTTAGTATTTATTATATATATATATATACCAACCCCTACGCACGAGCCCTTATGGCAAGCCCCAACCCCTTTTTTATCATATGGGTGCTAGAAGGCGGTGGCTGCGGGTCTACATGTCCTGGGAATGACGTTAAACTCTATCTGATGGTGAGGTTCCAGTTTTGGAGGTTTGGGGAATGTGGAGCACCCCTTCATCACCATTGCTCCCTGGTCCACTCTGACCCGGAGTGGTAGTACCTGTTAGGGTCCCATCTATGATTTAAATAGAAAAATGTATTTATAAAAAAATTGTATTATCCATTAAGAATTGATTTATTTCAAAACTTTATCGGCATTAAATGACCCACTGAGGTTGATATGCCGTAAAACAAAAGAAACCAAACCTACGCACGAGTAGGATGCGACACATTGTCAATTTCTTGTTTAACAGGTTTGACTTCAGAGTTTTCCATCTCTACACATGCGAACCCACTTTTTTGTACGTTTTGTATACAGGCAGCAAGCAAACATTAAGACTTTTGACTCTGATTTCAGACTACCTAACAAAACTATGCATTCTTTTATAATTCTTATATCAGTTTTTTCTGTTTAAACTGCATACATGTTCTTTATCGTAGTATTTATGACATATATTTTGTCATTTAGAGTTTGTGAAAATATGCTATTTATTATCTGCTCCTAATGCCACACTGTCGTCCCCTACCACCCCTATTTTGCCTCACCGTACCCTCAGCAGCACTCTCTGCCGCACGGGTCCTTTTTGACTTACCGCCCCTTTTTTGCCTCAGCGCCTCTCTAGATTTTCCCATCGTCTCCAGAGGGCGGTATCGCTTACTTTGGGAACCACTTCTGTAGATTATATTGCAAGGTAATCTTCTATACTGGGCTGGTAATTTTCATTTGATATATCTAAAAATTATATTTTATTGCCTGTGAAGATAACATTCAAATATGTTTATGATTATCTGATGATGAAATATTGTTTTACCATTGATATGCTCAACTGTTGATTGTTGGCAATGCTTTAAAAAGTTAAAACCTACGAATATGGAAGGGAAGAATTGATAAAATAAAGATGAAAACACTGTTTCTCATTTACATTAAAAAGCAAGAAGAAAGAAAGCTAGAAATTCAACAATAAAAAATGCGATATTAAGTTTGAATGAAGAGTAATTTAAAAGGCAATTAATTATTCCATAGAGTACACTGAACTTCAGACATTATAATATTTGAATTAATGTACACACATACAATCTCTCTATCTATCTGGTAAATGTATATGTACATAATACATGCATCTGTGTGTGTGTGTGTGTGTGTGTGAGAGAGAGAGAGAGAGAGAGAGAGAGAGAGAGAGAGAGAGAGAGAGAGAGAGAGAGAGAGAGAGAGAGAGAGAGAGAGAGAGAGAGAGAGAGAGAGAGAGAGAGAGAGAGAGAGAGAGAGAGAGAGAGAGAGAGAGAGAGAGAGAGAGAGAGAGAGAGAGAGAGAGAGAGAGAGAGAGAGAGAGAGAGAGAGAGAGAGAGAGAGAGAGAGAGAGAGAGAGAGAGAGAGAGAGAGAGAGAGAGAGAGAGATTGTGTGTGTGTGTATGTGTGGCTGGTTGTATGCTCGGGTAGATGTGAGTTTGTGTGTCCGTACGTGCACGTGTATGTAAGAATGTGTATACAGACGTGATCAATTTTCTGACACTAATTCTGACAGTACTGGGACCCTCACTCCCACCCGCCGAACAGATGACTCGACTTCAAGGTGTCGAATTGTCTGCCACGAGGATGAGAAGCTTTCTAGAACACGCACGTTATGCCATTAATCAACAACCATTACACCATTGTTCTATTATATATACACATGCGTATTATATATATATATATATATATATATAGTCATCGGGGCGGCCTAATGTCGGTATCAGCCAGACAGCGAGGGATTCTACCCCTTTTTCACTAGCACTAGACCAAGGAGATTATTTTAGCTTCTGAGGTGGAGCGCCACGCCTACCATCAGCTCCTTTCATCGGTGGTACGATGACAATAGTCGCCGACTGTCAGATCGAACGACTAACTTAGACGACGGCAGGGTCGCGGCGCAGAGTCGGGCGGCACCGTTAGCTACCGTGGCAACGGTAAACCGGAGACATGGACACGCGGGGCATGTTCGTGCGAAGCGAGTCTCCGGGCCGACTATATGTGTGTATGTGTGTGTGTGTGTTTATGTATGTATGTATGAGTTTGTGCGTGTGTGTGTGCATGCAGCATCCTCGTGTTGTATCAGTTCGTCTAATTGTTGCAAGTGCTATTTTTTTAGGAAACACGAATTGAAAATTGAAAGACATTTCTGACACATTACTAATCTATCCATGCATGTATGACCTGTACACACACGAATATATATATATATATATATATATATATATATATATATATATATATATATATATATATATATATACCAACCCCTCTGTATGAGCAGAGTGTGACACATGGGCAATTACTTAAGTTTTGTTTAACTGTTTAGACTTCAGATTTTCCCTTCTCGTTGTCTGTTCGCTTAATTAAGGTTAAATACCCAGTCTGTCCTACTATTTACCCATAGCTGAGAAATAGTTGGACGCATACTTTTCCCGATGCTATTAGTGCTTAGTGAAATGCAGACACCCTAGACTTGGATTTGAAGTGATCTCAATGCGTTCATTTCTTACGACGATAACCATTACCCAAGGCGCCTCCACAGGCACATACATACACACACACACACACATATATATATATATATATATATATATATATATATATATATTAGTAGAGAAAAACATTAAGAGTCTACCATGGTTTCAATCCATATTATTTCATCAGGACCCTACCCTGCGCTTAACTAAGTCGATGTTATTCCTTAGTTAAACTCAGATACATTTCCTTTCGGATAATAACAGTTGAATGTTAGTTGATATTTTTCTCTCAAATGAGAAAAATTGAGAAAAACATAACAACTAACGTAGCGTTCAACCGTTGTTATCTTAAAAGAAAGGTATATGAGCTTAACAAAGCGCAGGGTAGGGTACCAATGAAATAATTTGGACTGAAACTATGGCAAGCCCTTAATTTTTTTCTCTACTAATATAATTATCATTACTGCTCTATGTTTTTAATGTATTGAGCACTTTTGGATTATTTACTGATGCCACTGCAACGGAAAGGTTAAAGTGGCATTTGGATACTATATATATATTTAGTATCCAATTATATATATATATGGTAAGCCCTTAATCAAAAGATTAAGGGCTTACCATATATATATATATATATATATATATATATATATATAGAGAGAGAGAGAGAGAGAATGAATGGAGAATAAATGAGAAAAGTATTGGCATATGAATGTGCTTAATGCTAAAATAGCAAAACAGTTTTACAATCAAATATTATATATTATGGATTTAATATCCCGTAACTAAAGTTTCGTGCTTGCTGCAATTAACAGACGGTCAACATGGTAAGATAAAAAAAAGGGTGGCTTGTTTTTCAAACTTTAGTTACGGGATATTAATTCCATAATATATGATATTATATATATATATATATATATATATATATATATATATATATATATATATTATTACAACATACACACACGTACAAACAAAATAAACGCATTCACACTCACACGAGAATACAGTTATTTAAAAAATTACATCATTTAAAAAAAAAAATTAATTTGGTAAGAAATGCCATAGCTGGACTGCTTCAGTTCAATTCTTTTGATAAAGAGGTATTACCTCGAAAATTCAAGAAATAATAAAGAAAAAAAACAGGTCAACACACAACAACATTGTTACCGTATTATTATTTTTTATTAATTCCAAACTGCATTGTGATAGCCTTCTAAATCAACCTCCTATATATATATATATATATATATATATATATATATATATATATATATATATATATGGTAGACTCTCCCATCGTAAACGATGGATGAAGGTCAGCAGTGAGTGATTGATATTTTTTATCGTTCATCCAGACTTGATGACATCTATGCATGTTTTCAAGGAGAGATTGTATTTCAGGTCATTTAAATCAAACCAATCTTATTGTTTCCGATGTACATATCCATACACAAATTATATGCATTTGTATTATGTAGAAATGTATGTTTACATCTGCTCATTTACCTATGATTACATTATTCGGTAATATGACATTGCATAATATAAGTTTGAGTTCGTCCTTGCTTCGCCAGCAGTGTCCAGCATGTCTTGTCCGTCTCACTCGCATGGTCTGTGCAATAGGGGACAGGTGTCCGTGCAGCTGATTGTGGGTCGCCAAGCAAGGAATTATATTGACCAGCTCTGCGTGGATGCTGGGTGTTGTGCAGAAGACCTTCCTGGCGCAATGAATGATAGAAAAGGCTGGCGAGAAATTGTCTTGGATATCCGTGCTAATTGCCCGACATGATGATGATGATGATAACATAAGTTTACATACGTCAAATATTTTTAAAGTACGAATAGATCTTGAAACAAAAAGCTGAGTTTTACTATTTTTGTGATTTTATTATTAATCTTATTATAATAGAGATTGTGTGTTTTTCTGTCTGTAACCGAAACTATATTACTATTCAAGTAACAATTCCCTTAGTTATTTACGTCACATCCTCCATGATTTTATTTTTATTCAAACCTCAATTATTAATAAAATTGTTTTACATTATTAATACTGTTGACAATATCTACCTATTATTAACATGCAATTGAATTTATATATACAAAATATAGTGGTTTGCAGTGTGAAGGGAAAGCTAATTTGCATATTGATATTAAAAATTTGATTTTAATAAATATGTGCTTAGTATTATTGATTTCTAATTGTTTGGATTTTATCTTAATGAATATGAGCAAAAATCTCTCCAATAAATCCATTAACAATATTAACAGTAATTCTATTCTTTACTTCCTAATTTAACTAAATAGTTAAATTATGAAAACTTAGCAATGAAAGACGGGAGGGAAGAAAAAGCAAGTTATAGTTGTTCCCCGTCTGTTTCAAATCTTTTTATCGGCATCTTATTTAGTTCCATTACCCTTTCTAAGTTAACAATATTTTATTACATTAAGACTTATTTACTTGCACCCGGAGGGTGCATATATTTGCTAGTCTATTTAATATAAATTTCTGTAACTTTATATATATTCTGAAATATCAGGAATTCTGTTTTTCTTTTAAAATTACACGGGAATAACAGAATACGTCTTTACAATACATTTAATTATTCAACTGTGTTACTAAGCTTAATATGATAAGCATGTATTAAGAGAAGAAGAAAGATATATTGATACTTCTTTTACTTTTACTCACTCATTAATTTTTTCATTCATTTCAATTAGTTGGGTCTTAATTTTAATGTCTATTTTTACCGTTTATTCATTAAAGGTGTTTACTTTATATCTATCATTTATATCTATATCTATCTATCTATCTATATATATATATATATAGTTTTCTAAAATTATTCATCAATCTTTCTAATATATAATTAAAGATAACATTTTTATTTATTTACTGATCTATTTAATTAATTTGATATATTTTATTTTATTTTACAACTGAAAAAAAAGTAAATAAATTCCTCTATTCGACCGTTTTTATTTTGAATTCAATATAGTTACAATGTAGCAATATTCACCGGAAGTTAACTAGACAAGATTAGATATATACACATATAAAAATTCAAACCCATTCTCAACAGATATTGCAAAGGTAAGAGACGAATTTTATCTTCTCTAATAACTTATAGAATAATTATATTAACTTGATGCTTCAAAGAAGTCTAATAATAGACGAGGAAAACTCTCTACCAGGGACCGCACTCTCAAAAAGTGTTTTAATGCTTTTGACAGGGGTCCCTTGGAAAGGATCTTTCATTTATGCACATCCTTTCATTCATTTTTATTTCATCTATTCATTCATTTTACCATAAAACTTTAACTGTATATATATATATATATATATATATATATATATATATATATATATATATATATATATATATATATATATATATATATATATATGAATAAATTTTTGGTACAGGCAAATCTAAATAATACTTTAAGGGTAATCATTATGTTCACCTATATAGGTGGATACAAAGGGGAAAAAAAGAAGAGAAAAAATTTGTTTTATTTGATAGTCGTCTCCGGCTGTATAAACCTTGATGAGCAGCCGGACGAAAGGGCCCTAGTTTTTATCAAATAAAAATTTTTTTTCTCTTTTTTTCCCCCCTTTGTATCCACCTATATAGGTGATCATAATGATTACCCTTAAAGTATTATATATATATATATATATATATATAGGGTCATCCACAGACACGTGTTTCGACTTATCAAGTCTCCTCAGTGTAGCTAGACATTTTGTAAGCTACCTACAGCCGGAATTGAAATCCGATCGGTTGGGTGTCAGTCCGGCACCGTAACCATTAGGCTGTCTTCATTTACAGAATGGGAAGGGGATTTTAACTGTTTTAATACACACATCGCTTTGCGTGTAAAGGCCGTCACAAAGTGCTCCATTCCTTAGAAGAGCGTTGCATATGGGGATATCTCAGTGTTGAATCCTGGATACGGATGTGCCGTGGAGATTTCTCAGGATCGTATCCTGGCTGAGGGTTTGCCATAAAGAAAATTGACTCGGATCAATCATATAGGTGATAGGGGTTGACGTGACCAGCCAATTTATCGAAGGGTCTTCTTCGATCACCTAGCGTATGTAAGGACCAAAGTGGAGTGCTGCATGTCATGGATTGCTCAGCCAACGGGATTCCATTCTTAAGCATCACGCGTCACCACACACAATCAACAGGTGGTTCCATTGGGGGGGGGCATTTTACCACTCTGGAAAGGGGCAATCGCTGCATTCTTCTGTCTCAGCCGAAAGGGTGAAGAAATGGTTAGTAATTACATACTCGTGAATCACTTGTACATTCCCTCTCTATGGATTTATTATTTATAAATATTTCCACTTAAGCAAATGAAAATTGGGGAGAGAGAGAGAGAGAGAGAGAGAGAGAGAGAGAGAGAGAGAGAGAGAGAGAGAGGGGGGGGAAGAGAGAGAGAGAGAGAGAGTTAATATAAAACTTAAGATACAAAAATAGCAACGCATGATTTACTTTGGTGGAAGAAGGGTTAACAAAAGATTTCAAAAGAAATTGTATTCTTATTGTAAGGCAATGCTTACTCATTCAAATATAAGATAGAACGTAAAATAAAAAATTTAAAAAAAGATAAAGAAAGAAAAAAGAAAGAAATATAATGAAAAACGAAAGAAAGAAAAAAGAAAGAAACAATAAAAGAAAAGAAAGACAGATGGAAAGAAGAAAGAAGGAATGAAAGAAAGGAAAGAAAAAAAAAGAAAGAAAGAAAGAAAGAAAAGAAAGAAAAGGAAAGAAAAGCAAATAACAGCGAAAAAAAATAGAATGCGATATGATTTTGCCTGATCGATATTTGAAAAAATTCTTGAAAGAATCAAGAGTCAGAGAACAGATGCATAAAGTAAGCATAAGCATAAGATATTAGAATATATACAAAAAAAAAAAAAGAGAAAGACAAAGTCTTAGGCAGCCAAAATTTGTATATATGATATAGAAAAACCTTAAATACGAAAAAGGGTAAAAATACGTTATACGTTGATCATCACTAGAAAACCAGAAAAGATTGCAGAAATTTTCCCGGTCTGATCAAAAAAGTACAGGCGTTGACCCATAGATACATTCAGCAGTTCAGCACAATTGACGAATAA
>CM042139.1:62425821-62428321 GCA_023376005.1 Doryteuthis pealeii
TACGTAATTATCTTGAACAAAATATTTTTAATTGTGTCTTGAATTTCTTAGCCTTTGATAATAATTGGTAAGGCAAGAGCACCCTCTTTACACCAAGCGCACCCTCTTTATGTTATTTTTGTAAATACTGAGGGCGATGAGTAAATTGTCGTATAAATTACGCAAGAATGAAAATAATCCTGACATCAGATTAGCTTGAATATGCGCCTTCCGGGCGTAAGTATTTAAGTTTTAATGTAAATGATACATTAAATTAGAAAGATTACCGAAATGCATAGAAAAAGATTACACTTTTTTTTAGTTATACTTTAATTGGTTTCTATTTTAAATCATTCACGGGATTGATTTTAATACGTCGGAGAATAAAACAATAATATTAGCGATCAATAACACGAATTAATTATCCATAAATCCCGGTTTTGTTAAGACCAGTATGCAAATTAACCACACTATATATTATGTAAATCTTTATTTCTTAGTAATATATAAGACACATTGTAGAATTTAAACGTACTGACAACATGGGATGTTTTGAGGTTAATCTAAATCAGATCTTTCATAGAGACCTCGTTAATAAATGAAATTTATTCTATACATTAATGATTTTGACTATAATTTAAATACTCATTGATGGACTTACGCAATTTCTGAGGGTATTGTGACGTAAGTAGTGAAGTAGTTTCAGTTACAGACAGACGCCGAATCTTCATTATAATAAGATATATTTACCAAAATTACATGAAAATAGTTCACATACGCTAATACCCTTGAGAAAGGTATGAATCAAACTCTGAATTCAAACCTCTTAATGGTCACTACTAAAATAGGCTGTCCTACTTAGTGATCTATTTCAATTAAAAAGAAGATCTTTTTTTTACCTTCTCTGGGTACTTGATGTAGGCCTCCGTGTTGAGAATAAATGGAGGCATAAACTCATTATCTCTAGTGACCACTCAAACACCAGCACGTGTATAGAGTGTTTCGTTTTCAACACAATCTATACATCTTGTGATGACAGAACAAGCCAACGGTTGTTCTGTGAGGTCTCCATCATCCAAAGTATGTTTGGTTGGAGCGGATGATTAGGTTTGTTAAAAAAGCTTTGAAACACGGACTTTATCTCTTATTCTTCAGTGATAAAATTTTACCCTTTCTTATTTTGTATGGCAAATACAGAATGTCTTAATGTACTACCTGCCTAATAAGAAACTCACACACTTTCATGTACTTGGCTATAAATTTGATTGCTGGGATCGTTGTCAATAATGGCCGGGATCAAAGCAAGAAATTCGAGAGTTTCTTTCTTATGAGATCGATATGAGTGAGGCTATCGATCTGTCATACCTTCGTAATAACCAATGGACACAGGCAACTGTTTTGAATCCTCTACACTATCCTCAGATAGATATCCGAATTCAGAAATCTTTGTATAGGAGCTTTCGGCGTTAATGAATACATCGTGTCGTTTCTGGAAGAGTGAAATGCGTCATGGTGTTGCTTTTCTCACCGACAGGGGTCAACTGAATCTAGCTTGGTAAATCTGAAACAAAGAAAACGCATGCACAAAATTAATCACACTCACATACACATACTTAAGCATATATATATATATATATATATATATATATATATATATATATATATATATATATATATGAGAGTACGTAAATAAACAATGTGTTTATTTGATATGGCTTTTAGCCAACAATTATTGGAGGATATGGGCTTAATTGTAGTCATACCTAATTTTGAAAATTAATTAGTTAATAATTACTGAATTTAGGCGGGCATATATGTTCAAATGTAAGGCTAAACAAATCGAGAAAATGTCAATCCCTGAATGTACATTTCGACCTATTAGGTCTCATCAGCAAGGTTATAGACATGGGAGACTGCTCCGTGTGTGACACGAAACCTGTCAGCTTGGCAGTCGAGGTTTCGAGTCACACAGGGAGCAGTTTCCCACGTCTATAATCTTGCTGATGAGACCTAATAGGTCGAAATATATATTCAGGGATTGACATTTTCTCGATTCGTTTAGCCTTACATTTGAACATATATGCCCGCCTAAATTCAGTAATTATTAACTAATTAATTTTCAAAATTAGGTATGACTTCAATTAAGCACATATCCTCCATATATATATATATATATATATATATATATATATATATATATATATATATATACAAATAATGATTAAACAATAAAAATACTGAGTTTTTTAAGCATGCATAATGTAGGTGTTTAACAACTATACTAATGATTAAAAATATAAAGGACTTACCAGTTGTGTTAGAATTAGTATTCTGATATTCAACTTGGGAGATTTCCCCAAGTAATACTTATTTTGCTGGTTAAGGCAAATGTAAATTTTTAAACCACCTAGCAATAAAAATCAAATAAGTACAAAAAATTACATCTGACTTAACCAGCAATATAACAATTACTATAAATTTCCCGAGTTCAATATCACTAAAAATTAAGATTTATTTGTAT
>CM042139.1:62430821-62460766 GCA_023376005.1 Doryteuthis pealeii
TTAGATAACAGAAAAGCCTTGGATTAAGTTCCTTGACAAGAATAAAAGGGGTTGAAAATTACATATCTGTTGTGTAAAATAAGTGTTTGGTATTTCCTTGCCTTTGATAATGGCCCAGAAATGAACCGAAAGTACTAGTACTTAGTTTAATAATAGTAATTCTTTCAAACCACTAAAAACACCTTTCAACACTTGTTAGAAAATTTTAGAGAAAGAAAAAAACGACTTGAAAACAATGAGGATTCTATTACGTTTAACCAAATTTGTCTCAATGAATATATATATATATATATATATATATATATATATATATATATATATATATACAGGGTCGGGCAAAATGATCTGACACATTTGTAGGTTTAATAAAAGTTGCTGCCATGAATTGGACTGGTGAGCATCGCGCTTTCATTGTGGAAACGTTTATCAAAACAAACGAATCTGTAACTGCAACACAAAGAGCGTTCCGTTTGCACTTCAATCTTGGTAGACATGATCCCGTACCAGCTCGAAACACGATCTTGTTATGGGTTACCAATTCAGAGCTACTGGTTCTGCATTGAAACGAAAATCAACCGGCCGACCTCGCACCGCCAGAACTCCAGAAAATGTGGCAGCGGTAAGAGCTTCAGTTCAACAGTCTCCACTCAGTTCCACATTTAAACGCGCCCAGGTTCTTAGACTTTCCGAAAGAAGTTTGCGAAGAATTGTTCACAATGATCTTCAAATGCATCCATACAAAATGATGTTGATGAACGTTTCCACAATGAAAGCGCGATGCTCACCAGTCCAATTCATGGCAGCAACTGAAAAAGAAACGAAAAACAATGGCATTATAAAGAAACAAAACAAAATGGCATTATATGAAAAAAATGGCATTATGGGCACTTTTCGAAAATAAAAACACTTTTTTGTTTCTTTACTTTATTTGCCTTTTATTTAACCTACAAATGTGTCAGATCATTGTTTCTTTACTTCATTTGCATTTTATTATACCTACAAATGTGTCAGATCATTTTGCCTGACCCTGTATATATATATATATATATATATATATATGTGTGTGTGTGTGTGTGTGTGTGTGTGTGTGTATGTGAGCGTTTGTGTATAATTTAACTGAGCAAAGTCTACTGTTATTATTGCAGAGTTGACTGAAGCTACGTTCTAGCTTCGTGTGTGAGAATTCTAAGGTCTACAAGCGAAAAGAAAACATTCAATTGTGCACACCCATAAAGAGTCGTAGCTCAAAATAACACAACACCGTATATAAAACTGACAACATTTGTGTACGTAAGTCTATCTATCTATGTATTTCTGAGATAATGCGTTTGTGACTGTGTATACACGTATGTATGTGTTGCTGTGCGCATGCGTTCTAAAAAAACAACAAAACAAAACAAGGTGGCGTAAGAAAAGAATGAGAATTATATAAGCAGAGGGTTAAAGAGAGAGAGAGAGGGAGAGAGAGAGAGAAAGAGAGAGAGAGAGAAAGAGAGAGAGAGAGAGAGAGAAAGAGAGAGAGAGAGAGAGAGAAAGAGAGAGATAGAGAGAGAGAGAGAGAGAGAGGGGGAAGAGAGAGAAGAAGGATGATCAAGTGAGATTGTGATCGGGGCGTGATCTGAAGAGGCAACCCTCAGACACCGAATGGAGGTGATCCATTGAGTGGACGAATGTACGTCGCCAGAGGTTTCCGTTCGCGTTAGATTGTGCGCGCGAAGCCGCCATTTTGCCGTCAGTGCGCTTGCAGCTCGAAGCGATGCCCGATCGGCATTTTCTCTCTCTCTCTCCACCTCCCCCCCTCTCTCTCTTGCAGCAGAATCAGCAGCAGCTGCATCTGTAGGCAAATAAACGCCATCCAAATAGAAATGACATTAACGCATTCACAGGTAAACGTTCCACTAGCACTTTCACTCTTCGTCTTTTTCCAGCCGAATCTTGACTCAGACTTTCTCTTTCTTCTTAGACAACAGAGATGCGGCTATTTCAACTCTCCTACCCTCAAAATGTCCGAGACATTAAAAAGAAATCAAGAATTCTTTCGAGTAATGAAAAAAGAATTTAAAGAGTCTTACCACAGACACTCGTGTATAGGTCGACTTTTCAACACTTTATTTATAAATGGTTAACAGCTTTATAAGAGAGTCAAATGTGCACGTACTTTGAATCATGTTACATTAAGTAATATATATTGAGGCGCAATGTGTAATGGTTATTGTCGTAGGAAGTGGACATGACGACACGAGTTCAACTCCTGGAGAAGATTATTTGCATTTTCCATAGTGCTAATACTTTTGGGAAATGTAAGAATCCAATTATTCTCCCTGCAGCTATGAGTAACTAGTAGGACAGACTGGGCTTTTTAACCTTGACTACGTAACCAGTCTAGGAGAAGGGAAACTTTGAATTTAAACAAGTTAAAGTCCACTGAAAAAATTGAACTTGTGTCACATCCTACTTGTGCGGAGGAGTAGAGAAAATGTTGAACAGATTTTGACGTGCGTTTGACCTATATTCTGATTCGCCAGCACGAACGTGATAAATAGTTTAGGAAAGTCAGATTTTAGTTGGGCGCTAAACAGGATAGTCGCAATGGCGATCTGTCCGATGAAAGTAAATTCTCACGCGCGTATTTGTTGATCTTGATCTTATAAAATAATAATAAAGAGCTCTAAGTAGAAACCAAAGTCTTATGTTCGTTTACTGAGAACAAACAAACGGCAAAATCACAGAAAAATTCACAGATTAACGTCATAAGACGAGATCTAGAGATAGATCCAGCTAAGAATAACATCTACCACTACAGAGCGGATAGCAGAATCTAGTGATAAGATAACAGCCATACAGAGATAAGATCCATCTACTCAGAACAAGTATAAAGAACATACGTATATCTATATACAACCACGGGTATGCAGGTATACTCTAGAAAATACTCTATAATATACGAGATGCGCTGATATGATATGGCATATAACATAAAAAAGAAGCCACATTCAAAAGATGGAATAAGACTTGCGTAAACATAATTATGTTAAAACTAATTCAAAACTATTTCTATATAGAATTGTTGACAAACCTTAATCTCATGTAGCGCATACTTTCGTTCAATAGAATATTTTTTTCTGAAGAAAAGGGAAGGTTGGGATAATATATTTTACTGCCATTACTTTCTCAGTTAAAGAGATGAAAGATCTATTATAAGGTAAATTTCTGACAGGTCTCGTGAATAAGTGGTATTTTTATATGGTTTGATATACACTCTAAAGATTTGGATTGTTAAATGGGAAAATATAGCGTCTAATTATTATTAAAATATTCAAAATCTTATATATGTATTTAACCAACTTTTCCACACGAGTGGGATATGACACAAATAGGATATCACTCAAAATAACCGCAATTAGCGTCGATCACAGCCTCAATCCTGTTACGGAACCTGGAGAAAGCTTCCCTGTGAAGGCTCTAAAAAACTACCATTGGTTACCCTTGTTATGCAGGGCTTGACTACAGTGTTTAGCAACTCCACCTAGGCATCTGAATTCAACCTGATACCCTCTATGAAAAAATTTGAGAAATTCCGCTGTACGAACGCAATCAGATCGTCTGTTATGTTCAAGCTTTTAAATGATGCGTAGTGCGTCAATACCTTCAACCAACGGGGGAAAATAATCAAATAGAAATATGTCAAATTTATCCCGAACACCCTGTATATATACAATACGACGTTTGTATATATGTTTGAGAGTTTGTTTGTCTGTACATCCATATATAGGTATTTGAAAATCCATATGAAGAGGCTAGACTCATTTTGAGTTTAATAATGAAAGACACACATACTCTACTTTGATAATGCTTCGGATACAAAGCGAAAGTACTCGGTCAACCAAAAATGGTTCTTCCGAAAAAAATCCTTAATGATTGTCAAGATTGTGAAGTATTATTAGAAAGCTTGAAAAAAGAATAAAACAAACAAGAAAATATTAAGAATTCTGTTTTATTTAATGTAATTAGTTAATATATATATATATATATATATATATATATATATATATATATATATGTGTGTGTGTGTGTTTGTGTGTATGTAAGGTATCTAAAACTGGTAGTAGGGGTTGATTCTACTTGGGATCTTCAAAATCTCACTGTATAAACATATTGCATGCTCTTGTAGGTGTAAACATATATTCATACAAGTATTTTTATAATCCCTAGAGAGAGCCCAATGTATAATAATCAATAATTTAGATTAAATACAGAGCAATATTTACCTTACAAAGAAAGGATATACCCCAACAAACCGTCATTCTGTAATAAATTTATTTCAACCAAAACTCAAAAGGCTTTTAAAAATTTCAATAAATTTCTAAAACTCCTTAAAAATTCAGTGATTCTGTCTGATGAGACTGAACTTTTAAGGAGTTTTAGAAATTTATTTAAATTTTTAAAAGCCTTTTGAGTTTTGGTCGAAATAAATTTATTACAGAATGACGGTTTTTTGAGTTTTTTTTCCTTTCATTGAAAGGTATATTAATATATATATATATATATATATATATTATATATATATATATATATATTATTATTTTTATATATATATATATAAATAATATATAAAGGTATTACATATGTATTTATTTGATGGCAATAGAACAGTCACAACCTTAGGTTTCATACATGCAAAATCGCATGCATTTATTATATAATAGCTCTATTCTTTATATCGAGCATTCTCCTAATACTACTGCAATTTGGCCAACCATTCCAGTGAAAGCTGAAGCGGTGACAATCCCAGACTATATATATATATATATATATATATATATATATATAAATATATATATATATATATATATATATATTCAAATGTGTGATTCTGCCAGATGGATTTAAAGGAATGTAAAAAATAAGCAAAATATTCCGTAGAGAATATATAAGAAAATTTATTTTGGACAAGAATATTCTTAGTTTCATTTTGTGTGATATTTTTTAAAATAAGAAATAAAATTGTGAAAAGAAATAAGGTGTGGGAAAAAGAAAATAAAGGTCGATAAGGAAAGATATTAACAAAAACAGAATAAAAGTCTTAAAACTTATGTGGAATATTAAAAAAAATGTTATGTAAGTAAACACTGGGTTAGGTCTGTGTTACGTTGAATTGGCCAATGCAAACGTTATAATAGTTTTAATTTTTGATATGAATTTCGAAAAAATCTCTAAGAAATCTTTAAAAAAAGAACAAATAACATAGTCTTGAGATTACATGCACTCGAACAGAAATGTTTGTAGAAAATTGCACAAGAAAATAAACCGTACGCAAATGTTATATTTTTTACACGAAAGACCAATAGATTCTTAAATAATTCTAAAAGGTACTCTAGTGATTTATAGTGACTATTTATTCCTAATCTGACCTATTCACATAGACTAAGCCAACACATACCCATACACACACACTTGCAGATATACAGACACAGGTAGACAGACATACAGGCAGACAGACAGACACACACACGCACACATACACTGATACACACGTACACGCGCGCACGCACACATACGCACGCACACACACACACACACATATATATATATATGTACCTAGTCATCAACATATTACGGTTATATAACACTGAAAGCACAGTCTCCCGCTAGATCACCAAATCTAATATTTATATATATATATATATATATATATATTATATATATAAAAACACACAGAGACAGACATACACAGACACAGACATACACACACACACACACATATATATATATATATATATATATATATATATGAGTATTGAACAGGCTAATCGCTGCTCATCGCTGCTTAATATTGGTGATATATCGAGTAACGGTGATTTCAGCGTGATTTGACCGTAATATTGTCATGAATAGGTATATATATATATATATATATATATATATATATATATATATATATATATATACCGTAATATGCTAATGTCTATATGTATATGTGTATGTATGTGTGTGTGTACATATATTTCCCCATCTATAGGTTATATATATATATATATATATATATATATATATATATATAAAAAGGAAGTTACTTGAAAAGTATATATATATACCTACCCATGAACATATTACGGTCAAGTCATGCTGAAAGCACCGGTTCCCGCTAGATATTTAATCCGCTGACCACTTAAGCAACTGATTACTGAAGTATATATGATATTGTTAATAATAAAATAGATTTTAATATAAGTGTTGCAGTTCGATAATAATTTAGAGCAGTGGTGCTCAACCTTTTTTTTTTCTTCTGGACCCTTTTAATTTCCAATTCACTCTTCACAGAGCCATTCGATGTTTAAAAGTCCTATTGTATTTTTATCATTACATATTTTTTGCATGCCTGGACCCCAACATTTTTTATATTTTCCTCGGGTGGCCATATCACACCCGGCTGAGATTAGAGGATATGACATTAACAATACTAGTGGTTTTAGTATATATCTTTGATATGAAGAGGTATTTACTCCCCCAGTTCCTCTCGGGTAGGACGTGACATAAGGTCGCGAGTATGGGAATCCAGCGAGGATTGAACTCGCTATTCATCAGTAGTAGTGTATCGGCGAGACTAACTTGCTAACCGTTGTACCACGATGGGATGCCCTGGTATTTACCCAACCCGTTCTTGACGGTTAGGATGCGACACACGGCCTTAAATATAGGACATCCAGTGAGGATTGAACTGGCAATTCAACAGTAGTAATAGATCTGCGTGACTACCTTGAAAACCAAAGTTTTAAGAATCTTATAAATTAAAGCAGTAGTAGTTGTATCAGTCGTATACCATTAGTTGTTATTTTTTATCGAAGAGATTGGTCTGCGATTTTAACTCCTCTAACCGTTACGCTCTGAGCGCTTATACTATATAAAAAAGCAGGACAGACTGGATCATTTAGCCTTGATTGGACAACTGCTTCAGAAAAGGAAACTCTGAATTCACAACCAGCGGCACTTCTCTTTAAAAATGAGACTGTCTCGTATCGTGTCCGTGGTAAAGTAGTTAGGCAAATACATATGTGCGGTACTCATTGACAATCAAACTCAATGTTATAGCTCGTATAGGTCAATTAATAGTCATCGTAGCTGCGTGCCTGCCAAAAGTTCTTATAAGACGATGTTTTAAAAAAGTTTGAATTTGCAGCCGCCCCCAAATATCTATATCTATCTATCTATCTATCTATCTACACACAACACACACACACACACACACACACATATATATATATATATATATATATATATATATATATACGAGTGGGAGAATTAACGTTTGGTATTACAACACTTTTATAAAGATTTCCCTTTGCCGATAATACACAAAAATAAATATAAACGTATAATATAATATATGCATGTTTGTACATATCTATCTATCTATTTTATGTCTGTCTGCCTGTCTGTCTGTGTGTCTGTCCCTCTCTCGTTTTCTCTCTCTCTCTCTTTCTCTCTCTCTTTATATATATATATATATATATATATATATGGAAAGAGAGAGAAAGAGGAATCAATTTATCTATCCATCTCTCTTTCTCTCTCTCTCTCTCTCTCTCTCTCTCTCTCTCTCTCTCTATATATATATATATATATATATATATATATATATATGTATATATATGTATATATTATAGAGAGGGAGGGGAGATAGTGTTGTACATATCCAATGATTATGTCTATATGTGTTTTGTGTGTGTATGTGAAAGAGTGCGTGTTTTGCTAAAGCCAAAATAGTTCATTGAAATCTAAACAGGATGAGGGTCAGTCTAAGCAGTAGAACCGGAGCCAAATTCTAAAATGAATGTAAACGATGGCGTCACTGGGAACAGAGCCTTGCGTTATTCCATTTTACTTATTGAAAGCTGATAGTAAAAATGGTCAGAGTCAACGAATCTGTAGCATTGAAAGACGATAAACTTCAGCTACACACACAACACATAGAGAAACATTAATCTATACACATATAAAGGAGTCGTTGTTTTCGTATGTACATGTTGATTTATAACTCAGAAACAGTGAAATCATAAAGCATTAAAAATCGGGCATATACTTTAAAGATGTTCCTAATAAATTAAAGTACAAATTTTAGTTTTATTGATTTCTTGAACTCTTCAAAGTTCTCCATAAGAAAGTAGAAAAATGATGCAAAATGAATACATTTTCTTTCACTATAACTCAACTGGCAGTTAAGAAATGCGTTCACATCTGATGATTGGAAACACTAGACATTGCTCTAGGCTTCCTGAAATAGGCTATAGTGCTAAAAATCTAAATCTTCTGTTATATTTTTTACTTATATAGATTTGCTCTGAGACTTTGACAATAAGAGCACATATTATGCAAACTACGACACTTTAAAAAAACCGTCTATGTCGTATGGAAGATTTCTTCTCCGGATTTTTGGATTCCATATATATATGTAAAAATGGAAATTGGAAATGAATCGACAATATGAGGAAGAATGAATATATATGTATATATTATATATATATATATATACATATATATAATATATAAGATAGATAGATAGAGAGAGAGAGAGAGAGAGAGAGAGAGTGGAAAAAGTTGTTTTATATTGATATAAAACTGGGCCCTTTCGTCCGGTGCATAGTTTATATCAATAAAAAAACTTTTACCTCTTTCCCTCCTTTTGTCTCCCACTCATTATCATTGTGTAGATCGCTATACATGATAGCCTTAAATATATTATATAGATTTGTCCGTACCAATATATATATATATATATATATATATAATATATATATATTATATATATATTAAGAATTCAAAACCCATTCTCAACAGATATTGCAAAGGTAAGTGACGATTTATCTTCTCTAATAACTTATAGAATAATTATATTATCTTGATGCTTCAAAGGAGAGAGAGAGAGAGAGAGAGAGAGAGAGAGAGAGAAGAGAGAGAGAGAGAGAGAGAGAGAGAGAGAGAGAGAGATATGTTTCATTATTGCGAGGAATATTCATAAGTATTTTGGTGACCACTTTTAATTGTTCGAAAATGTCTCACGTTTGAGCGTTTATCTATGTCTCTATGGTAAGTAATCGAACGTTTGGTTCGACATTTTCACGCGCGTTTTTTTTCTGACTCTAGTTGATGGAAAACAACCCTAGACTTTTCCATTTTTTTATGCAAACTTTTCTTATTTACATTTTTGTGATTTTTGAAACGGGTCAGTGGGTCACTGTCTGACTTTTCTCTTTGCCCATGAGAAATCGTCTTTATCTCTTCATCTCATCTTTGTCTTCGTCAACTTTCTTTGAGACACCAGCAACGCACAAGTGTAATTGCATTAAATCAGACAAGGATAAAAATAATAGTAAAATGGCAAGACTTTAATATGATCTATCTATTAGTAATGAAGATTCGGTCTCTTTTTGTCCGTAATCGAAATTACGTCACTGCTTACGTCACAATAATTTAAAAACAAAAAATCTATGAAAAATCAATTAAGAGTTAAATTTTTTTGCGAAAATTTTAATACTTATTCACTTTTAGATAAACTAGAAACAAAATAAAAAACACGCTCCGGGGGATGTAAAAATAGATTTTTGAAACATATTGCCTGAGGGGTGGGAGTAAAAAATTTAATGTCAGCGAGTTTATACCTAAGTAAGTAAAACATCAAATTCATTAAAGGATTAGAAAAATAAAACATTTGAAATGTAAACTTTAAATATGTATTAAAATAAAACAAACTATATATGGATATATAATACCAGTCATGTATTTATTAAAACTTGTTTTAAAAAAACAATGAGGACTGTCTAATGTTGCATGTTCAAATTTTGAGTGTATTTATTCTCTGTTATGACGATTTTGGGTAATGTGACGTAAGCAGTGACTAAGCAGTGACGTAATTTTTGTTACAGAAAAAACCGGAAGCGAATCTCCACTATTAATACATATATGTTTAAAAGAATTTTCTAAAATTTATTAGGGGAAATATCGTTTTACTAGGTCGACCCTGCCCTTATTTCATTTTATAAATCCGAACAAAAATATATTTTTATCGTATGATTTAAAATTTTTCTATAAAGATAAGTGTCTTAAAAATGTTCAGTATATTGTGAGGCACTCTGTAATAAATTTGTAATTAGATAGCAGTTTGGCCTTAGCGAAACTACCAATTAATTATCTATATGAAAAAGGACAGTTTTATGAATGCCTTATAAAATATGAACTAATTAATAAAGTATCGGTGACGATTGATAAATATATAACGCACATAAATAATTATATTGAAATAAATTGGAATAGGCAAACATGTCTAAGCGAAAATGAAATTGGAAGAAAACTCCGACTTGTCGTTGGAGCTTCGAATACGCTGACTATCCCCTAAAGATCAGTGAGAAAACCCCTCAAAAAGGTTACCTGTAATATAACACTAAAGTGCATCTGATTGTCTGGTCCTGTTCTGGGGATCTGGGGAGTGTGGAGTACACCTTCATTAGCATTACTTCATGGTTCACATTGATCCGGAATTGTCATAACCTGATAGGTCCAATATACTTATTTACTAAATATACTTATTTACTAAATATCTTATTTACTAAGCTTAGCTTATATGTAGCACAAGGCCAGATTATGGACGCCCAGTGAGATCAATTCACTAACAATGGTCTGCGAATCAAGCTTGCTAACAATGACACAATTAGGGTCCCATATATGAGTCAAACAGATCTGTTTACAATTATTCGTAATCGTTAATTGAAGTTAATAATTGTTTTACTAAGGGATTATTATTATCAACTACTTGAAACCATATAAGTGTGTGCAAACAAATGATTATCATTAGATCGAAATAATTTAGCTCAGTTGGTAGAGTGTCCCCGGCTGGGAAATCTCAAGATTCTTGATTCGATACCGACCTCGCCAACTCATGCGTATGAGTAGCCAGGGAACTGTGGCGGTAAAGTGAGGTAAAGTACGGTGTGGCACCCTATCCCATACGTTAAATAAAATCTCCTTTGTCTATTCTTCGTAAAAAACGGGATTTAAGTCCCTCCTGTCTGGTTGAATATCGACTTTTAGGTCACTCAATGACTTTATTTTTATTTAGATTGGAATATCTAATATCGTGTATCGGCAAAAATCTCTGAAAGAAATAAGGCACAAAAATATGAATAATAAACGTACAATGAACGCTGATGAACTTTCTAGGCATAAAATACCTAGAACAGGGTTAAATTGCATTAAAATGCAAATAGTTTATCAAATCAATCCATGATTTTTACAGTTTTTGGAATATTTTTGTAGTATGTTTCCTGCATATGATTCTTATCCGTTTAATCTTTTGAAAGTCAATCCAACCGTGTTAATTACAGATTTATTAATAAAAAACCAAATTCCCGACGCTTAAAACGTTGAACGACGTAGAATTGTTTCGCTTGTCTTCAAAATTATTCTCAATTTATGTCTGGTGGGATCAATATTGGTGTATAATTATCCTGATTTCCGAAACGCTGATACAGTCGTGGAACTCGGTAAAACTCAGTCTCTCCATAGTTCTTTCCAATATTTAACAAAAGTCTCCATAAATCTCTCTCTCAATTTGAGAAAACATTTATTCAATTATGCAAACCTTTCTGTGTTCCACTGAGGAAATTAAAACACACTGACATATTGATTTACCATTAGTTTTTCTTTTACGTAATATTTTAAGTTTCCGTATAACCTTCTAAATTTGTCGTATTGGCAGCGCAGGTTTGAAAAAAATAGATATATACATATAATATGTGCATACGTACCACGAGCACATATCATAGCTGAAACAAAGCGTCACATATACGTTATTGACTATTGAGACATACGTAGATAGACTTAGTGTCAATGTTCACATAAAGTTCATCTTATCTGTTCTAAGATCCGGACCATATTACCTTTTAGGCACCCATCCACCCGTTTTGATCCTTCGATTAAAAAAAGGACATGTTTTCATTCACCGTCAAGTATCGTTTGTTTTGTTAGGGGTTGGGGGTTAGGGGTTAAGGGTTAGGGTTAGGGGTTAGTTATAAATTCTTTAAAAATCTAAAAATAGTCTGTTAAAACAACCGGATATTGACAGTGTAAAGGAAAAAAATGTCCTTTCTTAAATGGAGATCAAAAAGGGGTGCCTAAAGGTCATATGGTCCTAAGTTCCTTTACTGTTTGTGGATAATTATGGGCATGCACATTGCTTTACATTTGAACTTTCAAGAATCTACTGTAAACGACATAAAAAATTAGGAAAAATATAAAAGCCTCCTATCTTTATCTATCATAATAAACTGCTGTACATGCTTTTTTGCTTTAGAGAATATTGGACAGAAAAATGGTTCTGGCAAAATTCCAACATTTCACATTTGGGGCGGGAAATTCACTTACGTAAAAACTAATGTCATGGGAATGGAAATTGAGATTATCATGTTTTGTGTGCAGCAGAGTCGCTTCCTTGGTTGGTGGTCTAAATATTATATATATATAATATATATATATATATATAATATATATATATTTGCAAAGGAAAGGTAAATAAAGATAGAACAACCAAAAGAGAGCAAATGTGTATATAAAGTAAAGAGATAAGAAATGAATCACAATTAAATGTATAAGAATACATGTGGAAATAACGGGAAACACACGACACACACACACATATATAACTGTGTGTGTTACATACGTATTGTTACAAAATATATTATATATATACTTATATATACATATATAATATATAACAAACAAACAAACATATATATATAACCTTATGGAGAAGGTATAAATCCAACTCATCTCTCCCCCAGCTAGAACGGACTGGAATCCTTAAACCACAGGTAGGCAACCAGTTTAGGAAAAGTTGACAAATCGAAATCTGGGATGGGGAGCTATATAGGGTCATCCACAGACATGTTTTGACTTATCAAGTCTCTTCAGTGTGGCTAGACATTTTGTAAGCTACATACAGTCTGGCACCTTAACCCTTAGGCTGTCTTTCACTTACAGAATGGGAAGGGGTTTTTAACTGTTTTAATACCACATCGGCTTTGTGTGTAAAGGCCCGTCACAGGAATGCACCATTCCTTATAGACTAGAGCGTTGACTTCTCAATTTGGTTGAAACTTTCATGGAAACACTTGATAGCATCACAACACACAAACTCATATTATGGCATATACATAAACAAATACACACCCGCACATTCACACACAAATATATATATATATGAGTTTGTGTGTGTGAATGATAGCATATCACACACACAAACTCATATATATGCATAATACATAAAACAAACACACACCCCGCACATTCACACACAAATTATATTAATATATTATATATAATTATATAAATATATATATTATATATTATATTATATTATATTATTTGTGGTGTGAATGTTGTTTGTTTATGTATATGCATATTATGAGTTTGTGTGTGTGAATGCTATCAGTGTTTCCTGATAAGTTCAACCAAATTTGAGAAGTCCAACGCTCTAGTCTATAAGAATGTGCATTCTGTGACGGCTTTACACACAGCGATGTGTATATTAACAGTTAAAAACCCTTCCCATTCTGTAAGTGAAGACAGCCTAAATGGTTAAACGGTGCCAGACTGTATGTAGCTTACAAAATGTCTAGCCACACTGAAGAGACTTGATAAATTAATTTCGCCTACCTTTGCCTCTTCAAGTCTGATTTTGTAAAATACAAAATTGACATATTAGGTTCATTTAATAGGATTTTCTCTTCTCAAAGATTTTATATTTCAAATTCCTTTCAGCGTTTGTATTTTTATGATTTTTTTAGAAACAAACATCGAAAGGAATTTGAAATAGAAAATCGTTGAGAAGAGAAAAACATATTAAATGAACCTGGTGTGTAAATTCTGTCTATTAGAAAATCAGACGTGAATAGGCAATGGTTACCGAAATAAAGTTATTCCTGTTATATTAAGGTTTTCATATATTTTTTCATATATATATATGTGCACACACCTACGACACAGATGCACATATTGCACGCAATCTTATCTCTAATATATTATATATATATATATATATATATATATATATATATATATATATATATATCTATATATATTATATATATTTCTTTTGTCTACTTCATGTAGGAGCGAATTAAAGTGTTCTCAGAGAACCGAGTTAAGTGCAAGTAATTGAATTAATGTTTACCCTTCAAAATATTTCTTAAGGTTTCATACCGCAAGACATTAAAATCTTCAGGCTTTTCTTTATATATATATATATAATATATATATACATATATATAATATATATACTAATATATATATATATTACTATACATATATATATATATTATATAACATATATAATATATTATCCATATATATATATACATATAATATACATATATATGATATCAAATATATATATATATATACAATATATATAATATATATATATATATACATATATATATTATATATATATACATTATATATATATATATACAATATAATATATAATATATATGACATATATACTTTACATATATATTACACATATTATAATACACATATATATATATATACAATATATAATATAATTATATATATCTACCACATATATATTATAATCTACATATAATATATTCATATATATATATATAATACATATATTTATATAATATATATTATATACATATATATAATATATACATATATTATTATTACATATATATATATTATTATATATATATTATTATATATATATATATATATATCAAATATGGTATAAATTATTGTTCGTTTAAAACTATAGTGTCACTAATCTAGGCAAGTAAAAAAACCAGAAACACTCAAGTTTAAGAACTAAAACGTGAGTAAGCCAGTAAACAACATAACAGCAAATGCTCAAACCCCGGAAGATAGAGCAAGTTAAATAATCAAATTATTGAATAATTTTTAACCTACTACTCTGAAAAGTTTTTCATAGTTCTGACATCATCAGTTTTGGTTTAGCCAATTTCAAAAGATATCACAGGTTTCCTTATTTATTGTCTTCTTGTCAATTTGGCGTTTCATTTTAGCCAAGATCTTTCTGGGACAAGTAACAAAATAAATGTTTAGTTCTAATGCACAACATTTTAAGAAAAATACAGAAGTTTATTCAGGTCTTTTTATATCCATATGTTTAATTATTCAAATATCTGGTGTCGCTCCCCGGTAATTATGGTTTATCGTCGTAGAACTGGACAGGGCGAAACTAGTTCACATTCTGGACAAGGCTGCAAAAATTGTCCGTCATTGTTATAATTTGGAAAATGTATGAATGTGGGTAAATAGTATCACAAACTGAGTTCTTTGAACTTGACAATGGCAACCGGGTTTAAGGTGAGAGAAAACCTTCTGCAATTCAAACCTGTTTAAACTCATCTTAAAGTAATTGACCTTATTATCCCATTCTTTTTTTGCGGAGGGGTTGGGTAAATGCATACAACTACATTCAAGTGTAGGCAAACATTTTAAAAGGTAGAAATGTTGATTCTTATATGATATATTATATTTAATATATATAAATACTATATATATTAATATATATATGTCTCTGTGTGTGTGTGAGAGAAAAAGGAAAGTGATCCACGTATGTAATATAGTTGGAAAATCTGAAAAACACGGGTTTAAATTAAAAAATAAATGGATAATTTTTTGTTTTGTATAAAATGTTTTCCATTCAAAACATATTAAAACAAACTGATCAACAAAAACAACTATCACACTCTCTCATTATTCCTGTGATAAATTTTCCTTTTCCTTATAATAACAAAAGCCAGAAGAAGACAAAAGAAGATCTTAACTACCAGATTGAAACAACTGCAGCGTTGGCTAATAAAATAATCACTCATTTTTTTTTTCACTATATATATATATAAATATATATTAATATATATATTGGGGAAACTAATTTATTGTCGACGATGCAACGTTTGGTCGACAATAAACACCAGTTTTCCATAACATCCCGTGTTTTTGTCTACTTTCTTCCACAATACTGTCGGATTAACCTCCTCACATTTCTCCCATATATGAATATATATAATATATATATTAATATATATATATATATGTAATTATATACTAAAGTAAGGCTTTCGAGTATGCTTCACGTTTGATCAATAAGGTTATACTAATCTAAATTAATTCTTTTGAATTGAAAAAAGTGAAACCTAAGTAATATGGAAATAGTCCTAATATTTAGATATGCCCTTCAACCGTTTCGTTCCGTTAATTTGGTGTAACTAATAATAGTTTTTTAAGGAGATTTAGATAGAAACTTTTGCGCTAGATGATTTTTCCGGCTTAGAATTGTAAAGTAAGCAATTTTGAACGTGTAAATGGATTTGGATAAGAACGTAATTTAGAAAGTGTATAAACTAAGGAAAACTAATAAGTGGTCTTGTAATTTGTTAACCAAATAAAGTCCCCTAAGGTGTTTTGAAGCTTATAAATGTGAGATAAACTCCACATTAAACCTCACACACCTTAATCCTTTTCTCCAATCTTTCCGAGTCCAAAGTGGACACTATTGAGAATGGAACCAACTTTATCCTCAAATGGTTCAAGCGTTCAAGTTGGACACAGTGAAAAATTAATACCTCCCAATAACCCTATCATCGCCTTATTCTTTCAAGAAATCAATAACCATATATAACACTATAATAACTTCTGAAAAGTAATAGTACATCAATACCTACCCCCTCTCATCACTCGACATGAAAAATATATAAATTCAATAACCGACTACTCTTAACAATTTAAGGATGAATAATGTAATTCCGTTATGAAAAGTTTAATTTACAGTACAGAATTTAATAAAGACGCGTAAAAGCATATGCTTTTTGTAAAATAAATTTTTTTTTTTTTTTTTTAAAAAAAGAAAGGAAAGGGTACCTAAGTTTTGATTTAAAAAATTCAGAAATGAATTTTCTTTTTTTTCGATCAATGCTTCCCAAAGAAAATTTCATTGAAAGATGTTGATATAGTTTAGTTTTTTTTTTTTTTTTTTGTTGTAGACAACGGAAAAGAACAGAAGCAGAGAACTAAGGGAAACAAATTTTTTCTCATAAGAGAATTTTGTAAATTTAAGAAATTTACAACGTCACGTGGGGGGGGTTCGAAAATAACGAATGCCCCCGTTTGATAAGTTTGAGGCTTTGAAAGTCCAAAGGAGTAAGTTGTTTGGGACTGCTTCCTGAACGCACAGAAAGGGTTGAAGTGCCGTGGAGATTGAAAAGAGACCGAGAATCTGCAGTTGTAGTTGCTTTTTGGAACTGCAAAGGACTGAAAACAATAGCCGGGTGGATCGGGAACGGAGCGTCAAGCGAATTTCTTAATAGATGTTGTCCAATGGTGGACGGAGTATTTATGCAGCCAGCCTGTGGGACTTGTCACGTTGCCGAGAACGGATTTTGTATGGGTAATGTGCTGCTTGATTCGAGATTCAGTCTCAAGGTAGTAAAAGGCCGATTGGCCAATCTCACATTTGCATGTAAAACTATAAGATAAGGCGTGCTTAACTTTTACATTTCTGATTTTAAAATCAAACTATGGTACCCTTTTCCTTCCTTTTTTAAAGAAAAAAAACCAATTTATTTTACAAAAATGCTATGCTTTTTTACGCGTCCTTAAATATATATATATATATATTATATATATATAATAAATATATATGTAAATATTATATAATTATATATATTATAATTATGTTCGATAGTAGCAATATCCATGGGAAAAATCTCCGCCCTGGCAGGCCCTAGTGCCCATCCCATGTCCATGCAACTGTCAATGTAGGTAATTGCTGGAAAGCCCCACAACGGACAATGTCAGGTTTTGTACAGGAGAAACATTCACTTATGAGATTCGTCCTTGCAATCTCCATGGTGTCAGTATGTTATTGTTCCTTCCTCACTCGAAAGATGTGTATGTTAGGGGGCAAGTACCTAACAGCCTGCATTTTTTTCATGAGGGCCGTTCCTTTTCCACGCATATAACATTGATACATTAAATGGCTGAACAAGAATTGGTTGCTTTAAACTTTTATTCAGATGAGATCATTATTTTCCATATGATTTTACTTATCGTGGAATAATTTCGGACATAATATATAATATATTATATATATATCATATTATATATATATATATATATAATATATAAAGGGAATTAAAATATTTTAAATAAAAACCTAATCTAAGACGGACACTAACATCTTTATAACACACCTATTTGGTTATGAATGATGGTGGGTGAAGAGTGCAACTTAATTGATTTCTTTATTTGGTTAACAAGTTTGTGAGGGTATAGGAACTTAATTTAGAAAAATCTTCATGTCTACCTTTGAGTTCTATATTTTATTTTAAAAGGTCTAAAAGATATATAGAAAAGGCGTGAAAAGGTGGGCGGTGTTTAATTCTTTTGATGATACTCGAATGATTTGCGCCATTTTTAGTTATATTTCAACCTACGTAAAGTTAATTCATTTTTTTTCATTAAGGAATTCCTTTTAGTATATGCAATAAAAAGAAAATATTCATTTTGCTATCGCTACTGTCAAGATTTCTTAAGTTTAGAAAAGTTTCCCATTCACGTTACTCCTACACGTTCAAAGAATATCACTTAAGTTTAATTAGTTTTTGGCCAAGTGACATTTTCTCATGAAATTCCATAAGTTTGATACGTCCGACCTTTCATTTTGTCCTTGAGTATAAACACCACCCAGACTCTTTGCCATTTCAAATCAAGTTGGTTTTTGTCTTTTTCGGAACAATAGAAAAAAAATCCCATTTTAATTAGATTTACATTCGGCTCTTTTTTCTAGAAACTTAACTTTAATAGGGATAGAGATTTTTATGTATGGATTTTAAATTTTTTGCAGCAAAATAGAAAGTTAACATATAGCAACTGATTTATTTCGAAATGATCAAGCGGTAAGGTTAGTTTTGAGTGAAACTCATGATTATGAGGGTCCGGGGTATGTTTTGACTCTGAGTTAGTAAAAAGGCAATGGTTTAATGTTGAGATATTGGGGTAATGCCTGCAGTAAAGCCAATGATTTTATATCGAAATGAATTGTGGTATGTTTGTGTCGGATGAAGACCCAATTGATTATACGAAGGATGAAATGATGGTAATGTTTTTGGTGTCTGAAAAGCCAAGGAATTTATATCGAGATGATGGTGGTAATTGTTTGTTGTCCGAAAAAGCCAATGATTATCATCGAATCGAGATGATTGGTGGTATTTTGTGTTCTGAAAGAAGGCCACATGAAAATTTTATAATCGAGATGAAATTGTGGTAGTTTTTGTGTCTGAAAAAGCCCAATGATTTAATAATCGGAGAAAATGATTGTGGTTGTTTTGAATTCTGAAATGGAAGCCAATGATTATATGAGATGAATGGTGGTTAAATGTTTTGTCCCTGAATGAAGCCAATGATTTTATACGATGAATGATTTGTTGGTAAATGTTTTTTGTGTCTGAATGAAGCCAATGATTATACCGAAATTGATTGGGTGGTATGTTTGGAATCTGAAATGAAAGCCAATGATTTATATGGAGATGATTGGTGGGTATGTTTTGTATCTGAAAAAAAGCCAAATGATTTATATCGAGATGATTGGGTGGTATGGGTTTTGTGTCTGAATGGAAGCCATGATTTATTTATTCCGGAGTGATTGGTGGTATGTTTGTGTCCTGAAATGAACCAATGATTATAATCGAGAAGATGGTGTATGTTTGTGTCTGAATGAAGCCAAAATGATTTATATCGAGATGATTGGTGGTATGTTGAATCTAGAATGAAGCCAAATGATTTATATCGAGAGAATTGGGTGGTGATGTTTTTTTGTGTCTGAATGAAGCCAATGATTATAACCGAGGATGATGGTGTATGTTTGGGTGTCTGAATAAGCCAATGATTACTATCGAGATATTGGTGGTAAAATGTTTGTGGCTGAATGAAGCCAATGATTTTTATAGAAGATGATTGGGTGGTATTTTTTGTGTCTGAATGAAGCCAATGATTATACCAAGATGATTGGTGGTAATGTTTTTTGAAATCTGAATGAGCAATGATTTTTAATCCGAGATGATTGGTGGGTATTTGGTGGTCCCTAAAGAAGCCAATGATTTAATATCGAGAATCGATTGGTGGTATGTTGGGGTGCGAATGAAGCAAATGATTTTATAATCGAGATGATGGTGGTAATATTTGTGGCTGAAAAAAGCCAATGATTTAAATATCGAGATGAATTGGGTGGTAGTTTGTGTCTGAAATGAAGCAATGATTTATATCGAGATGATTGGGTGGTAATGTTTGAATCTGAAAGAGCGCGTGAATAGATCCATTATTCGGAAGAATGATTTTGATCTGAATGATAAGATGATTTATAATCCGAGGATGATGTGGGTGGTTATTTGTGTTCTGAATTGAAGCAATGATTTATACTACGATGATATGGTGGTTGTTTTGTGTCTTGAAGCAATGATTTTATATCGAAGGATGGATTTGGTGGTATGGTTGCAAGAATTGTCTGATGAAGCCCATGATTTATATCGAGCATGATTGGTGGTATGTTTATCTGAATGAAGCCGTAGATGTTATATGTCGAGATATGATTAGTTGGGTAGTTTGTGTTTGAAGAAGCCATGAATTTAATAGCGAGATGATTTGGTAGTATTGTTTTGTGTCTAAATGAAAGCCAATGAATTATACCTCGGATGATTCGGTGTATGTTTGTGTCTAAGAATAAGCCCCAGTGATGATTATATCGATAGAATGATTGGTGGTATGTATGGTGTCTGAATGGAGCCACTATGATTAATATCGAGATGATTGGTGGTATGTTTATTTTGGAAAGAAAGGCCCATGATTTTCTCGAATTCAGTGATTCAGTGTGGTAACTGTTTGTTGGTCTGAATAGAGCCAATGATTCATATCACGAGATTGATTGGGTTGGTATGTTTGTGTCTTGACAAATTGAAAGCCAGAGCTATTTTAATCCGGAATGATATTGGTGTATGTTGTGTCTGAACTAAACCAATGATTTATATCGAGTATGTCTGATTGGTGGTGCTAAATATGATCAAGCATTACTCTCACGAGATGTGTTTTTTTGAATAAAGCCAATGATTATATCGAAGATAATTGTGGTTATATGTTTTGTGGTGCTGAATCGAAAGCCCATGATTTATATCAGAGATGAATTTGGTGGTATGTTTGTAAATTGATAAAGCCAATTGATTTTATATCGAGATGATATTGCGTGTATGTTGTGCCCTGGATGAAGCCAATGATTATTAGAAGATGATGATGGATTTGTTGGTGTAGAATACATTAATTGTTGTACACTTGACGGTCGCACATTGCCTAGTGATGTCTACCTGAATGATATTGGTGCGGTATGTTTGTGTCTAATAAGCCAATGATTTATTTATCGAGAGTGATGGTGGTAATGTTTGTGTTAATTGAAGCCAATTGATTAATCGAGAGCATTGGTGGTATGTTTGGTGTCCCTGAAAAGGCCCCCAATGATTTATATCGAGATGATTGGTGGTATGTTTGTTAATGCTAAGAATTATAGAAATGTTGGCCGAAATATGAATGCCATACTTTATATCGAGATAATTGGTGGTATGTTTTGTCTGAATGAAAGCCATGATTTATACTCGTATGACTATGTGACTTTTGTGTGCCTGAATGAAAGCCAATGATGATTATACGAGATGTATTGGTCTGGTATTTGGTGCTTCTGAAAAAGCCAATGATTTATATCGCAGATATGAAATGCTTGGTATGTTTGTGGGTCTGATATGCAAGCCAAGATTTATTTACCGAGTATCGATGA
Source organism: Doryteuthis pealeii (assembly GCA_023376005.1). NCBI lineage: Eukaryota > Metazoa > Mollusca > Cephalopoda > Myopsida > Loliginidae > Doryteuthis > Doryteuthis pealeii. The sequence goes on from CM042139.1 coordinate 62,452,735, forward strand.
CGTGGTATTTGTTGTCTAGAATTGAATGCCAAATGATTTGTAATCAGGATGAATTGGTGGTATGTTTAGTGGTCTGAAAAGCCATTTATAGAGAATGGTGGGTAGTATTGACCAATGTTCAATCGAGTATTGGGTGGATATATGTTGTGTGTGAATGAAGCCATGAATTTATTATAAATCGAGATTCGATTGGTAGGTAATTGTTTTCTGAATGAAGCCAATGATTTTATACGAGATGATTTGGGTCGACGTATGTCTTTGTGTCTGAATACGAAGCCGATTATGATTTATATCGATGATGATTCGGTGGTATGTATTGTTGTTGAAAATAGCCAATTGAATTATTCGGATGATTGTGGTATGTTTGTGCTGAATGAAAACGCCAATTGCTAATTTATATCGAGATCGATATTGGGTGGTAGATGTTTTGCATGCTGAATGAACCAATTATAATAGCGAGAATGAATCCGGTGGTAATGTTGTTGCTCCTGAATGAAAGCCAAATGGATTTAACCGAGATATTGGTGTATTTTGTTCGTCTGAAGAAGGCCATAGATTATATCGAGATGATTGTGGTAATGTTTGTGTCTGAAAAAGCCAATGATTTTATATCGAGAAGTGGATGTGTGGTGAAGCCAATTGATATCGTTTGTGGTTGTCTGAATGAAGCCAATGATTTTATATCGAAGATTAAATTGGTGGTATGTTGTGTAATCTGAATGAAAGCCCAATAATTTCGAGAATATTGGTGAATTTGTAAATGAACTGTATCGAGTATGATTGGTGTAGTTTTGTGTTCTGAATGAAAGCCAATGATCTTTATATCGAGATAGTTGGTGGTATGTTTTGTGTCGAAGAACCAATGATTATATCGAGAATGATTGCGTGGTATGGTTTGTTGTCTGAAAAATGAAGCCAATGATTTATTAATACGCAGATGGATGGTGGTAAATGTTTGTGTTCCTGAATGAAGCCAATGATTTATATCGAAGATATTAGTGTAGTTGAACTGATAGCTGTTGTGATGGGTTGCTTGTGTCTGAAAGAAAGCTCAATGATTTGATATAATATCGAGATGATTGGTGGTATGTTTGTGTCTGAATGAACAATGATTCGTTCATCAGATGATTCGGCTGGGTATGTTTGAGTCTGATAATAGCCAAGTATTTATCGAGAATGATTGGTGGTATGGTTTGTGGTTGAATAAGCAATGATTTATTCGAGATGATTGTGGTATGTTTGTGTCCTGAAAGAAGAGCCAATGATTTTCATATCGAGTATGATCTGGTGGGGAGGGTCCGGGATTATCTGTGTGTCTGAAAATCCAATGAATTTATATCGAGAATGATTGGTGGTAATGTTTGTATTCCCTGATGAAAGCCAATGAATTTATATCGAGATGATTGGTGGTAGTTTGTGGTCTGAAAAAGCCAATGATTTTTCGACGCAGTGATTGGTGGAGTAGTTTGTGTCATGGAAAGCCATGATAATCGAGATATTGGTGGTATATGTTTGTTCGAGGCATGAATAGAGGATGATTGGAGTGTGCTGGAAGCGAGATGATATACCGAGATGAATTCGGTGGTATGTTTGTGTCTGAAAAAAGCCAAATGATTTATATGAATGATGGTGGTATGTTTGTGTCTGAATGAGCCAATGATTTATATATCGAAGATGTATTTGGTGTTGTTAGTCTAGAAATGAAGCCCACATATGATTAAATTATCGAGAACGATTGGTGGTAGTTTGTTCTGAATGAAGCCAATGGATTTTTATACCTGAGATGGATTGGTGGGTATGTTTGTATCTGAATGAAGGCCAAATGATTTATTACCGAGACATATTGTGGTAATTTTGTGTCTGAAAAAGCAATGAATTTATATCCGAGATTGATTAGGTGGTATGTTTTGTGTGTCTGAATGGAAGCCAATGATTAATCGAGATGATTGGTGGTATGTTGTGTCTGAAAAACCAAAGAATTTATATCGAGATGGAATTGGTGGTTGTATTGTGTCTGAAATGAAGCCAATGATTTTATATCGAGATATTGGTGGGTTATAAATTGATCTTGAAAGAGCCAAATGATTTATATCCGGAGATGATTGGTGTATGGTTTTGTGTCTGAATGAACCATTGAATTTATAACGAAGATGGAATTGTGGTATGTTTCGTTGATCTGAATGAAGCCAATGAATTTATCGAATGATTGGTGTAATGTTGGTGTCTGAATGAAGCCAAATGATTTATACCGAGATGAATTGGTGGTATGTTTTGTCTGTATTTGAATGCCAAATGATTTATATCGAGATATTGGGTGGTAGTTTTTGGATGCTTGTCTTCATTGTCTGAAAGCCAAATGATTTATATCGCAGAATGTATTGGTGGTATGTTTGGGTGTCCTGACATGAAGCCAATGATTCTATAATCGACGCAATGCATTGGTTGGTCATGTTTTGTGAATGCCAGTGTTATTAGATAATGGTCTCTTGGAATGACATTATTATATCGAGATGATTTGGTGGTATGTTTGTGTCTTGAATTAAGGCCAATGATTTATACCTAGTGATTGGTGGTTGTTTGTGTCTGAATTGAAGCCCAATTATGTTATACCGAGACTGGAATTGGTGGTATGTTTGAATTCTGAATGAAGCCAATGATTTATAATCGAGATATTGCGGTATGTTTGTGTCTGATATGAAGCAATGATTATATCGAGATCGATTGCTTGGTAATGTTTGTGTCTGAATGAAGCCCAATCGATTTATACCGAGATCTATTGGTGGTAATGTTTTGTGGGTCTGAATGAAGCCAGATTTATATCGAGAAGAATTGGGTATGTTTGTGTCCTGAATGAAGCCAAAGATTTTTATACCGGAGATTGATTGGGTGGTATGTTTTTGTTGCTGAATGAGCCCCCAATAATTTTATACGAGATGCTTGGGTGGTAAATGTTTGTGTCTGAATGAAAGCCAATGATTTAATTCGGATGATTGGTGGTTGTTTGTGTCTGAAAAAGCCAAATGAATTTATATCGAGAAATGATTGGTGGTATGTTTTTGTGTCTTGCATGAAGCCAATGATTAAATTATCGAGAATGATTGTGGTAAATGGTTTGTGGGGTCTGATAAAGGCCAATGATTTTAATTCGAGATGATTGGTGGTATGTTTTTGGGTTGTTTCTGAAATGAAGCCGATGGATTTATACCGAGAATGATTTGGTGGTATGTTGTGTCTGAATATACCATGATTATATCGAGAATCGTGTGGGTAAGTTTTGTTGTTGAAAAGCCATGATTTAATATCGAGAATGATTGGGTGGTTTTTTTGTTGTCCTGAAGAAGCCATGAATTTATATCGAGATGATTGGTGGTATGTTTGAATCTGAATGAAGCCAATTGATTTATATCGAGAAAATGATTGTGTATGTTTTGTTGGGGTCTTGAATGAAGTCAATGATTTATACCGAGATGTTGGTGGTAGTTTGTGTCTGAATGAAGCGCAATGATTTATACCGAGATGATTGGTGGTATGTTTGGGTGTCTGAAAAAAGCCATGTTTATAAATGAGATTGATTGGTGGTAAAATGTTTTTGTGTCTGAATGAAGCCAATGATTTTATCAATCGAGATGATTTGCGTGGTAATGTTTTGAATCCTGAATGGAAGCCCAATTGACTTATATCGATGATGATTGGTGGTATTGTTTGTGTCTGAATGAGCAATGATTTTACCCCAGATGATCGGTTGGTATGTTTTGTATCTGAATGAGCCAATTTTTATCGAGATGATTGGTGTAATTGGTTGTCTTGATGAAGCCAATGATTTTATCGAGAATGATTGGTGGATGTTTGGGTGTCTGAATGAAGCTCAATTGAATTTATATTCGAGAATGAATGGTGGGTATGTTTGTGGTCTGAATGAAGCCAATGATTTATATCGAGATATTGGTGGTATTTTTTGTGTCTGAATAAAGCCCAAGTGATTATAACTAGATGATTGGTGGTAATGTTTGTCTTGAAATGAAGCCAAATGATTTTAATATCGAGATATTGTGGTAATTTTTGAATCTGAATGAAGCAATGATTTAATATCGAGATGATTGCTGGGATGTTTTTGTTGTCCTTGAATGAAGCAATGATTTATATCGAGATGAATTGCTGGTAAAAATGGTTTGTGTCCTGAAAATGGAAGCCAATGATTTTTTTATATCGAGATGATTGGTGGTAATGTTTTGTGTTGAATGAAAGCCATGTTTAATCGAAGAATGATTGGTGGTAAATGTTTGTGTCTTGATGAAGCCAATGAATTTTAACCGAGATTGGAAAATTGGTGGTATGTTTTGGTGTCTGAAGAAGCCAATGATTTATAACCGAGATTAATTTGGTGGTATGTTTGTGTCCTGAATGAGCCAATGAAATTTTATCGAGATGAAATTGGTGGTATGTTTTGTGTCCTGAAAAAAGCCAATGATTTATATCGAGATGGAAATTGCGTGGGGTATGTTTGTGTCCTGAAAGAACCAATGATTTTTATATCGAGTGATTGGTGTATGGTTGGGTGTCCCCTGGAATGAAGCCAATATTATAATGAATGAAATGGTGGTAATGTTTGGTGTCTGAATGAAAGCCAATGAATTTATATCGAGTAAGAATGGGTGTATGTTTTGTCCTGATGAAGCCAATGTATTTTTATATCGAGATGATTGGTGGGTAATTGGTTTTGTGGTCTGAAATGAGCCAATGATTTATATCGAGATATTGGTGGTAAATGTTTTGTGTCTGAAATAAAGAATTGATTTTACCTAGAATGTGTGGTATGTTTTGTGGTCTGGAATGAAAGCCAATGAACTTTATATCGAGATTGATGGGGTGGTTTAATGTTTGAATCGAATGAACCAATTGATTTTTATCGAGAATGATGCTGGTAAGATGTTTTGTCTGAAATGAAGCCAATGATTTTATCGAGATGATTGCTGGTATGTTTGTGCCCTGAATGAAGCCAATGATTTATACCGAGATGATGGTGGTTATGTTATGTGTCCTGAATGAAGCCAATTGATTTATATCGAGATGAATTGGTGAAATGTTTGGTGGTCTGAAAAAACCAATGATTTTTATCGAGAATGATGTGGTATGTTTTTGGGTGTCTGATGAAGCTCAATGATTTAATAATCGAATGATGGTGGGTATGTTTTTTGTGTCTGAAGAGCCCAATATTTAATATCGGAGATGATGGTGTGTAATGTTTGTTAGAATGAAGCCGAATGATTATACCTGAGATGATTGGTGGCTATGTTTTGTGTCTGAATGAAGCAATGAATTTATATCGAGAATGCATGTGTGGTAGTTTGTTCTGAAAAGCCAATGAAATTTATATCCGAGATGATGTGGTAATTTTGGTGTCGAATGAAGGCCAATGTTATATCGAGATGATTGGTGGTAATGTTTGAATCTGAAATGGAAAGCCAAATGCTTTATTCGAGATATTGGTGGTATGTTTGTGTTTGAATGAAGCCAATGATTATACGAGATGTTGGTGGTATGTTTGGTGTCTGAAATGAAGCAATTGATTTATACCGAGATGAATTGGTGGTATGTTTGTGTCTGAAAGCCAATGATTTATATGAGAATGATTGGTGTATGTGTGGTCTGAATGAAGCAATGAATTTATATCGAGAAAATGATTTGGTGGTATGGTTTGAATCTGAATGAAGCCAATGATTAATATCGAGATGAATTTGGTGTATGTTGGTGTCTGAATGAACCAATGATTATACCCAGAATGATTGGTGAATGTTTGTATCTGGAATGAAGGCCAATGTTTTAATATCGAGAAATGATTGGTGGTATGTTGGTGTCCTGAATGAAGCCAATGATTGATATCGAGAATGGATTGTGGTATGTTTGTGTCTGAATGAAGCCAATTGATTTTATATCGAGATATTGGTGGTAGTGGTGTCCTGAATGGAAGCAATGATTTTATATCGAGATGATTGGTGGTAAAATGTTTTTTGGGTGTCTGGAATAAGCCAATGATTTATACCTAGTGAATTGGTGGTATGTTGTTGTCCTGAATGAGCCAATGATTTATATCGAGAATTGAATTGGTTGGTTATGTTTTGAAATCTGAAATGAAGCCAATGATTTTAATCGAGATATTGCTGGTATTTTTGGTGTCTGAATGAAGCCAAATGAATTTAATATCGAGATGATTGCCCCCGGTATGTTTGTGTCCTGAAATGCCAGCAATGATTTATTACCGAGATTGATGGTGGTATGTTTTGGTGTCCCTTGAATGAAGCCAATGATATACCGAGAATGATTGGTGGTATGTTGGGTGCTGAATAAGCCAATGATTTATTTTTACGCGGATGAATTGGTGGTATGTTTGTGGTCCTTGAAATGAAAAGGCCAAGAATTTATAATCGAGATGATTGGTGGGTAATGTTTGTGTCTGAAAAAGCCCAATGATTTTTATCGAGATGATGGTGGTAAATGTTTTGGTGTCCCCTGAATGAACAATGATTTATATCGAGATGATTGGTTGGGTGATGTTTGTGGTCCTTGAATGAAAGCTCAAATGATGTTATTCGAGATGATTGGTGGTATGTTTGTGTCTGATGAAGCCGAATGAATTTTATACCCGAGATGATGGTGGTAGTTTTGTGGTCTGAATGAAGCAAGTTTATATCGAGATGAAAATGTGTGGTATGTTTGTGTCTGAAAAACCAATGATTTTTTAATATCGAGATGATTGGCTGGTATTTTGTGTCTGAAATGAAGCCAAATGATTTATATCGAGATGAATTGGTGGTAATGTTTTGAATCTGAATGAAGCCCAATGAATTTTATATCGAGATGATGGTGGTATGTTTGTGTCTGAAAGAAGTCATAGATTTTATAATACTGAGTGATTGTGGTATGTTTGGTGTCTGAATGAAGCCAATGATTTTACCGAGAATGGAATTGGTGGAGTTTGTTGTCCCTGGAAAAAGCCAATGATTTTATCGAGATGCTTGGTGGTATGTTTGTGTCTGAATGAAGCCAATGATTATACGATGATGATTGGTTGGGTAAATGGTTTGTGGGTGGTCTGAAAAAAAGCCAATGATTATAATGAGATGATTGGTGGTATTTTGTGGTCTGGAAATGAAGGCCATTGATTTAATACCGAGATGAATTGTGGTAATTTTTGTCTGAATGAAGCCCAATGATTTCTATCGAGATGATTGGGTGGTATGTTTTGTTGGTCTGAATGAAGCCAATGATTTATATCGAAGATGATTGGTGGTATGTTTGGTCTGAATGAAGCCAATGATTTATTCCGGAGAGTGATTTGGTGGGTATAATGGTTTTGGAATCTGAAATAAACCAATATTTATATCGAGATGAATGGTGTATTGTTTTGTGTCCTGAAAAAGGAAAACCAATGATTATATCGAGATGATTGGGTGGTATGTTTTTGGTGTCTGAATGAGCAAGTGAAATTTATATCGAGATGATTGGTGTTGTTTGTGTCTGAAAAGCCAATGATTTTATAATCGAGATGATTGGTGGTATGTTTTGGTCTGAAATGGAAGCCAATGATTTTAATACCTAGATGATTGGTGGTTATGTTTGGGGTCTGAAAAGCCCAATGATTTATGAATCGAGATGATTGGTTGGATGTTTTGTGTCTGATGAACAATGAATTTGACCGAGATGATTTGGTGGTATGTTTTTGGGTTGGTCTAAAAGCCAATGATTTAAATATCGAGAATGATTGGTGGTAATGTTTTGTGTCTGGATGCAGCAAATGGATTTAAATATCGAGATGATTGGGTGGTAATGTTTTGAATCTGAATGAAAACCAAATGATTATTATCCGAGAATGAATTGGGTGGTTATTTTGAATCTGAGAAGGCAATGATTTTATATCGAGATGATGGCTGGTATAATGTTTTGAATTGAAATGACCAATGAAATTTTATATCCGAGATGATGGTGGTAGTTTTTGTCTATTGAAAGCCAATGATTTATATCGGATGATTGGGTG
>CM042139.1:62460776-62465776 GCA_023376005.1 Doryteuthis pealeii
TACCACCAATAATCTCGATATAAATCATTGGCTTTTTCAGACACAAACATACTACCAATCATCTCGGTATAAATCATTGGCTTCATTCAGACACAAACATACCACCAATCATCTCGATATAAATCATTGGCTTCATTCAGACATAAAACATACCACCAATCATCTCGATATAAATCATTGGCTTTTTCAGACACAAACATACCACCAGTCATCTCGATATGAATCATTGGCTTCTTTCAGACACAAACATACCACCAATCATCTCGATATAAATCATTGGCTTTTTCAGACACAAACATACCACCAATCATCTCGATATAATCATTGGCTTCATTCAGACACAAACATACCACAATCATTCGATATAAATCATTGGCTTTTTCAGACACAAAACATACCACCAATCATCTCGATATAAATCATTGGCTTCATTCAGACACAAACATACCACCAATCATCTCGATATAAATCATTGGCTTCATTCAGACACAAACATACCACCAATCATCTCGGTATAAATCATTGGCTTCATTCAGACACAAACATACCACCAATCATCTCGATATAAATCATTGGCTTTTTCAGACACAAACATACCACCAATCATCTCGTATAAATCATTGGCTTCATTCAGACACAAACATACCCCAATCATCTCGGATATAAATCATTGGCTTCATTCAGACAACATACCACCAATCATCTCGATATAAATCATTGGCTTCATTCAGACACAAACATACCACCAATCATCTCGATATAAATCATTGGCTTTTTCAGACACAAACATACCACCAATCATCTCGATATAAATCATTGGCTTCATTCAGACACAAACATACCACCAATCATCTCGGTATAAATCATTGGCTTCATTCAGACAAAAACATACCACCAATCATCTCGATATGAATCATTGGCTTCATTCAGACACAAACATACCACCAATCATCTCGATATAAATCATTGGCTTTTTCAGACACAAACATACCACCAATCATCTCGATATAAATCATTGGCTTCATTCAGACACAAACATACCACCAATCATCTCGATATAAATCATCGGCTTCATTCAGACACAAACATACCACCAATCATCTCGATATAAATCATTGGCTTCATTCAGATTCAAACATACCACCAATCATCTCGATATAAATCATTGGCTTCATTCAGACACAAACATACCACCAATCATCTCGATATAAATCATTGGCTTCATTCAGATTCAAACATACCACCAATCATCTCGATATAAATCATTGGCTTTTTCAGACACAAACATACCACCAATCATCTCGGTATAAATCATTGGCTTCATTCAGACCAAACATACCACCAATCATCTCTATAAAATCATTGGCTTCATTCAGACACAAACATACCACAATCATCTCGATATAAATCATTGGCTTCATTCAGACACAAACACCACAATCATCTCGATATAAATCATTGGCTTCATTCAGACACAAACATACCACCAATCATCTCGATATAAATCATTGGCTTCATTCAGACACAAACATACCACCAATCATCTCGATATAAATCATTGGCTTCATTCAGACACAAACATACCACCAATCATCTCGGTATAAATCATTGGCTTCATTCAGACACAAACATACCACCAATCATCTCGATATAAATCATTGGCTTTTTCAGACACAAACATACCACCAATCATCTCGATAAATCATTGCTTCATTCAGACACAAACATCCACCAATCATCTCGATATAAATCATTGGCTTTTTCAGACACAAACATACCACCAATCATCTCGGTATAATCATTGGCTTCATTCAGACAAAACATACCACCAATCATCTCGATTTTAAATCATTGGCTTCATTCAGACACAAACATACAACCAATCATCTCGATATAAATCATTGGCTTCATTCAGATTCAATCATACCACCAATCATCTCTATATAAATCATTGGCTTCATTCAGACACAAACATACCACCAATCATCTCGATATAAATCATTGGCTTTTTCAGACACAAACATACCACCAATCATCTCGATATAAATCATTGGCTTCATTCAGACACAAACATACCACCAATCATCTCGGTATAAATCATTGGCTTCATTCAGACACAAACATACCACCAATCATCTCGATATGAATCATTGGCTTCATTCAGACACAAACATACCACCAATCATCTCGATATAAATCATTGGCTTTTTCAGACACAACATACCACCAATCATCTCGATATAAATCATTGGCTTCATTCAGACACAAACATACCACCAATCATCTCGATATAAATCATTGGCTTCATTCAGACACAAACATACCACCAATCATCTCGATATAAATCATTGGCTTCATTCAGACACAAACAAACCACCAATCATCTCGATATAAATCATTGGCTTCATTCAGACACAAACATACCACCAATCATCTCGATATAAATCATTGGCTTCATTCAGATTCAAACATACCACCAATCATCTCGATATAAATCATTGGCTTCATTCAGATTCAAACATACCACCAATCATCTCAATATAAATCATTGGCTTCATTCAGACACAAACAAACCACCAATCATCTCGATATAAATCATTGGCTTCATTCAGATTCAAACATACCACCAATCATCTCGATATAAATCATTGGCTTCATTCAGATTCAAACATACCACCAATCATCTCGATATAAATCATTGGCTTCTTTCAGATTCAAACATACCACCAATCATCTCGATATAAATCATTGGCTTCATTCAGACACAAACATACCACCAATCATCTCGATATAAATCATTGGCTTTTCAGCCACAAATATACCACCAATCATCTCGATATAAATCATTGCTTCATTCAGACACAAACATACCACCAATCATCTCGATATAAATCATTGGCTTCTTTCAGACACAAACATACCACAATCATCTCGATATAAATCATTGCTTCATTCAGATTCAAACATACCACCAATCATCTTGGTATAAATCATTGGCTTCATTCAGACACAAACATACCACCAATCATCTCGATATAAATCATTGGCTTCATTCAGACACAAACATACCACCAATCATCTCGATATAAATCATTGGCTTCATTCAGACACAAACATACCACCAATCATCTCGGTATAAATCATTGGCTTCATTCAGACACAAACATACCACCAATTCTCTCGATATAAATCATTGGCTTCATTCAGATTCAAACATACCACCAATCATCTCGATATAAATCATTGGCTTCATTCAGACACAAACATACAACCAATCTTCTCGATATAAATCATTGGCTTCATTCAGACACAAACATACCACCAATCATCTCGATATAAATCATTGGCTTCATTCAGACACAAACATACCACCAATCATCTCGATATAAATCATTGGCTTTTTCAGATACAAACATACCACCAATCATCTCGATATAAATCATTGGCTTCATTCAGATTCAAAACATACCACCAATCATCTCGGTATAAATCATTGGCTTCATTCAGACACAAACATACCACCAATCATCTCGATATAAATCATTGGCTTCATTCAGACACAAACATACCACCAATCATCTCGATATAAATCATTGGCTTCATTCAGATTCAAACATACCACCAATCATCTCGATATAAATCATTGGCTTTTTCAGACACAAACATACCACCAATCATCTCGATATAAATCATTGGCTTCATTCAGACACAAACATACCACCAATCATCTCGATATAAATCATTGGCTTTTTCGGACACAAACATACCACCAATCATCTCGATATAAATCATTGGCTTTTTCAGACACAAACATACCATCAATCATCTCGGTATAAATCATTGGCTTCATCCAGACACAAACATACCACCAATCATTTCGATATAAATCATTGGCTTTACTGCAGCATACCACCAATCATCTCAACATAAACCATTGCCTTTATACTAACTCAGAGTCAAACATACCCCCGACCGTCATAAATCATGAGTTTCACTCAAACTGAACCATACCGCTGATCATTTCGAAATAAATCAGTTGCATATATGTTAACTTTCTATTTGCTGCAAAAAATTTTAAATTCATACATAAATCTCTTATCCCTATAAAGTTAAGTTTCTCAGAAAAAGAGCGAATGTAAATCTTATTAAATGGATTTTTCTATTGTTCCGATAAAAGACAAACAACTTTGAAATGGCAAAGAGTCTTGGTGTTATACTCAAGACAAATGAAAAGGTCGACTATCCACTTTAATGGAATTCATGAGAAAATGTCACTGGCCAAAACTAATAACTTAAGTGATATCTTGAACGTGTAGGAGTAACGTTGAATGGAAAACTTTTCTAACTTAAGAATCTGACAGTAGCGATAGCAAATGAATATTTCTTTTTTATTGCATATTAACTAAAGAGAATTCCTTAATGAATAAAACAAATTGAATACTTTACTTAGGTTGAAATATAACTAAAAATGGCAGCAAATCATTCGAGTATCATCAAAGAATTAAAACCGCCCACCTTTTCACGCTTTTCTATATATCTTTTATACCTAAAAATGAAATATAGAAGCTCAAAGGTAGACATGAAGATTTTTCTAAATAGTCCGTATACCTCACAACTTGTTAACCAATAAAGAAATCAATTAAGTTGCACTCATCACCACCATCATCATAACCAAAAAGGTGTTATAAAGATGTTAGTGTCCGTCTTAGAGTTAGTTTTTATTTAAAGAATATTAATTCCTTTATATATATATATATATATATATATATATATATATATATATATATATATATATGTCGAAATCTATTCCCACCGATAAGTTAAATCATATGGAAATATGATCTCACTGATAAGTTAAAGCAACAATTCTGTCAAGCCATAATTGTATCAATGCTTATATGGTGGAAAGAGCGCCTCATAAAAATGCAGCTGTATAGGTACTTGCCCCCTATACATACATCTTCCGAGTGAGAAGAACAATACATACTGGACACCACTGG
>CM042139.1:62470776-62473276 GCA_023376005.1 Doryteuthis pealeii
GTTCATATATACGTATATGTGTACGCTTGTTCAGCTATGTATGTGCTCGTGTACGTATGCACATATATATGTATATATCTATTTTTTTCAAACTGCGTGCCAATACGACAAATTTAGAAGGTTATACGGAAACTAAAATATTACGTAAAAGAAAACTAATGGTAAATCAATAATGTCAGTGTGTTTTTAATTTCCTCAGTGGAACACAGAAAGATTTGATATTGAATAATGTTTCAAATTGAGAGAGAGATTTATGGAGACTTTTGTAATATTGGAAAGAACTATGGAGAGGACTGAGTTTTACCGAGTTCCACGACTGGTATCAGCGTTTCGAATCAGGGATAATATACACCAATATGATCCCACCAGACGATTAAATTGAGAATAATTTGAAGACAAGCGAAACAATTCTCGTCGTTCAGACGTTTTAGCGTCGGGAATTTTGTTTTTTATTAATAAATCTGTAATTAACACGGTTAGGTTGACTTTCAAAAGATTAAACGGATAAGAATCAATGCAGGAAACGATACTACAAAAAATATTCCAAAACTGTAAAAATATGATTGATTGATAAACTTATTGATTTTAATGGCATGTTAACCCGTCTAGGGTTATTTTATGCCTAGAAGTTCATCGCGTTCATTGTACGTTTATATTCATATTTTTGTGTCCTTATTTCTTCAGAGATTTTTGCCGATACACGATATTAAATATTCCAATCTAAAATAAAAATAAAGTCATTGAGTGACCTAAAGTCGATATCAACCAGACAGCGAGGGACTTAATCCCGTTTTTTACAAGAACTAGACAAAGGAGATTTTATTTAACGTATGGGATAGGGTGCCACACCTACTTTACCTCACTTTACCGCACAGTTCCCTGTGCTACTCATACGCTGAGTTGGCGAGGGTCGGTATCGAATCAAGAATCTTGAGATTCCCAGCCGGACACTCTACCAACTGAGCTAAATTATTTCTATCTAATGATAATCATTTGTTTGCACACACTTATATGGTTTCAAGTAGTTGATAATAATAATCCTTAGTAAACAATTATAACTTCAATTAACGATTACGAATAATTGTAAACAGATCTGTTTGACTCATATATGGGACCCTAATGTGGTGTCATTGTTAGCAAGCTTGATTCGCAGACCATTGTTAGTGAGATTGATTCTCACTGGGCGGTCCATAATCTGGCCTTGTGCTACATATAAGCTAAGCTTAGTAAATAAGTATATTTAGTAAATAAGTATATTTAGTAAATAAGTATATTGGACCCTATCAGGTTATACAATTCCGGGTCAATGTGAACCATGAAGTAATGCTAATGAAGGTGTACTCCACACTCCCCAGATCCCCAGAACAGGGACCAGACAATCAGATGCACTTTAGTGTTATATACAGGTAACCCTTTTTGAGGGGTTTCTCACTGATCTTTAGGGGATAGTCAGCGTATTCGAAGCTCCAACGACAAGTCGGTTTTCTTTCCAATTTCATTTTCGCTTAGACATGTTTGCCTATTCCAATTTATTTCAATATAATTTATTTATGTGCGTTATATATTTATCAATCGTCACCGATACTTTATTAATTAGTTCATATTTTATAAGGCATTCATAAAACTGTCCTTTTCATATAGATAATTAATTGGTAGTTTCGCTAAGGCCAAACTGCTATCTAATTACAAATTTATTACAGAGTGCCTCACAATATACTGAAACATTTTTAAGACACTTATCTTTATAGAAAAATTTTAAAATCATACGAGTAAAATATATTTTGTTCGGATTTTATAAAATGAAATAAGGGGCAGGGTCGACCTAGTAAAACGATATTTCCCCTAATAAATTTTAGAAAATTCTTTTAAACATATATGTATTAATAGTGGAGATTCGCTTCCGGTTTTTTTCTGTAACAAAAATTACGTCACTGCTTAGTCACTGCTTACGTCACATTACCCAAAATCGTCATAACAGAGAATAAATACACTCAAAATTTGAACATGCAACATTAGACAGTCCTCATTGTTTTTTAAAACAAGTTTTAATAAATACATGACTGGTATTATATATCCATATATAGTTTGTTTTATTTTAATACATATTTAAAGTTTACATTTCAAATTGTTTTATTTTTCTAATCCTTTAATGAATTTGATGTTTTTACTTACTTAGGGTATAAACTCGCTGACATTAAATTTTTTACTCCCACCCCTCAGGCAATATGTTTCAAAAATCTATTTTTACATCCCCCGGAGCGTGTTTTTTTATTTTGTTCTAGTTTATCTAAAAGTGAATAAGTATTAAAATTTTCGCAAAAATTTAACTCTTAATTGATTTTTCATAGATTTTTGTTTTTAAATTATTGTGACGTAAGCAGTGACGTAATTTCGATTACGGACAAAAAGAGACCGAATCTTCATTACTAATAGATAGATCATATTTAAAGTCTTGCCATTTTACTATTATTTTTATCCTTGTCTGATTTAATGCAATTAC
>CM042139.1:62475776-62493276 GCA_023376005.1 Doryteuthis pealeii
TCGATAAAAAATAACAACTAATGGTATACGACTGATACAACTACTACTGCTTTAATTTATAAGATTCTTAAAACTTTGGTTT
This sequence comes from Doryteuthis pealeii, assembly GCA_023376005.1. Taxonomy (NCBI): domain Eukaryota; kingdom Metazoa; phylum Mollusca; class Cephalopoda; order Myopsida; family Loliginidae; genus Doryteuthis; species Doryteuthis pealeii. The sequence continues at coordinate 62,475,859 of CM042139.1, forward strand.
TCAAGGTAGTCACGCAGATCTATTACTACTGTTGAATTGCCAGTTCAATCCTCACTGGATGTCCTATATTTAAGGCCGTGTGTCGCATCCTAACCGTCAAGAACGGGTTGGGTAAATACCAGGGCATCCCATCGTGGTACAACGGTTAGCAAGTTAGTCTCGCCGATACACTACTACTGATGAATAGCGAGTTCAATCCTCGCTGGATTCCCATACTCGCGACCTTATGTCACGTCCTACCCGAGAGGAACTGGGGGAGTAAATACCTCTTCATATCAAAGATATATACTAAAACCACTAGTATTGTTAATGTCATATCCTCTAATCTCAGCCGGGGTGTGATATGGCCACCCGAGGAAAATATAAAAAATGTTGGGGTCCAGGCATGCAAAAAATATGTAATGATAAAAATACAATAGGACTTTTAAACATCGAATGGCTCTGTGAAGAGTGAATTGGAAATTAAAAGGGTCCAGAAGAAAAAAAAAAGGTTGAGCACCACTGCTCTAAATTATTATCGAACTGCAACACTTATATTAAAATCTATTTTATTATTAACAATATCATATATACTTCAGTAATCAGTTGCTTAAGTGGTCAGCGGATTAAATATCTAGCGGGAACCGGTGCTTTCAGCATGACTTGACCGTAATATGTTCATGGGTAGGTATATATATATACTTTTCAAGTAACTTCCTTTTATATATATATATATATATATATATATATATATATATAATAACCTATAGATGGGGAAATATATGTACACACACACATACATACACATATACATATAGACATTAGCATATTACGGTATATATATATATATATATATATATATATATATATATATATATATATATATATATACCTATTCATGACAATATTACGGTCAAATCACGCTGAAATCACCGTTACTCGATATATCACCAATATTAAGCAGCGATGAGCAGCGATTAGCCTGTTCAATACTCATATATATATATATATATATATATATATATGTGTGTGTGTGTGTGTATGTCTGTGTCTGTGTATGTCTGTCTCTGTGTGTTTTGTATATATATATATATATATATATATATATATATATAAATATTAGATTTGGTGATCTAGCGGGAGACTGTGCTTTCAGTGTTATATAACCGTAATATGTTGATGACTAGGTACATATATATATATATGTGTGTGTGTGTGTGTGCGTGCGTATGTGTGCGTGCGCGCGTGTACGTGTGTATCAGTGTATGTGTGCGTGTGTGTGTCTGTCTGTCTGCCTGTATGTCTGTCTACCTGTGTCTGTATATCTGCAAGTGTGTGTGTATGGGTATGTGTTGGCTTAGTCTATGTGAATAGGTCAGATTAGGAATAAATAGTCACTATAAATCACTAGAGTACCTTTTAGAATTATTTAAGAATCTATTGGTCTTTCGTGTAAAAAATATAACATTTGCGTACGGTTTATTTTCTTGTGCAATTTTCTACAAACATTTCTGTTCGAGTGCATGTAATCTCAAGACTATGTTATTTGTTCTTTTTTAAAGATTTCTTAGAGATTTTTTCGAAATTCATATCAAAAATTAAAACTATTATAACGTTTGCATTGGCCAATTCAACGTAACACAGACCTAACCCAGTGTTTACTTACATAACATTTTTTTTAATATTCCACATAAGTTTTAAGACTTTTATTCTGTTTTTGTTAATATCTTTCCTTATCGACCTTTATTTTCTTTTTCCCACACCTTATTTCTTTTCACAATTTTATTTCTTATTTTTAAAAAATATCACACAAAATGAAACTAAGAATATTCTTGTCCAAAATAAATTTTCTTATATATTCTCTACGGAATATTTTGCTTATTTTTTACATTCCTTTAAATCCATCTGGCAGAATCACACATTTGAATATATATATATATATATATAATATATATATATATATATATATATATATATATATATATATATAGTCTGGGATTGTCACCGCTTCAGCTTTCACTGGAATGGTTGGCCAAATTGCAGTAGTATTAGGAGAATGCTCGATATAAAGAATAGAGCTATTATATAATAAATGCATGCGATTTTGCATGTATGAAACCTAAGGTTGTGACTGTTCTATTGCCATCAAATAAATACATATGTAATACCTTTATATATTTATTTTATATATATATATATAAAAAATATATATATATATATATATATATATATATATATATATATATATATATATATATATATAATATACCTTTCAATGAAAGGAAAAAAACTCAAAAAACCGTCATTCTGTAATAAATTTATTTCGACCAAAACTCAAAAGGCTTTTAAAAATTTAAATAAATTTCTAAAACTCCTTAAAAGTTCAGTCTCATCAGACAGAATCACTGAATTTTTAAGGAGTTTTAGAAATTTATTGAAATTTTTAAAAGCCTTTTGAGTTTTGGTTGAAATAAATTTATTACAGAATGACGGTTTGTTGGGGTATATCCTTTCTTTGTAAGGTAAATATTGCTCTGTATTTAATCTAAATTATTGATTATTATACATTGGGCTCTCTCTAGGGATTATAAAAATACTTGTATGAATATATGTTTACACCTACAAGAGCATGCAATATGTTTATACAGTGAGATTTTGAAGATCCCAAGTAGAATCAACCCCTACTACCAGTTTTAGATACCTTACATACACACAAACACACACACACACATATATATATATATATATATATATATATATATATATATATATATTAACTAATTACATTAAATAAAACAGAATTCTTAAATATTTCTTGTTTGTTTTATTCTTTTTCAAGCTTTCTAATAATACTTCACAATCTTGACAATCATTAAGGATTTTTTTCGGAAGAACCATTTTTGGTTGACCGAGTACTTTCGCTTTGTATCCGAAGCATTATCAAAGTAGAGTATGTGTGTCTTTCATTATTAAACTCAAAATGAGTCTAGCCTCTTCATATGGATTTTCAAATACCTATATATGGATGTACAGACAAACAAACTCTCAAACATATATACAAACGTCGTATTGTATATATACAGGGTGTTCGGGATAAATTTGACATATTTCTATTTGATTATTTTCCCCCGTTGGTTGAAGGTATTGACGCACTACGCATCATTTAAAAGCTTTGAACATAACAGACGATCTGATTGCGTTCGTACAGCGGAATTTCTCAAATTTTTTCATAGAGGGTATCAGGTTGAATTCAGATGCCTAGGTGGAGTTGCTAAACACTGTAGTCAAGCCCTGCATAACAAGGGTAACCAATGGTAGTTTTTTAGAGCCTTCACAGGGAAGCTTTCTCCAGGTTCCGTAACAGGATTGAGGCTGTGATCGACGCTAATTGCGGTTATTTTGAGTGATATCCTATTTGTGTCATATCCCACTCGTGTGGAAAAGTTGGTTAAATACATATATAAGATTTTGAATATTTTAATAATAATTAGACGCTATATTTTCCCATTTAACAATCCAAATCTTTAGAGTGTATATCAAACCATATATAAAATACCACTTATTCACGAGACCTGTCAGAAATTTACCTTATAATAGATCTTTCATCTCTTTAACTGAGAAAGTAATGGCAGTAAAATATATTTATCCCAACCTTCCCTTTTCTTCAGAAAAAAATATTCTATTGAACGAAAGTATGCGCTACATGAGATTAAAGGTTTGTCAACAATTCTATATAGAAATAGTTTTGAATTAGTTTTAACATAATTATGTTTACGCAAGTCTTATTCCATCTTTTGAATGTGGCTTCTTTTTTATGTTATATGCCATATCATATCAGCGCATCTCGTATATTATAGAGTATTTTCTAGAGTATACCTGCATACCCGTGGTTGTATATAGATATACGTATGTTCTTTATACTTGTTCTGAGTAGATGGATCTTATCTCTGTATGGCTGTTATCTTATCACTAGATTCTGCTATCCGCTCTGTAGTGGTAGATGTTATTCTTAGCTGGATCTATCTCTAGATCTCGTCTTATGACGTTAATCTGTGAATTTTCTGTGATTTTGCCGTTTGTTTGTTCTCAGTAAACGAACATAAGACTTTGGTTCTACTTAGAGCTCTTTATTATTATTTTATAAGATCAAGATCAACAAATACGCGCGTGAGAATTTACTTTCATCGGACAGATCGCCATTGCGACTATCCTGTTTAGCGCCCAACTAAAATCTGACTTTCCTAAACTATTTATCACGTTCGTGCTGGCGAATCAGAATATAGGTCAAACGCACGTCAAAATCTGTTTCAACATTTTCTCTACTCCTCCGCACAAGTAGGATGTGACACAAGTTCAATTTTTTCAGTGGACTTTAACTTGTTTAAATTCAAAGTTTCCCTTCTCCTAGACTGGTTACGTAGTCAAGGTTAAAAAGCCCAGTCTGTCCTACTAGTTACTCATAGCTGCAGGGAGAATAATTGGATTCTTACATTTCCCAAAAGTATTAGCACTATGGAAATGCAAATAATCTTCTCCAGGAGTTGAACTCGTGTCGTCATGTCCACTTCCTACGACAATAACCATTACACATTGCGCCTCAATATATATTACTTAATGTAACATGATTCAAAAGTACGTGCACATTTGACTCTCTTATAAAGCTGTTAACCATTTATAAATAAAGTGTTGAAAAGTCGACCTATACACGAGTGTCTGTGGTAAGACTCTTTAAATTCTTTTTTTCATTACTCGAAAGAATTCTTGATTTCTTTTTAATGTCTCGGACATTTTGAGGGTAGGAGAGTTGAAATAGCCGCATCTCTGTTGTCTAAGAAGAAGAGAAAAGTCTGAGTCAAGATTCGGCTGGAAAAAGACGAAGAGTGAAAGTGCTAGTGGAACGTTTACCTGTGAATGCGTTAATGTCATTTCTATTTGGATGGCGTTTATTTGCCTACAGATGCAGCTGCTGCTGATTCTGCTGCAAGAGAGAGAGGGGGGAGGTGGAGAGAGAGAGAGAAAAATGCGATCGGGCATCGCTTCGAGCTGCAAGCGCACTGACGGCAAAATGGCGGCTTCGCGCGCACAATCTAACGCGAACGGAAACCTCTGGCGACGTACATTCGTCCACTCAATGGATCACCTCCATTCGGTGTCTGAGGGTTGCCTCTTCAGATCACGCCCCGATCACAATCTCACTTGATCATCCTTCTTCTCTTCTTTCCCCCTCTCTCTCTCTCTCTCTCTCTATCTCTCTCTTTCTCTCTCTCTCTCTCTCTCTTTCTCTCTCTCTCTCTCTCTCTCTTTCTCTCTCTCTCTCTTTCTCTCTCTCTCTCCCTCTCTCTCTCTTTAACCCTCTGCTTATATAATTCTCATTCTTTTCTTACGCCACCTTGTTTTGTTTTGTTGTTTTTTTTAGAACGCATGCGCACAGCAACACATACATACGTGTATACACAGTCACAAACGCATTATCTCAGAAATACATAGATAGATAGACTTACGTACACAAATGTTGTCAGTTTTATATACGGTGTTGTGTTATTTTGAGCTACGACTCTTATGGGTGTGCACAATTGAATGTTTTCTTTTTCGCTTGTAGACCTTAGAATTCTCACACACGAAGCTAGAACGTAGCTTCAGTCAACTCTGCAATAATAACAGTAGACTTTGCTCAGTTAAATTATACACAAACGCTCACATACACACACACACACACACACACACACCACACACATATATATATATATATATATATATATATACAGGGTCAGGCAAAATGATCTGACACATTTGTAGGTATAATAAAATGCAAATGAAGTAAAGAAACAATGATCTGACACATTTGTAGGTTAAATAAAAGGCAAATAAAGTAAAGAAACAAAAAAGTGTTTTTTATTTTCGAAAAGTGCCCATAATGCCATTTTTTTCATATAATGCCATTTTGTTTGTTTCTTTATAATGCCATTGTTTTTCGTTTCTTTTTCAGTTGCTGCCATGAATTGGACTGGTGAGCATCGCGCTTTCATTGTGGAAACGTTCATCAACATCATTTTGTATGGATGCATTTGAAGATCATTGTGAACAATTCTTCGCAAACTTCTTTCGGAAAGTCTAAGAACCTGGGCGCGTTTAAATGTGGAACTGAGTGGAGACTGTTGAACTGAAGCTCTTACCGCTGCCACATTTCTGGAGTTCTGGCGGTGCGAGGTCGGCCGGTTGATTTTCGTTTCAATGCAGAACCAGTAGCTCTGAATTGGTAACCCATAACAAGATCGTGTTTCGAGCTGGTACGGGATCATGTCTACCAAGATTGAAGTGCAAACGGAACGCTCTTTGTGTTGCAGTTACAGATTCGTTTGTTTTGATAAACGTTTCCACAATGAAAGCGCGATGCTCACCAGTCAATTCATGGCAGCAACTTTTATTAAACCTACAAATGTGTCAGATCATTTTGCCCGACCCTGTATATATATATATATATATATATATATATATATATATATATATAGTATATTATATATTCATTGAGGACAAATTTGGTTAAACGTAATAGAATCCTCATTGTTTTCAAGTCGTTTTTTTCTTTCTCTAAAATTTTCTAACAAGTGTTGAAAGGTGGTGTTTTTAGTGGTTTGAAAGAATTACTATTATTAACTAAGTAACTAGTACTTTCGGTTCATTTCTGGGCCATTATCAAAGGCAAGGAAATACCAAACACTTATTTTACACAACAGATATTGTAATTTTTCAACCCCTTTTATTCTTGTCAAGGAACTTAATCCAAGGCTTTTCTGTTATCTAATACACAACATTAGAACACGGAATATTTTACATCCAAATTCCAATATTAACTGTGATAATAACGTATAAATATCACACACAGACACACACACACAACACACAAAGGACAACACACACATATATTATAACAGTATATTATACTATAATATATATATAATATATATATATATAGATAGATAGGATAGATATATATGATCTAAAAAGAATAGGAGATCATTCATCACTTTTTGGCTGTTAACATAACTGACAGTTTCATGGATTCTTAGAAGGGAGGTAAGATAATATATAATCTTCAAATGATAAAAAAAATCTTGTTCATTACTATATATAATATTATATATATATATATATATATTATATATATATAGTATATTATATTATATATTTATATATACAATCACTAGATGAAATAAATTATTGCTCATTCCAATATATTTCTATCTCTCTGTCTCTCTGTCTCTCTCTCTCTCCTCTCTAATATATATATATATATATATTATATATATATATATATTTGGAATGAGCAAGACTTTTTCATTAGTGATGTGGTATTATTATATATATATATATGCGTACGCTTTTATCGGCAGTATGTGTGCATGCCTAATTGTTTCGGAATATATTCATGTGAAATAAAGCTCATTCTCACTCTCTGTCTCTGTCTCTGTCTCTCTGTCTCTCTCTGCCTCTGCCTCTCTCTCTCTCTCTCTCTCTCTCTCTCTCTCTCTCTCTCTCTCCTCTCACTCTCTCTCTCTCTCTTATATATATATATATATATATATATATATATATAGGACCTGTCCATATGAATCTGTACGCGTGTCAATTTACGATTGCGATTAAGGGTGGAGATGTTTGCGTAGTCATTGTGTGTGTATAATGGTTTGTGTGTTGTATCTAGTTAGACAATCGCTGTGGTTGCATTGTGGGGTTTGGTACGGGATGTGTGTGAACAGTGTGTTTTTTTTTATGTCTTCTGTTCAATGTGCTTGAGCCTTTTTCTTTTACCTTTACGTTTCCGCATTTAGTCTGTTGACATTCTTGCGATCTTATGATAGCCAATTTCATTGTTACGGCTCGATAAAATATTCGTGACGGAGAAATCCACGTTTAATACAAATTTATTTTCTGTAAAATAGAGTTGACTGTACATATGATGGCACAAATTATCCTAATGCATGCGTTCACTGTATTTGGTCTTAAACGCAAGGCATTTATCACGCGCCATATTTAATATATATAAAATGAAAAGGTCGCGCAAAAATGGTGTTGAAATGTTTTTCTATTGTATTTTCAGTGGCACTGACACGCGTGTTTTCGGAGCAGTTGAAATCAAATCCTTTAGGCTAAATTAATGTCTATTTGTTGGCGAATTACGAATATATGTATATATAACTCACTAGTTCTACCAACCACTCCGCACGAGCAGGATGGACCACACAGGTCAATTTCTTAAGTTGGCGGAGTTTAACTCAGGTTGAATCACAAGCAGTTTTCCTTCTCCTAGACGGGTTACCTGGCGCTTGTTAAAGAGTCCAGTCTGCCCTGCTAATTTAGCCATGAGTTGGAGGAGAATTGAATGTCATACCTTTCCATGGTATTAGACGCCATGTGAAAATGCCCACAGTTTTCGTCGCTAGGAATTGAACTCGCGTTGACGAGTCCATTTCCTGTGATTTACCATTAGCCACGCGCCTTGGGATTCATGATATTAAATATATTAGGATAGAGAGAGGGGATTTCCATGTCAGATCTAACAGGGTGTGGTTATTTTAACGCCACCCTAAAAGTCAACTCTCTATATGAGTACCAACGACATATGGTCGTAGATCGTTTATAAAAATGATATATACGTTGAGCACAAAGGAATGGGATACCAGAAATAATGCGTAGGTACAATGCAAAATCATTTCACCTGCTAAAATACTGTTGTCAAATAATACAATGCTTTCACATAAAACAGTTACAGTATCTACGCATATCTGTGTGGTAGTGTAATGTGTATGTGATGTGTCGTTGTGTGGGTGTACTGTGTGCCATGTGTGTGTATGCCGTGTAATTTACCAATCCGCCTCCTTCACGAGTAGGATGTGACACATGGGTCAAATTTCTAGCGGAGATTAACAGGTTTGAAGTTAGAGTTTTCGCTTTCTCCAAGACTGGTTGACTAACGAGGATTAAAGAGTTCAGTCCAGCCCTACTTTTTACGCATAAGCTTGAAATTAGAGATAGTTGATGTATGAATCATTGCAATGGTTAATCCCTGGGACATGTATGCATCAACTATTCATCTTCCAGCTATGGTAAATAGAGGACAGGATGGGAAATATATATATAATATATATATATATATATATATCAAAAGATAACCTAATGATCCAGTATGCGCGGGGTCATGGTCCAACGTACAAAGCAAAGGCGAGTATTCGGTGCTGTTACTGCTGCCGACAAGACAGGCATGAATCTCCATAGAGAGGCATAGATTCGAGAGGCCAGAGTGGCCGATGACTGTCAGTTCGACGGCTTTTTCTGACGCCGACAGACTGTAGTGCTAGACTAACAGTGATCCAGGAATTTACTTGAGAGCTAGCTAGCAGATAGCGAGTATACTGAGCTGTATCGTTTTACGCACCACTGAAACGTGGGGGTATGAACAACATGTCAAGAGTACGTTCAGATAGATACTTAAGTTTTCGCTTTAGTGCTCTTCAGGGTATAGATCTGACTAAGAGATTTGGAGCCAAACTCATAATTATAATACCTTCTACCGTGACTGCGCAATAAAGTCCATAAGGGTTTTTTCTCGCCACGAGGGTTTACAAATTATGTTCGGTATATATATATAGTATATAATATATATATATATATATATATATATATATATTATACCTATATATATACTTTGAAAGGGTTTTGTCGCGTATGCTCCACTTGTTTGTTATATAGCAATAAATCTTAATTTTTAGTGATATTGAACTCGGGAAATTTATAGTAATTGTTATATGCTGGTGTTAAGTCAGATGTAATTTTTTGTACTTATTTGATTTTTATTGCTAGGTGGTTTAAAAATTTACATTTTTGCCTTAACCAGCAAAATAAGTATTACTTGGGGAAATCTCCCAAGTTGAATATCAGAATACTAATTCTAACACAACTGGTAAGTCTTTAATATTTTTAATCATTAGTATAGTTGTTAAACCACCTACATTATGCATGCTTAAAAAACTCAGTATTTTTATTGTTTAATCATTATTTTGTATATATATATATATATATATATATATATATATATATATATATATATATATATGGAAGGATTATGTGTTAATTGAAGTCATACCTAATTTTGAAAAATTAATTAGTTAATAATTACCTGAATTTAGGCGGGCATATATGTTCAAATGTAAGGCTAAACGAATCGAGAAAATGTCAATCCCTGAATATATATTTCGACCTATTAGGTCTCATCAGCAAGATTATAGACGTGGGAAAACTGCTCCCTGTGTGACTCGAAACCTCGACTGCCAAGCTGACAGGTTTCGTGTCACACACGGAGCAGTCTCCCATGTCTATAACTTGCTGATGAGACCTAATAGGTCGAAATGTACATTCAGGGATTGACATTTTCTCGATTGTTTTAGCCTTACATTTGAACATATATGCCCGCCTAAATTCAGTAATTATTACTAATTCAATTTTCAAAATTAGGTATGGACTACAATTAAGCCCATATTCCTCCAATAATTGTTGGCTAAAAGCCATATCAAATAAACACCATTGTTTTATTTACGTACTCTCATTATATATATATATAGTATATATATATTATATATATAATATATATATATTATATATAATTATGCTTAAGTATGTGTATGTGAGTGTGATTAATTTTGTGCATGCGTTTCTTTGTTTCAGATTTACCAAGCTAGATTCAGTTGACCCCTGTCGGTGAGAAAAAGCAACACCATGACGCATTTCACTCTCCAGAAAGCGACACGATGTATTCATTAAACGCCGAAAGCTCCTATACAAAGATTTCTGAATTCGGATATCTTATCTGAGGATAGTGTAGAGGATTCAAAACAGTTGCCTGTGTCCATTGGTTATTACGAAGGTATTGACAGATCGATAGCCTCACTCATATCGATCTCATAAGAAAGAAACTCTCGAATTTCTTGCTTTGATCCCGGCCATTATTGACAACGATCCCAGCAATCAAATTTATAGCCAAGTACAGTGAAAGTGTGTGAGTTTCTTATTAGGCAGGTAGTACATTAAGACATTCTGTATTTGCCATACAAATAAGAAGGGTAAAATTTTATCACTGAAGAATAAGATAGTCCGTGTTTCAAAGCTTTTTTAACAACTATCATCCGCTCCAACCAAACATACTTTGGATTGATGGAGACCTCACAGAAAACCGTTGGCTTGTTCTGTCATCACAAGATGTATAGATTGTGTTGAAAACGAAACACCTCTATACACGTGCTGGTGTTTTGAGTGGTCACTAGAGATAAAAGAGATTGAGTTATGCCTCCATTTATTCTCAACACGGAGGCCTACATCAAGTACCCAGAGAAGGTAAAAAAAGATCTTCTTTTTAATTGAAATAGATCACTAAGTAGGACAGCCTATTTTTAGTAGTGACCATTAAGAGGTTTGAATTCAGAAGTTTGATTCATACCTTTCTCAGGGTATTAAGCGTATGTGAACTATTTTCATGTAATTTTGGTAAATATATCTTATTAATATGAAGATTCGGCGTCTGTCTGTAACTGAAACTACTTCACTACTTACGTCACATAACTCAGAAATTGCGTAAGTTCCATCAATGGTATTTAAATTATAGTCAATCATTAATGTATAGGAATAAATTTCAATTTTATTAACGAGGTCTCTATGAAAGATCTGAATTTAGAGTTAACCTCTCAAAAAGCATCCGCATGTTGTCAGTTTACGTTTAAATTCTACATGGATGTGTCGGTATATATTACTAAGAAATAAAGATTTACGTATAATATATAGTGTGGTTAATTTGCATACTGGCTTTTAACAAAAACGGGATTTATGGATAATTAATTCGTGTTTATTGATCGCTAATATTATTGTTTTGATTCTCCGACGTATTAAAATCAATCCCGTGAATGATTTAAAATAGAAACCAATTAAAGTATAACTAAAAAAAAGTGTAATCTTTTCTATGCATTTCGTAATCTTTCTAATTTATGTATATCTTACATTAAAACTTAAATACTTACGCCCCGAAGGCGCATAATTCAAGCTATATCTGATGTCAGGATTATTTTCATTCTTGCGTATTTATACGACAATTTACTCAATGCGCCCTCAGTATTTACAAAAATAACATAAGAGGGTGCGCTTGGTGTAAGAGGTGCTCGTTGCCTTACAATTATTATCAAAGGCTAAGAAATTCAAGACACAATTAAAAATATTTTGTTCAAGATATTATACGTAGCTTTCATATTGGAAAAAAGTCATAGAATCTAACTCCCCTGTATATACACATGTTACATGTGTGTGTATGTGTGTATGCGTGTATAGGGTGAATATATTATATATATATAGGGTGCCATATATATTAATAATTATATATATATATATGATATATATTAAGAATCTTTATGAGAAGCTGGTGTGTTTATTTGGTTTGTCGATTCGATTTGAAGACTTATCCAAATGCGAAGGAAGAAAAGGAACAACATACTTGTTACCTTTTTGTCTTTCGCATTGGATAAGCTATCAAAAATCAATCCCAAACCATATAATATATATAGTATATATATAATATATAATATTATATATATAGAGAGAGGAGAGAGAGAGAGAGATAGTAAGTGAATGAGTGAGTGAGTGAGTGAGCGGAGATAGATAGATAGATAGATATGTATTTAATCGGCAGTAAGTTATTATTGAAACTGTTTTGGGTTGAATATGGAGTATTTTCTTCTATGATCTTCAATTTCTTTTATTCAAGCTCTCATGTCATTTTTTCTCATATCCAACAGTGTAGAAAAGACCCCCTAATAAACGCAGGATAATACCAACCAAAGATGTTGACCTAATTTCTCCCTACCATACTCTCCTCCTTTGCACTGAACTACCTTCTCTTCCTATCTCTACCAACAAATTCCACACTTTTGATCTTGTCTCCCTCCACATCCATGATTGATTTCTTCTGACCAATCAAATCCTCACAAATTCTCCTCATCCTCCTGACTTCATCATCAAACTCACCCCCACCCATTCACTCTCTCTTCTATAAAAAAAACAAATGTATGTTGCACTAATGTTCAAATAAAAGACTGATGAAGTCCTGCTCAAAGCAAGACGAAATATATCTCTACATCTACTTGTTTGAGTTGCTCTTTTGTCCACTTACTCCGTCTATTCTTAATATAATATATATTATATTATATATATATATATATATTTTGCTTGATGGCAATTACAATGCATGTATCGCATAAAATTCGATCCTTTTTTATATAGAAAATGAACTTGACAAGTGTAATCCCGGCAAAGGATCGCAAAGGTGTAGAACACACCGAGTGATCCTTTGCCGGGATTACACTTGTCAAGTTCATTTTCTATTTTAAAAAAAGTATCGAATTTTATGCGATACATGCATTGTAATTGCCTTCAAGCAAAAATATAATATATACTTTATTCAACAATGATTCTAAAAACAAACATCCAAAAATCTTATATATATATATATATATATATATATATATATATATATATATATATCACTGATCATTGCCAATCCACGAAGCAAACAAAATTTACTTTTGGATCAATTAAAATCGATTTAAAAAGTGCTCAATAAAAAGAGCTAAATATACGCTTAAAATCGAATGTAATAAATTAATCCGACTGCAGTTTCTTGTCGTAGCAAATTCCCTGAAGCTTTGCCACGGCAAGAAACTGCAGTCGGAATAATTTATTACATTCGCTATTAAACGTATATATATATATATATATATATATATATATATATATATATATATATATATATATATAATGGAGATTCGCTTCCGGTTTTTTTCTGTAACAAAAAATTACGTCACTACTTACGTCACATTACCAAAAATCGTCGTAACATAGAATAAATACACTCAAAATTTGAACATGCAACATTAGACAGTCCTCATTGTTTTTTAAAACAAGTTTTAATAAATACATCACTGGTATTAAATATCTATATATAGTTTGTTTTATTTTAATACATATTTAAAGTTTACATTTCAAATTGTTTTATTTTTTAATCTTTTAATGAATTTGATGATTTTTACTTCCTTAGGGTACACACTCGCTGACATTGAATTTTTTTACTCCTACCCCTCAGGCAATGTGTTTTAAAAATCTATTTTTACATCACCCGGAGGGTGTTTTTTATTTTGTAGTAGTCTATTAATAATGGAGATTCGCTTCTGGTTTTTGTCTGTAACAAAAATTCCGTCACTGCCTACATCACAATTACCAAAGTCCATAATTAGTTTTTGTTACAGACAGAAATACACACAATCTCCATTATTAATAGATTATTATCATGAGGTCTTCACACTTGCCGTAGCCGGTTGTTCACTGGAGGCTGAGTGACAGTAAATCTCCTCAGGTTTACAAGACTCTTCAGAGTGTTGCAACCGATCTGGATGATCTCGATTCCCCCTCTGATTTCCAATTCATCCAGACCCCAGGGGATCGTTCCAAGGGCCCCAATTACAATTGTTACGACCTTAATCCTCAGAGATTTCTAAGTTCTCAGGCAAGGTCTCAGTATTTGTCGATCTTTTCCCTCTCTTTCATTTTTGCTCAGTGATCGACCGCGCTGGCAAAATCTACGAGATGACAAGTCTTCCTCTTCTTGTCAATCAAAACTAGGTCTGGTCTCCTGGACGGGATTATTATTGTTTACTCCTTTTGAGTTTTCACATCAGTGTTAGCTGATGGTCTTTCACTGGAGTCTGTGTGACAGCAAGTCTCCTCAGGTCTCCAGGACTCTTCTGAGTATTCTGGCAGATTCCAGCAGAGCAGTGTTCTGGATGATATCAATCCTTCCTCTGATTTCCAAACTTTCCAAACCCTTTTCCAATCCTTTTGGGATCGTTCCAAGTGCACCAACTACAATTGGTATCACTTTCACTTTCATATTCCATAACTTTTTCAGTTCTCTGGCAAAGTCCAGATATTTGTCCATTTTTTCATTTTCCTTTTGCTTGCTATATATATGTGCTTAATTGAAGTCATACCTAATTTTAAAAATTAATTAGTTAATAATTAATAAATTTATGCAGGCATATTTATATATATATATATATATATATATATATATATATATATATATATATATATGTAAACAACTTTTAGCTATTTTCAGCTGACAGTATATTTGGGAGAATATGTGCTTTTTTAATTTTAGTCAGACCTAATTTTTTGAAAGTCAATTCATTTATGTTTAAATCCCGCCTAATTAAACATAAATGAATTAACTCTCAAAAATTAGGTCTGACTAAAATTAAAAAGCACATATTCTCCAAAATATATATATATATATATATATATATATATATATATATATATATTATATATTATATATATATATATATATTATTGCAGACAAGAATGTCTGCAATAATGATTTCAGGTGCTTTGGCATTGCCCCTTCCAGTTGGGAAAATTTGGCTCAGGACCGCCCTTGGTGGTGGAAGGCTATCCGTAGCGCACTGTTCGTGTCTGAAGTCACCCTGGCGCAACACCATGAAGCCAAGAGGTCCAGAAGAAAGCAGCGGCAATAAAGCACCGGTACATCAACATCTTCAGGGACAGCCTTCACATGCGACATCTGTGGTCTAGAATGTTTTTCGAACATTGGATTTCACAGTCACAGAAGACGCTGTGACTTCAGGGGCACAAGAACGTTATCGTCTTCCGAGACTGCAATGCCAATCATTACGAAAGCGTTCATGAGGATTCTTTGCTTTTAGATATTTAAAAAAAACGGTATAAATATTGCTATTCTAGTTATTTTTCTGTTTATACCAATCAGCAAAGGAGAAAATATATTCACTTTGATCTAAATTTTTTTCATAAATATTTATAAAATTGACATTCGTAGATTAAATTACATTATTTACTCACTCCCACTGACTGAGATTTTTTTATTCAATGCAAAATACCTGAATAAATGAACATAATATATGATATGGTGAAAAAATATAGTGAGTCTAATTTTTTAATCTTTTTTCAGAAAACAATATTTTTTCGTCTTTATACTTATATAAAAGTATTGTCATCGACAGAGAGTTCTGTCTCGGGGTATCAGGTCTCTTCACAGCAGCTCGACAGACACTTCGTTTACGTTATGAGGGTTGAGGGAAATTTTGGTTGTTTAGAAGCTTCTAAAACAACCGAAGGATTCTTAAAAGCTTCTAAGAAAGTATAGTCGGCGAAGTGGCCAGATAGCGAGGGAGTCTTTCTCATTTTCATTAGCACTGGACCGGAGAGATTGTTTTTGCATCTGAGATGGTGCTCCACACCTTCCATCAGCACCCCATTTTACCACACAGATTTAAGCTGTGCTACTGTGTTGGCCGGTATCGAACTCGGAACCTTGTGGTTCCTAGACGAATAGGCCAAGCTTAGTAATACCGATTTTAGGCCACTCCGACGATTTTACAGCATGTCAACAAGGGTTGACATGCTGTAAAATCCAACCAACGAACATATAGCAATACTTGAGATCAATACTGTCATGTACACATTAATTTTGGTAAAGGGTCTCACTAGATGAGGAAAGCTTTCCATTAGAGAATTCTCTCAAAAAAATGTTTATCCTTTATTTTTTAGTATTATCTGCGTTATTCGGACTATTGTCCCCATCTTCATTGTTATTTGTACAACGTTTCGGTCGATATGCCCTCCGGCCTTCTTCAGATATTTCTTGTCGGACTCGGGAACCTTCTTGGACTCTGGAACCTTCTTTTCGAACTCGGGAACTTTCTTGTCGTAATCGGGAGCCATCACAAAACTTTGAACCTAAACCTATATTTAGTCCACGGGAGTATCCTGTTCTCATTCCGCTAACCATAGCTGGGGTAGGAGTTGTGTTAATTATTTTTCTAACTGCCTTCACTCAGGATTGAACTCGGGTTCCAGAAATAACTGTCTCTTAGAATTGTCTTAACCTAACTACATTATCTACTAGGCCATGTGTCCAATAAGTGTGAATTTTGGGAACTTATAAACCTAATGTCTTGATTTGGATAGAATATCTACCTATTTACGTATGAATTTTTTTTACTTAGACTCATATTGTGTTGTTTTTTTCTGACAAGACAGCCGGAGGGCATATCGGCCGAAACGTTGTACAAATAACAATGAAGATGGGGACAATAATCCAAATAACGCTGATAATAATAATCTTCAAGCCTCATCTCAAACATTCAGAGAAATACTGTATTTTTTTATTTTTTACTATTATTTTTTAAACTTTTGACAGAGGTCCCTTGGAAAGGATTTTTTCATTTATTCCACTCATCTCATTCATTTTTATTTCATTCATTCATTTTGTCATTAACTCTTAACTATATATATATATATATATATATATAT
>CM042139.1:62503276-62514509 GCA_023376005.1 Doryteuthis pealeii
GGTTTAAATAAAAAATAAAATCATGGAGAATGTGATGTAAATAACGAGGGGAATTGTGATTTGTATAGTAATATAGTTTCGGTTACAGACAGAAAAACACACAATCTCCAATATAATAAGATATTAATATTTTGTATCTATATTAATACATTAATGAGTTACGCAATCTGTGCCTGCATTTTGGATTAACTACTTATGCTACTGCAATGAAAACGTGGTAGTAACTCTTTGATGAATGTATATATTTTGAAATGCAGACATTTGAACAATTCGTACTGTGCCACTTACCACCTGATCTTAATTGATCCCTTAATTTTCGCACTACTTTTATTTATAAAAAAATCATCTCAACACCGCGTGCATTAAAAACAAAGCAAGTTTGTTTATTATCATTTTTTGTAAAACACAAATTTAACGTCATGACATTACATCACATGAACACAATCCACGTCACATAAACGTTACACAAGCCACAGTTTAAAAAAAAACAAGTTTTAGCATTATATCATCACATCGCGTGAAAACGCTTCACGTTTATATGAACGCTAAAAAAACTACTGGTTTTTAAGATCTCAACCATTTGACTCATCTGAGGATTGCATAACCATGAAACTTTAAGTTATGAATCCAAATCATCCATAATACCATTACTATTGATTATATATATATATATATATATATATATATATATTATATATATTCCCGTTCTATCACACCCACTCTCTTCTCTCTCTCTCTCTCTCTCTCTCTCTCTCTCTTTCTCTCTCTCTCTCCTCCAATTTTATTTCTTTCTCTCTCTCGCACACATACACACTACACTTCTGTTACACACACTTTTGTTACACTATATTTCTCATTTTTTTCTTCATTTTCTCTCTTCTCTCTCCCCCCTCTCTATATCTCTCTCTCTCTCCTCTCTCTCGCTCTCTCTTTCGCTCTCTCTCTCTCTCTCTCCTTTATATATATATATATATATATATATATATATATATATATATATATATATTATATGAGAAGAAAATATTTTCAAAAATATAAGAAACACAGGATGTTATGATCAGGGGAAACAATTTTATGTGTCTATACTTAAGTATTTCGGTATTAAACTATCATCAGGACATTGTTAAGTAATGTTTTTGTGAGGGACAAAATGAAAAATGTTAAGTGTATACTGAATGTGTGAATATGATGTTATTAACCGTTAATTTTTCATTCACTATACATTCACTATACACTTAACATCTTTCATTTTGTCCCTGACATAAATATTACTTAACAGTGTCCTGAAGATGGTATAATATCGAAATATTTAAGTATTGACACATGAAATTGTTTCTCTCCTGATCGTAACATCCTGTGTTTGTTATATTTTTGAAAATATTTGGTCTGGCGCTAGTGAAAAGGGAATGACTCCCTCGCTGATTGGCTGATACCGGACTTTAGGCCACCACAACCGACTTTGCTTATATCTCCTTTGATATCACATAATGTTGAATACTGTGTGTAGTATACCTGTTCCTATGTAAAAAAAAAAAAAAAAAAAAAAGAAATATTATTAATTAGGTTTAGAGGACCTCTTCGGCTCCCCACCCACCCCTGCTTTTATTTTTATTTCTTCGGCGTGGAGTGGGTGGGGTGGCCGGCGGTTAACGAGATTTTGAATAGCACAGGGGATCTGAGCGGTAAAAATAAGAAGCTGATGCTAAGTGTTGGCGCTCCACCCCGACGCTAAATAATCTCTTGGTCCTGGTGCTCAGTGAAAAGAGAATGACTTCCCTCGCTGATCTGATTGGCTGATCATCGGACTTTAAGCCACGAGCGACGACTTTTCTTAATATTGGTCTATAACCACGCCCTTCGACAGAGCAGGATGTGACACAAGGATATTTAGCTGTTCAAAGGTTGTTAGGTTTTATTCTCCTAAGATCGGTAATTGATAATATATATATTATAGAAGTGTAGATGGTGGATGTGTATCGACATCAGCGGGGAGTATTCTCCTTTTCACTACACGCAGACCAAGGGGAGTGATTTTTTAGCGTCTGGGGTGGGAGCGGGCACAGCTTAGCATCAAGCTTCTTATTTTACCGCTCAGATCCCTGTGCTTATTCAAAATCCGTTACCGCCGGCCACCCCACCCCACGTCCACGCCCGAAGGAATAAAATAAAAGCAGGGTGGGTGGGGAGCCGAAGAGGTCCTCTAAACTAATAATAATATTCCTTTTTTTATTTTTTATTTTTTTTTTGGTAGCTCATAGGAACGGTATACTACACACAGTATTCAACATATGTGATATCAAAGGATTAAGCGAGAAGTCGTATGTGGTGGCCTAAAAGTCGGTATCAGCAATCAGCGAGGGAGTCATTCGCTTTTCACTAGCGCCAGACCAAATATTTTCTCAAAATATAAACAAACAAGGATGGTTACGATCAAGGAGAAACAATTTCATGTGTATATCTTAAATATTCTCGATATTATTATCCATCTTAGGACACTGTTAGTAATATTTATGTTCGGGACCAAAATGAAAAGATTGTTAAGTGGTATAGTGAATGTAATGTGAAATGAAAAATTAACGGTTAATACATCATATTACACATTCAGTATACACTTAACATTTTTCATTTTGTCCCTTCACAAAACATTACTTAACAATGTCCTGATGATAGTATTAATACCGTTAAATACTTAAAGTATATGACATAAAATTGTTTTCCGCCTGATCATAACATCCTTGTGTTTCTTATATTTTTTGGAAAAAATTTTCTTAGCTCCAATATATATTATATATATTATATTTTATATATATATAATCATATATATATTATATATATAAATAAAAGGGAAAGAGAGGGAGAGAGAGCGGGGATAAAAAGAGGAGGGAGGCGACAGGAGGGAAGAGAGGAGGAGAAGAGAGATATTTAGAGGAGGAGGGGGGGGGGGGTAAGGAGAAGAGAGTAGAGAGAGAAATAAGAAAAAATGGAGAAATAAATAAGGCTGGGATTAGATACAATAAGTGGGTTGGGTGTAACTAGAGTGGTAAAGGTTGTGTAATGTGTGCCCCGAGTAAGGGGAGGAAGGAGGTCGGAAGGGAATTAAAAATTTGGGAAAGGAGCAGTGTGAGGAGAAGAGGAGAAGAGAGGAGGAGAGGAGAAGATGGAGGGAAGCAAAGAAAGGAAGAGAAAGGAGAGAAGAAGTGGGGTTTGGGATAGAACGGGAAAATATATATAATATAATAACATATAAAATATAATATAATATTATAATGATAAATATCCCCAAATAGTTTAAAAGGGGTTATTATGGATGATGTTTATGCGGATCCAATTAACTAAAGTTATATTTCTCATGGTTCATAATATGCCCAAATCCCCAGATGAGTAAAATGGTTGAGAGATCTTTAAAAAGCAGTAGTTTTTAAGCGTGTGCAGTAATATAACGTGAAGCGTTTTTCACGCGACTGTGATGATATAATGCTAAAATCTTTGTTTTTGTTTAAACTGTGGGCTTGTGAACGTTTATGTGACTGATTGTGTTCATAAGTGATGTATATAGTCATGACGTTTAAATTGAGTTTTAGCCAACAAACTGATAATAAAACAAACTTGCTTTGTTTTAATGCAAGCGCGGGTGTTGAGTATGATCTTTTTTATAAAATAAAAGTAGTGCGAAAATAATGTGTATCAATTAAGTATCAGTGTGTAAGTGTCACATGTACGAATTTGTTCAAATGTCTGCATTTCAAATATTAATACATTCATCATAGATTGTTACATACCAACGTTATTCAATTGCAGTATGCGCAATAAGAAGTTAATGCAAAATGCAGGCACAGCAGATTGCGTAACACAATTAATGTTATTAATATATTGATCAAAATATTAATATCTTATTATTGGAGATTGTGTGTTTCTGTCCTGTAACGCGACTATATTAGCTAATATGCCAAATCAAATTCCGCCTCGTTATTTACATCACATTCTCCATGATTTTATTTTTTATTTAAATCGCTCAAGTATTAATAAAACTGTTTTACATCCTATAAGACTGTTACATATCTACATAGATACGAAAACATGCCAACTGTATTTATTATATTCAAACAAAATATTTTCAGAATTATAGTGTGAATGGAAAGGCTAATTTGGCATATTGATCTTAAAAAATTTGATATTAATAATAATACTCACGCTATTATTGATTTCTAATTGTTTGGTTTTATTCTCCACCTGCTTAATGAATTATTTGTTACCAAAATCCCTAATAATTCCGGATTTAAATTTCTTAATAAGAAATCCCAAATCTTACCACAAGGAATAAAAAGAAAATACCTTTAATAGATTGTATGCTCTTATCATTCTATACTTCCTATTTTAACTAAATAGTTATAATTAAGGAAAATTTCCATGAAAGACGGGATAATGAAATGTTATGGACAGAGTTACTTCAAAGTTTTCTTTTTATCATCATACCCCCTCTGCTTCAAAATTTGTTAATCTGCATTCTTATTCAGTTCATTAGCCTTTCTAAAAATTTAATATGATATTTTTATTTATATTAAAACTTAAATACTTGCACCCGGAGGGTGCATATATTTGCTAGTAATATAATATAGATTATATAATATAGATTATATAATATGATACAAACATAATGCATACACTAAATAATTGAAAAAAAAAGATTCATAGATTTATTGCAGAAGACTTGAAAATTTCAGAATTACAAACAAGGAAGATTAATTATTGATAAAAAAATATGAATTCCTGGGGAAATACATGCATGATACATGCATTAATTTTCACAAAAAAAAACTCGTAATAAAATGAACAATAAACAAGAAATTAAGAAGATAGATGTTGGCACGGCAAACTAGATAGAATCACAACAAAATAGCTTTTGCGGGTGACATATGGAAAACTAAACCATCAATTTCAAAGGAAAAAAAATAGTTTTAGAGAGCGAAAAGATTATTTTAGGACACATAAATAAAAAATAATCTTAAACTCCGGCGGTAGTTATCATAGGAATGGACTCCCTTTAACTTTTTTTTACCCAAACTTTATTAGAAATCTTAAAAATTATTTTCCAGCCTTAGACCATAAGATTATAGGAATTTCAGTTTAGGTTAAGGGGATTTAAATGTGACATTCTCTTTGAAAACGAGACATCACGCAAAAGGAAAAAATTTATCGAAAAAAAAGAACAAATTGGCAGGGGGACAAAGGATTTTGCCGCGCTAACACAACTCCAAATTAAAATATAGTAAGTATCATTTTAAATTATTAAAGGATTAATATATAGATAGTTGTATTTATGGAATAATACCATGTATTTAATTTAATTATACATCAAAAAAATAAAAGCCTTGTAAGGAGGGGATTTTATCCAGAAGACTTTGAAATAAATTTCCAGAAATAAGTAAAACAAAAACCAAGGAGAAAGTATTGTAAAGTTAGCTGGAATAAAAAAAATATGGAAATTTCCGTGGGGGAAATACCAAGGTAAAAACTTTGGGTCAATACTGCCGTTGTAAGAAAATTGTATTTATTAAAAGCATTATATCAGATTATAAAAATTGAAATACAATGGCGCACAATTATAAATTATATTTTTACCCAATAAAGAGAAAAAAAAACCTTTCGGGAGAGGTCCTTATAAAAGGAGATTTAATTCAGAAAGGACCCTTTGTGAATTTTCTCCCAGGGCAAGTACTCTTTAAAAGAAAGAAGTTTAAGGGAAATACTAAATAAATGAATATAATAAACAAATAAAAATAAAATAATAGAGCTTACTTTTCCGGCTGAACAATGGAAACTAATCCTTAATTCAAAGGAAAAGGCTTTAGTTTTTAGAGACAAAAACAATTTTTAGGAGACAGACTTAGACTGAAAAATAATCTTTAACGCAGGCAAAGTATATCTAATATTAGTTCCCTTTCTTTTTAATAGTTTTTCCTGGAAGGAAAGTGTCACACGTGAACAGCGAGAACCGTGATAAAAGAAATAACTTTCTACAACTATAATATATATCTCGACTTACGGCCGGCCAACTCAACGTCGTAAACGCAACCGCTCTTCTAAGAATGGAGCATTCGTCCCTGTCGTGACACGACCCTTTACACACCAAACGCCGATCGTCTGTGTCATTAAAAACCCAGTTAAATCCACCCCTTCCTATTCTGTGAATGTCAAGACAGTCCCCTTACATGGTTTAAAGGTGCCGGCATCCTGACACCTCAACCCTGATCGGACTTTCAATTCCGGACAGTATGTAGCACTTTCAAACATGTTCTAGCCACACTCGCAACAGAGACTTGATAAGTCGAAACAAATCGTGCCGCGTGCGCACTGACCCTATATAGATGCCTCTCCCATCCCCTTACGGCGCGTTTTGACAATAGAAACCTCCTGAGGGGGCGCGATGCCTCACGATGTCTGCGGCTTGACCCTATATATATACATAATATATATAATATTCCAATTTAACTAAACAACATGAAAAGTCTGCTCTAACCACCTTGGTTTCGTTCATGATTACTTATTTTCGGTGTTATTTCTCCCGTCAGAGACGTTGATTTCTGAAAAAATCGACCAGTTTTTAAACACTTTGCGCTCTCGTGTCCTTACGGTGATCCGTTATTACGTTGCGTTGTCCATTATTTGCTTCGAACATTCACCCCGCACGGCATCCAGCTATTTGGTCCCAGCTTGGGTCTCGTGTTTATAATGATCCGATTTTCAAATTTTTCCGTTTTTATTTCCTTTTAACATAACCCGACAAAAAGTGATTATTCAGAAATCAATGGGGTTAGACAGACTTTTATTTGTGTTAATCGTTAACTATGAGATAAACTAAATAAACTACAGCTCTTACAGAGGAGTAAATGACGCCTCTATAACTCCTTTCTCCAATAATAATAAAAATTTACCCATATATATATAATATGATATATTATATTATATAACTATATATATGGGGGGTGATGTATGCATGTATGTATACGACAATGAATCTATCAATCATCCTATTTTATTGATCCCACCCTTTTATCTTTCTCTTTATCTGACTCTCGTACATCTCCTCCTCCTGATCCATCCACCTCTCTCTCTCTCTCTCTCTTCTCTCTCTCTATATATATATATAATATATATATATACTATTATAGTATATTTCAATTATAGCCACATTATCTCCAAATATTATATATATAATAATATATAATATATATACTACTACCTACTACACCTCATACTACCTATCCACTCATCAATACTCAATATTAATTAAATATATAGCCGTTCTAACTTTACCATATCCTTTATTAGGTGACAAAGGGACACTCATTGTAAACACGTTATATTTATTTTATATGTATTATTATGACAGTTGCTATTTTACTTATAACACAGTCTTAACAATCAATACTTTTAGCTATTGAGCACCAGCATACTGTCTTGACACATAGAAACCAAAGACTGAAACACGTGACCATCCCTCTCTCGTCCTCTCTCTCCCTCTCCTCTCTCTCTCTCTCCTCTCTCTCCTCTCTCTCCAGTCTCTGTCTCTCTCTCTGCTCTCTCTCCATACTAATATATCATTATGATATTATATTATTATAGTGCTGTGGATGGTCACTGTTTCCTCAGCTTTTTCTGGAATTGGTTGCACCAAACGCAGTATTATTGGAAGGAAGTGCCTCAATATAAACACTCTAGACACTGCTCTATCTATGACATATAATAAAATAAATACTATAGAGGTTTTACAATTGAATGCTTCTCCTTGTCACCTAATAAATATATACATGTAAAACACGTTAATATAATATTATAATTATTTATATTATATATTTACTATATCATATCGTAGCTATATATATAGTGGTACTATATATATATTTGGGAGGATTATGTGCTTAATTCGAAGTCTAACTAATTTTAAAATTAATTAGTTTAAAATAATTAATGAATTTATGCGCGCGAATATTATATTCAAATGTCAAGGCCTAAACAAACTCGAGAGAAGATGTCCAATCCCTGTATTACAGTTCGTCTACAGCCCAGTTGGAATTAACCATTTTCTCGAGTGATGATTTTCCGATTTGGTTTTAGCCTACATTAAACCATATACTGCCCGCTCTAAGTCACTCTGAATTATGTAACTATTAATTTTTCAAGTTAATTAGGTATGCTTCAATAAAGCACACCGTAGTCCTAAAAATTGTCCGGCTATAAAAGTATACAAGTTACATCGTTCGTTTACATCACTTTTCATATCATATATATATATATATATAATGGTGTGTGGGGTGGCTTGTGCTGTGTGGTATGTACTCGTCATACGCACAGTGACCTATCGTAGTCACACATCTCTATTTATTGAAATCTATCGCTTTTTATCTTTCTCTTTCTCTGACTGTCTGTCTGTCTCCCCCTCTCTCATCACCCCTGCTCTTTCAATGTCTCATCTCATCTCTCCCCCTCTGCGTCTCTGTCTCTCTGGTCTCTCTCTCTTCTCGTCTCTCTCTCTCTATAGTATATATATATTATATATATAGATATAATATTATATATATTGATTATAGTGTAGCAATAGCTATTATTTAAGGTGCAATTGGTTTCTATCTTGATATATTAAATAATCAGCTCGTCAAAAGTAACGGGGCGAGCACTTTATTTCTCATTTCATTTCTCCAATACTAACAAAGGTAATAACAATATATATGATTATATAATATTAATATTAAAATATATATAATATATCAATATACTAAATATATATTAAGAATATATTATAATATTAAAGAAAGAAGTAACACTACACGAAGCGATCTGTTTTTTATATGGCTTTTTAGCCGACGAGATTTTTGGGAGAATATGTGCTTAATTGAAGTCGGTACCTAATTTTTGGAAATTTTAAATTAAATCAATAAAATTAGATTGATTAGGCGGGGAGGTGGGGGGGCGGGCATACCTTATTCACAATTAAGGCTACAATAAACAAATCGAGAGAAAAATCCATCTCTGTATGTCCGCACATTCTCGGCCTATTATGTTCCTCAGTCAGAAGAGGCCTATAGATAGGGAAGATATGAATATATAAATATATATACCGAAGTAAAGTATATATATATATAATACTGATTATATATTATATATATATATAAAGTAATTGGTAATTTTTGCTTGAAGCATTTTGAGTTAATGTTATACTAAATAAATAAATATTCGATAGGCTAATATCAATGCGTAAATAAATAAAGACAAAAAAGATGTTTTATATGTCTAATCGATTTCAATGCATAGCTTATCTCAAGAGTTTAGATTTCAGGAAAAATTTTCTGAATTAAACTCTGATGATAAATGCTTGCTTTGAAATCACGATTAAGACCATAAAAAACAATCAATTTTGTTCTTATTTTTTACGCTTGTATTGCTCGAATTTTATTATTTTATAACATATCACTAATACACTAATATGAGTATAATATAGCATACATAAATGGAGTATCGCACGAGAAGCAGCACCGAAGAGGAGTAGAGTGAGAGCCGTGTGTGAGCCTGTCTTTTTTATCTATACTCGCGGTTTATCATCTATCAGTGCCTGACCTTGTAAAAATACTAAAGTTAAGAGAGGGTTTAACCAGCAACCCATAAAGATTCAGGCCGCCCGCGCGCGCCCGGCGCACGCGCAGCCGCCGCCCCACCCGCCAGCCCCGCGCCCCGCGGGCGCCCCGCGCCAGCCGCGCGCCCGGCCCCCCCGCCCCCGCCCCGCGCGCGCCGCAAAATTTATTTCGACTCTAGGCCCCACTCTCTCTTGTGGTTCAAAAACACTGAACTCCAGTCAGATAACTCAATTGCCGCGCACTTACAAAAAAGTTTCTGCTATGAAAAATAATTTCGTTACTAGAATTCGATTGTTTTAAGCCTTTTCGTCTTTATACCTTTCAAATTTCGATCTTTCTTTTTTGTTTGTTTTTGGTTTTATTCATCTCATTTATTTCTCTTTTTATAATCTCTTTCTAGCAGGCCCCCAAATAAAGTTTTCCGGCCTTTTCAGACGATCCCCGTGTAGGGACGACCTGTTCTGACGGCCCCCCCGTTCCTTAGTGGGATGAGACGACAGCCCCAAACCGCACTTATGTCTATTCATAAAATAGTTTTAAGCCGCTTTAGATCGTAAAGGCTTATCAATAATTCAAACGAGTTTGCTCGCGGAGAAGAAAAAAGAAAATGGCTAGCCGTTTTTTAACGAAAGCCAGCGTTCTCGTAAGCGCGCGTATATGCACATATCATCTCGTGTGTTGTACTGTTTTAAATATTTACAAAATCGACCCAGAATGAATGCCGTCGTCAAGTTGTATTTCTTTTTGTTTTGTTTGTGTGTGTTTTTTTAATCGAAAATCTTATGTACGCCTCTCTCTGTCTGTCAGGCCACGTTTATATATGACGTCCGTTTCCGGTGATGTTTATCGTCTGCTTGTTTGATATATTTAATTATTAAATCGTTTAATTGATGTCTGAATTTTGTTTCATTAATGTCGTCGGCATTTGAAAATCACTTTTGGCCGAAGAGCAACACATTAATTATTCGGTGTGTTGAGTTAATCTGAAGAAAACGTGGAAGTTAGTAAGGAGTTAGTAGTAGTAGGAGTAAAAGTAGTTGTAGTAGAAGAGAAGAGGGATAAGAAGAGGTAAAGTATTAGAAGAAGGAGGAGGAGAGGAAGAAGGAGAGGAGGAATAAGGTAGGAGTGATATAAGAGTGAGATAGAAAGAGCACGAAGTTAAATAGTTGTTGTTTGTTAGTAAGTAGTATGTAGTAAGTAAAGTTAGGAAAGGGAAACGAAAGGAAGAACTAGAAAGAGGAGAGAGAAAGAAGAAGAAGGAGAGAAGTACACCGCACAGAATGGAAGAAGAAGAAGATGTAGTAGTAATTAATAGTTATTAAAAAGAAGACGTAAGTATTAGAAATAGTAATAGAAAAAGGAAGTAATTAGTTAGTAGTATTAAAAAATAGAGAAGAAAATAGGGTAGAAAAGAAGAAGAAAAAGAAGAATAAAAAAAGAAAAGCCTGTTGGAGGCAGAAGTGGAGCACGACGTTTTGTATGCCACTAGGGAGATGTTGGAGGGGAAAAACAGGGGTCCTCTGAAAGAGAATGTAAAACCTGGTTGTTAAAAAGACAGTGGGCTTTCCCTATTTTTCGGCTTAGGGTGGGAGACCATTATGGGC
>CM042139.1:62519462-62674462 GCA_023376005.1 Doryteuthis pealeii
AATGATAAGGCTGTGGTCACTCAAGATTAAATTGCAAGCTCGCTCTGAGATAGGTCAGATTAAAGTGCTATAGGAACTGTGATGGGGTGGCAAAGTTTAATGCCTTACCTATAATATCCCATTTTGAGAGGAGGGGGTCTTGACCCTTGCAAAGGACAAGAACTGAAAACCAAAATAGAAAGGTCAGATTAAAGTGCAATAGGAAGTGTGACAGTGGTTGGTTGGGGCAAAGTGTACGTACCGAACATGTAAGGGTGTCCCTTAAGGAAAAATTGTGATATTCTAAGAAGTACTTGGTACCTATTACTTAAGCAGAATATTTATTATCTAGATGTACATATAATATAAATAAATAATAACTGTAATAAATAGATGTAGTACGTAGAACAAAACTTGGTATTCCACAAAGATATTTTTAAACATTCTAAATATATATATATATATATATATATATATATATATATATATATATATATGTCTTTCTCTCATTCTGTCATCAGCTGCCTCTATGTGTGTTCGATACTGTTGCCATAGTAACAAAACACCTCCTTCCTTTATTGGAATATCACACCTGCCCACGCATATGCTTTTTATAACCAAATCACCATTACTCCTGGGTTCACCCTGACCTGGAGTGGTAGTACCTGTTAGGGTCCCATCTATGGGTTAAATAGATCAAGAAATGTTTAAAAAATGAGTTTCAAAATAGAATTGAGTCCCCATTACTCCCAGGTCCACTCTATGGGTTAAATAAATCAAGAAATTTTTAAAAATTGAGTTTCAAAATAGAATTGAATCCCCATTACTCCCAGGTCCACTCTGACCTGTTAAGGTCCCATCTATGTGTTAAATAAATCAAGAAATGTTTAAAAAATGAGTTTTCAAAATAGAATTGAGTCCCCATTACTCCCAGGTCAACTCTGACCTGTTAAGGTCCCATCTATGGGTTAAATAAATCAAGAAATGTTTAAAAAATGAGTTTCAAAATAGAATTGAGTCCCCATTACTCCCAGGTCAACTCTGACCTGTTAAGGTCCCATCTATGGGTTAAATAAATCAAGAAATGTTTAAAAAATGAGTTTCAAAATAGAATTGAGTCCCCATTACTCCCAGGTCAACTCTGACCTGTTAAGGTTCCATCTATGGGTTAAATAGAAAAAAATGATTTAAAAAAATGTTTTTTTTTAAATTGAGTACCATCAAGAAGGAATAAAACAAAATGTTTTTGGCATAAAATAACCCAATAAGGGTTGATATGCTGTAAAATCCAACCAGCAAGCAAATCACCAACTGAAGTTAACAGTGCTTTGAATAGGTTGCAGGTCCATTGTGATCTACAAATAGATCTGTTTAAAAATGATTCATATTCAGTAGGAATATTATATATATCGCTGTCTGGCTGATACCGACATTAGGCCGTAATGTCGGTATCAGCCAGACAGCGAGGGAGTCTATCCCCTTTTCAATAGCGCTAGACCAAGGAGATTATTTTAGCATCTGAGTTGGAGCGCCACACCTACCATCAGCTCCTTACTTTACCGCACAGATCTCTGTGCCACTCATACACTGAGTTGGCGAGGGTCGGTATTGAACCAGGAACCTTGTGATTCCTAGCCGAACGCTCTACCGACTGAGCTAAACCGGCCCTTAAATCTGATCTCACTGATAAGATAAAACAAAAATTCTTCCAGGCCACGTCAGTGTTGCTGTATGACTGCACCACTTGGATCCTAATGATTTAATTGATTAAAAAATGTTTTTTATTCGCGTCATATTCTCTTTTATTCGCATCTTTTCTCTTTTTATTCATCTAAAAATTAGAATTTCAATACCCAATATATATGTTGAGACTCAAAGATAATTTCAATTTTTTTTTCAAGTCAGGCAAAGTTAATTGACCAGAAAAAAATGTAAAAGTTTTTTTAAATAAAATAACTGATGTATTATAACTTACATCCATTAATATATCAACACTGATAATTTCATTAAAATCGGTTAATTCCCTGGGGTTTTTTTTTTTTCTTCTTTGATTTAATTTCAACACTTAAATTGAGGGTCTCTACTGCATCTATAAATAGATTAATAAAAATATTTTTTTTTATATATTTGTTTTATTATCTTTTATTTTTTTTATATATTCTGGTTTTTAAGTTGTTTATTTTCACTAGCAAATATATGCACCCTCCGGGTGCAAGTATTTTAGTTAAATTTTATAATAAAATATCATATTAAATTAGAAAGGCTAATGAAACTGAATAAGAATTCAGATAAAAAGATTTTGAACATGTTTGAAATACGCTAGACTTAGCGCAAGGTGGCGTCGTCAGTTATGTTATTGGCAAGCTTCATAGGGGGGTTTCGGGTCTTTCAACATAATACCCCCCTCAGCCAGCCAGACCCCGTTGGAGCCGATCAAACTCCAACCCGCCACCCTTGTGCAACGCCAACAAAGAAAAAAAAAATTTAATTACGACTATGCGATCCTCGAACTCTTTATATCTGAATGGCTACTTTTCAGCCAATCAATGATAAGAGTAGTTGATATAAACCGGATCGCGCGATTCAGACATTTTCTTTTAATAAATGCATTGGCATGGCTAGGATGTTACTAAGAAGAAAAACACGTTGGATATATGAGACTGAAAGGAATGTAAGTTGTAACAATTGAGAAGTTTTGTTTTTTGTTGTTTTTTTTGTTTTTTCTATAATAGCAATATACAAATTACTCCATATTCAAATTTGGTTGAAGTTGAATACGGAATTTAAGCTTTTTTTTTTTTCGCTGGTAATGACTAGAAATATATACATGTAGTTAAGGGGGTAAAAAAAAAATTGTCAAAGGTGTAAAATTGCGTAAAATATATGTACATTCTAATTAATGTCTATAAATATCTATATACGGTTGAAAACTAGTTTAATAAATTGATCGGTTTAAAATAACTAACATTGCTAAATATCAATTTATCTACTCGATAAGAGGGTAACAACAAAAAAAAAAAAAAAAAAAAAAAAAAAAAAAACGATGTTAAGCTTCGTTTAGTATTTGTACGAAAAAAAAAAAAACGAAAATACTGAGTTTAAGACTTACGAAATGCGACTGTAATTTATACCCTAGATGATGTACTATGGGGGGGGGGATTCCTAACGAAACTTAAATCGAATATTAATTTTGGCATGAACTGTTGTTTCCTAGGATTCATCTCATATGTGTGATATATATATATATATATATATATATATATAATATATATATATATATATATATATATATATTTCACGACTAAAATAATTTTATAAATATACAATTATTTGACCGGTTTAAAATAAATAACATTGATAGATATATTTTTCGTGAGAGGGGGTAAAAAAAATTAAATTAAAAACAAAAATGACTAAAGCGAATAAAAACTAAATAAACGAACTGACTAGAACGAATGAAAATGGATTAAAGTTAAACCCTACGAAATATTCTATTATCTATTCATTAAAATATTTTGTCTTTCGAAAATAAAGTTGCATTTGTGTCTTACGAAAATCGAATGACACAAAATTATGTAACCTTGCTGATATCCTACTCGAAAAGGTAAATATTTTGAATAAACTTAATTCGGAAGTTGAAAAACGAATGCATGACATGTATTTTCTAAAAATTCCTTATTCACCGTTGTGCGACTAAAAATTGTTTGACCGATTTAATATAACTATCGTTTAAATTACGTTTAACTATTATTTAAGAATTCCCTCTTTATAACTGTATACTAATTTTACTGGATTGATATAACTATTTTTAATATGTTAGTAAATATTCTAATTTCCTACTCGGGATCGGGATTAAAAAAGATTTCAATATATACAGTCGGGATAAAATAATGCCTTTATGTGTAAGTTCTATGGCAACTAAAAGGCTCCAGTACTTTGTGTTTCATTCCCCTCTTTTCCAATTTTTTTTTTTTTTTTTTTTTTTTTTCCTTCCTTCCCTCTAGTTGGGATGGAACGAAAAAATGAATTAAATTAAGATAAAAACGATGATTGACGGGGAAGTGCTAAAATTTATAACTAATATAAACACCCATATATATATATATATATATATATATATATATATATATACTCATGCACACACACACACATACATGTGTATATATATATATATATATATACACACAGCAAACGGATCTTTAAAAAATAAAAAATTAAAAGGGCATATACACCATTATTTAAAAGAAAACAGGAAAAATTGTCTCTTGAAAATAGTCCATCTAGAAAACCGTTCAAAGGTCATTCCTCCAAGTTACCTTTTAGATTATTTGACGGATGAAACAAATTGTAGGTTACTTGGGATTTTCTTGGGTATGATTTTTCCAAGAACAATTTCTTTTCAGGAAGAGCCATTTGGCACTTCTTTCAGCTGTGTCAGTGATTGATTTAAGTGCCGATCTTTTTTTGGCTCCGACCAGACCGATATCTGATAAGGCTTTACACACAGATTTTGCCGTGAAACCCCTTGCGCCCACTTCAATTGGAAGGCATGATGCCTTCCAACCACTGTTGCGACATTGTGCCACTAATTCATCGTATTTTGATTTTTTCATTTCGTGGGCTTCCAATATATTCTCTTCCCATGGAACGGACAGCTCCCACATTACAATTGTTTTCATCCTGTTTGAAAAGAATATTAGGTCTGGGCGCAACGTTGTTTTCCAAATGTGGTCAGGAAAAACCAACCTCGGTTTTAAGTCGACCCTTAGCTCCCAGTCTGTTGCGGGCGACAAAATATTTGGTCTGGGCTTCTTTGTCTTACTGGGCTTTGTACCTGCTTTAATAAACTTTATAGTGTTCTTCTCTGGGATTAGTTTATTAGTCTGGATGGCATTACAGACTACATCAGCGAACACTCTAAGAATTAGGTCGTGTCGCCACCTATACCGACCTTCCCCAAGGGCTGTTGGGCAGCTGCTTAATATGTGTTTTAGGGATCCCACTCGGTTGCATAATGGGCATAGAGCCGACTCCGTTCTGTACCATATACTCAGGTTCGCCGGGCTCGGGAGGATATCATATACTGACCTGATTAAGAACGTGATGTTTGCTTGGTCGTGCCATATATCTGACCATTTGATCCTACGCTGTGTTATGGAATTCCATTTAGTGCAGGCCCCTTGCTGTTTTAGTCCTACCATTCTAGCGAACCTTTGTTCCTCCATGCCTTTACGTACTTCATCTTGAACGAGATGACGTCTTTTCTTTGGTGTGGCTTTATGTATTGGAATAGATGTAGAAAATCCTAGGCCAGCACGCCCTTCTGCGACGGAACCTAAAATCTCTCTTGTTCTAAGGCGTTCTTCTGCCGTATTCAACTCTCTTGATGCTACCCACTTTTTGCCTGAGTTGATTACAATTCCCGCCCCGGCCACTTTTGCATCTTTAGATGTTTTATATAGCAACGCTGTTCTCACTTTAGTGACCTTATATTCTTCAATAAGGCTTCTGAAGGGGAGTTGCAGGGCGTTGGCGTTACCATAGAATGCAATGCTGCTAAGGCACTTTGGTAAACCCAGCCATCTTCTCAGTCTTGAGTTGATTTTACTTTCCAGTTTTTCTATATGTGCCATCGTAAACTCATATATAGCCATGGGCCAAATTATTTTGGGGAGAATTGTGTGCTGGTAAATCCAGGCCTTGAAACGCCCTGGTAGACCGGATTTGTCCACTTTCGTTAGCCACTTTTCTATATCGTCGCAGGTCTCCCTAATTGCCACCGTGTCTCTTAAAGAGTGGTCAATATATTTTCCCAGACTCTTAATTGGTTTCTCCTGGATTGATGGGATAATTTCCCCCGACAATTTAAATCGTTCATTTTCTTGCGCTTTTCCTTTCTTGAACACAAGAGACCGGGACTTAGATGGGTTGAAGCGCATTCTGGCCCACTTGATATGTTTCTCTAGGCCCCTTAGAATCCATTTCGCACCGATCGTGGACGTAGTAGTAATGGTCATGTCGTCCATGTAGGCTCTTATTGGTGGTTGTCTTATTCCAGACCTGGTAATGGGACCTCTACATTCCGATTCTGTACTTTTTGTTAGTAAATTGATGGCCAAAGTGAATAACGTGGCTGAGATGGTGCAGCCCGTTATTATCCCCCTCTCTAACTCATGCCAGGAAGATACCGAATCCTTAGAGACTGTCCTCATTTTAAAGTTATGGTAATAATCCTTGAGTAAATTGGTTATTTTGTTAGGGACATGGTACCGTCTCAGCGTTTCTTCTACTAGCTTATGGGGAATGGAACCATAAGCGTTTTTTAAATCTAACCAGAGAACTGCTAGATCGCCCCTGTTCGCCTTGGCCTCCTTTAATAACTGTGAAACGACCCCTATATGCTCCATACATCCTGGAATACCTGGTAGACCACCTTTTTGTACGGATGTATCTAAGTATTCGTTTCCCCTCAGAAATGCAATTAGTCTCCGGTTTAGGATGCTGAAAAATATCTTGCCCTCAGTGTTCAATAAGGAGATACATCTAAACTGTTCAATTGTTTTTGCTCCTTCCTCTTTTGGTATCCAAATCCCTTCAGAATATTTCCATTGCTGTGCAATTTTGCCTCGTCTCCAAATTACTTTTATTAATTTCCAAAGGGTGCACAGGAGTCGTGGACAGCGTTTATAGACGTTATAGGGCACACCATTTGGACCAGGAGAAGAAGCTGATCTTGTTTTTTTATGACTGCCTTGATTTCTTCCCAGGTGGGTTCATTTACGTTGAAGCATGTTGTTGGCGCGTCCGGTTTTATTAGCGCTATGTTCTCCGAAAGATCTTGATTTCTGTTTGGATCCTTTAGAGTATCTCGGAGGAACGAGTCGATTTCTGATGGGGTACTTTCCAAATACCCGCTACGTTTTTCTCCTAACAATTTCCTTGTGAAACCGTAGGGGTCTTTTAAAAAATCGGACCGTTTCTTCGCTCTTTCTATCCTCCGACGTCTGTGCCATTCTGCTCTCCTCAAGGATCTTAATTTGGTACGAATAATATCCCTAAGTTCCTGAAGTGGTTCCTTTTCGTCCGGCTTTGCTTTTTTGTATTGTTTACGGAGGGATTTCAATTCCGATCTGAATTGCTTGATTTTTGCTTCTCTTCTATTTTCCTTTCTTTTGGGTTTTTCCTTTGTCTCTACATATCCAAATTGCGCCTCTGCAAAACTAATTATAATCTTAGACAGCATCATAAGGCGCGTTTCAACTGTTCCCCTTAATGCAATTTTCGTTAATTCGCCAATGTTATTGTCGAACTCCAGCCAAGTGTCTCTGTTAGCGGCTCTTGGCCATTTGATCTTTCTAAATGTATTGGTCAAAATTCCATCGGCTGGGAGTGACTGGGCACTGTGGTATGCTTCCTGACCCTGCATCTCCATCGTCTCACCAGGAGTACATACAGAGATTAATTTTTCTCGATTTGTTTAGCCTTATATTTGAATAGGTATTCCCATCTAATTCATTAATTATTAATTAATTAATTTTCAAAAATTAGATACGACTTCAATTAAGCACATATTCTCCCAAATATATATATATATATAATATATATATATATATATATATATATATATATATATATATAAAAGAGTTTTATAATATGCTTCAAGCATTGTGTATATATTGGTTTGGAGGTTGATTTTGAAGGCTATCACAATGCAGGTGTAAAGAAAAAAAATAATAAGGTAACAATGGTGTTGTGTGTTAACCAGTATTTTATTCTTGAATTTTCGAGATATAATCTCTTTTTCAGAAGAACACTGAAGCTGAAGTCGTCTTGTTCTGGCATTTCTAGTTAAGTGATCTTCTGAAAAAGAGATTTTATCTCGAAAATTCAAGAATAAAATACAGGTTAACACACAACACCATTGTTACCTTATTATTTTTTTCTTTACACCTGCATTGTGATAGCCTTCAAAATCAACCTCCAAACCAATATATATATATATATATATATATATATATATATATATATATTCTGGATTCAGATCTGTTCAACTTACAACTTGATCTTGTGTCGCCTCCTGCTCACATAGAAGAATCGGGTAAATACACACTGAAGGGCTGAAGAAGCTAGAATTGTCCTTCATCATAGGATGAGCTTCCTGGAACCCCTAATCCCCGATATGGGAATTCGTTCAATCTTTTCAACGATCGCATCAAATCTCAAAATGACAGATGCAATATTCCGCTAAAACTGAAATAGTAAATAATAATACTCGTGTTCCTTAATCTTCCGACCGTTAGCATCTTGCAACTCCCTCTGTTTAAAAATGAGGCCGTCCAAAGAGCGAGAGAGATATTTTAAATCAAGATTATTTTACTTTTTACTTTTTACTTTTTACATATTAAACTATTTAGCAATAGCTCTTAAGTAAACATATCAACTGTTGCAATTAAATTATCATACTGTGGAATATGTTAGTAGTAAATAGTGTAACAATAAAATTAATTTCTAGATGATGATGATGATGATGTGGATCATCATCATCATCATCATCATCATCATCGTCGTCATTCATTTTAATACAGTTTTCCTTTTACTGTTACTGTCGTTAATCTTTACTTTCTACCTATGATTAATGCGTCCGTTTCTATCCTTACCAACCGGGGTCAGTCAAGTAAGATCCGCTTATTTGGAAAAACAGTAGAAACCATGACAGAGACAGGTTTAAAATATTATTCATCTTACAGATTTAGTGAACGAAACAAGAAAGACGGCGCTCAGATTAGGAATATCTCACAAGGCTGATCTGGAGACCAGACGGCCACACGTTGACCTTTCAGTCTTATTCCACCACCTGTATACTGCGTATGTTTCTCTTTTATATATATATATATATATATATATATATATATATATATATATATATATATATATATATATATATATGGATCGATAGGTACATAGATATTGCAGTAGAATTTGGTTATCACTAGTTCACTTGGTGAGTTAGTGCTGACCTAAGTTTTTGTCGTATTATCAGTGTAGTGCTCAATATCGATGATAGAGATATTATACATACATACATACATATTATTACACACACACACACACACACACACACATATATATATATATATATATACATATATATATATATATATATATATATATATATATATATTAGTAATATTCTGATGTTTGAACGTTATAAACTTTTACACCGGGGGGGGGGCGATCTATAAAAATATGGCTAAATAAATACCAATCGTATTGTGAAATTATTGGCTTGCATTAAAAGATTTCAACATACACTCATACGCACAAATATATTCAGACATTCTAGCAAAAAAGCAAATAAACAAAAAAGCCCCTCCGGGCGGTGTAAAGATAAATTTAAAAAAATATTGTCTGAGGGGGATGTAAGTTAAAAATTCAATGTCAGTGGATATGTGTCATAAGTAAGTAAAATCATCAAATTGATTAAAGTAGTAAAAAAAGCAATTTGAAATGGAAACTTATTTCTGACTCGCTCAAATAAAATTATTTGTTATTTTTTAGTTAAGCTCTTGATACTGAAAAAATTGAGTATTTCTTATTCGCAAATAATTTTCTCGTAAAACTTAATACGTTAGATAACTTTTAATATATATTGAAATACAACGAAATATGTATAAATCAATATTACCAGGCTTGTATTTATTAAAACTTGATTTAAAACAACAATAAAGACTCTATAAGATGGCATACTCAAATCTATAGTGTATTTAATAAAAGTCTGTTCTTTATTCTATATAGTGACGATTTTGGGTAATGTGACCTAAGCGGTGACGTAATTTCGGTTACAGACAAATTAAGACCGAATCTCCATTATTATTAGATATAAAAGCATGTGTGGGGGTTAAATATGATAGGTTAATAATTCTTGCTAAATAAGTTTTATTAATTTGTTATTATTCTGGATTGCTGTCGATCTAAGGCAACCAAAAGAGAGTGTTTATTTTATGAACGTAAGATGAGCATCTAACTTGATGAAAATTGAAAGTTTTTAATATTTCATTCGCTAATGGTTTGCTTCATGATTTTCTTGAAATTTAAAAATATTCTTCAAGTGTTTTTGTTTGATATTTGGTTTGGTTTGACGGATTCGTTTAGCCGCATATTAATTCCCTATCGAAATCTTCCAAAAAATCTGATTCAACTTGAAATGTTTGATAGTAAATATAACTCAATTTTTAGTTTTCCATTGAATTATTTTTTAATTGCAATTATTTTTCTATGATAATTTGTGTGCACACATTTATAGATTTCAAGTATTTCATATAATTTGTGGACACACAAGTATTCCTATGTAAAAATAACAATTAATACACAGTAATAATTTTAAAAATCTCTATTCGTGTCTAAAAATTAACGAGTCTTTTTTTGCACAAAGTTAGATGATTTTAAGCATTTCTATTCAATAATAATACTTTTCAAGGATGTCTCAGTAAAAATGAAAGAAAGCGAAAAGATATCCAAATCCTTGGACGTTATAATTGCAGAAGAAGAAAAAAACAACAAAAAACAATGCTATAAGAAGAAATAATATCAAAGTACAAATTGATAAGGCACAACGGAATAGCAAATGAATGTGAGGAGACGGAAATGAGAAGATCAACCATAAAACGCGAATGCAGCAAACTAGTACAACGAAAATACAAAGCTACAGGCCTATCGACTGGTGCTTTAGAATACACCGACTGCACTTCTGCAGAGGGGTAAGACCCCCCAATGGGGCCACATGTTGGCCGTGGGTGGCGACTCGTGATGCTTAAGGATAGAACCCAGGTGCTTGAGCAGTCCATGACATGCAAAACTCCACTTACTTAGGCTATACGGGTGGACGGAAATGCCCCCTTCATATTAATTGGCTGGTCACGTAAAGCTCTAGCACATATCTGATTGTCCAAACCCTATTGCCCTTATGGCAAGTCTCAACCCTTTTATCATATCGCTGCCAGAAGGCGGTGGCTGAGGGTGTTCATGTTCTGGGAATGACGTTTAACTCAATCTGATTGCGAGATTCCAGTTCTGAAGGTCTGTGGAGTGTAGAGCACTCCTAGTCACAATTGATCCCTAGTCCACTCTGACCCAGAGTGGTAGTACCTGTTAGGGTCCCATATACGGGTTAAATAGAAAAATTTGTTTATAAAATAATGAGTATCCATTAAAAATGAATTCCTTTCAAAACTTTGTCGGCATCAAATGACCCACTGAGGTTGACATGCCGTAAAACACATCAAACAAAACCAAACAAAGCTAGGCACGTCTGGGTTGGAAAGGTAATCCACTGCAAAATGTGCAAGAAACTAAACTTTGACAGTTCAACATAATGCTATATGCATAAACCAGAATCCCTTCTTGAGAATGAAACCGATAAAATTCTCTTATACTTTGAGATACAGACGGATTATTTAATCCCGGCCATGAGACCAAACTTTGTGTTAATTAACAAGAAGAAGAGAACTTGTCATATCGTGGATTTTTCTGTCTCGATCGATCACCGAGTGAAAGTGAGAGAAAGCGAAAAAATAGGCAAATACTTAGACCCTGCCAGAGAACTAAGAAAACTGTGGAACATGAAGGTAAGCGATCCCCAATGGCCTGGAAAAGAGTATGGGTGAACTGGAATACAGGGGAAGAATCGAGACCATCCAAAATACAGCATTGTTAAGATCGGCTAGAATACTGAGAATATTCATAGAGACCTGAGGAGACTTGCTGTTACTCAGCTCCCAGAGAACCACCAGCTTAGGAAATTGTGAAAATAATAATAATAATAATGATAATAATATAATAATAATAATAATAATAATAATAATAATAATAATCCAGACCTAGTGTTGATTAGCAAAAAAGAGAACTTGTCAACTGGTTGACTGTGCAGTTCTAGAAGATCACAGGGTGAATATGAGAGAAAACGAAAACATAGACAAATACCTGGACCTTGCCAGAGAATTGTAAAAGCTGTGGAATATGAGTGTCAAAGTGATACCAATTGTAGTTAGTGCACTTGGAACGGTCCCAAAAAGCTTGGAAAAAAGACTGGAGGAACTGGAAATCAAAGGAAGAATTGAAACTATCCAGACAACTGCATTGCTGAAATAGGCTAAAAAACTTAGAAAATTACCGGAGACCTTAAAAGACTTGTTGTCATTCAGACTCCAGTTAAAGACTATTAGCTAACACTGGTGTGAAAAACTCTCATAATAAATAAATAAATAAGAACGTTTTGTTTTTGTTTCATTTTTTATCTTTTTATTTTGTTTTAATTGAATCGGTTCTTGAGAATGAAACGCATACAATTCTCTGGGACCAGAGTATTGATTAACAAAATAAAAAAAACTTTGTTATCTGGTAGATATTGCAGTTCCAAAAAGTTTGGAGAAAACTGAAGGAACTGGAAATCAGAGGAAGAATTGAGACTATTTTGACAACTGCATTGCTGAAATCAGCTAGAATACTCAGAAGAGTCCTGCAGACCCGAGGAGACTTGTTGTCACTCAAACTCAAGTAAGAGATCATCAGCTAACGCTGGTGTGAAAACAAGCTGAAGGAAAATGAAAAAATGGATAAATACCTGGACCTTGCCAGAGAATTGAAAAAGCTGTAGAACGTGAGAGCTAAAGAGATATCAATTGTAATTGGTGCACTTGGAATGGTCCCAATAAACATGGAAAAAAGACTGGAGGGTCTAGATGTCAGAGGAAGAATTGAGACCATCCAGACTACTGCACTGCTGCAATCGGCTAGAATACTCAGAAGAGTATTGGAGACCCGAGGAGACTTGTCACCCAGACCCCAGTGAAATACCATCAGCTAACACTGATGTGAAAAACTAAAAGAGGAGTGAAAATAATAATAATAATAATAATAATAATAATAATAATAATAATAATAATAATAATAAAGCACAGTGTCCTTTTTTGTATTTTTATGAAAACTACTTTCTTCAATCTGTTTATGTGGTTCATTTTCCAAATGTCATTTAATGTGGTCGGCCATGTTAATGACAGAGAAATAAGAAAACAAAATAATTCAAGACTTTCGGTTCGTGGCTATTGAAACACACTTTGTTCATTTATTTCTCTTTTTCTTTCACTGCACTTTCTTCTCGTTGAATCTTTCGTTTTTAGTGGCATTTTTTAATAAAGATTCTCTAACGTCTTCTTACATGTTTACGTTCCCCAGAGAAATGTCAATTTCAGGTTCTTTTCCGTGTGAATGAGACAGAGACTGAAAAGATTTTTACCTGATTCAAATTTCATATGACAAAGCGTAATAAAGGAACAGACACAATTTTATACACACTCTCACGCCACAGCCACATACTCATTTTTCAGGGTGATGTCAATAAATCTGTTCCGCAAAATAAATTTGAAGTCTCATCATCAAAATGCCTTTTAATTAATACTTACAAGAAACTTGAAGGAGCATTCATAATCGTAAACTAGCAAGAATATGCGCCCTCTCGGCGTAAGTATTTAAGTTTTAATGTAATGAAATATATCAACAGGACCTGTGCATATGCCACAGTATGATAATTTAATTATAACAACGTTTGATATGTTTACATAATAGCTATTGCATAATACTTCAATATGTAATCTTATTATAATGGAGATTTTATGTTTTTTTTTCTGTCTGTATCCGAAATTGCATTACTACGTAAGTCACAATTCCTTTTGATATTCTCGTCACATTCTCCATGATTTAATTTTTTATTTAAACCTCAATTATTAATAAACTTGATTTACATTATTAATAATATTGAACATATCTACATACTAATAAGATGGAAATACATCTATATATACAATAAAATAGCAGTTTGCAGTGTGAACGGGAAGAATAATTTGCATATTGATATTAAAAATCTGATTTTAATAAATATGTGCTTAGTATTATTGATTTCTAATTGTTTGGTTTTATCTTAATGAATATGAGCAAAAATCTCGGGGATAATTCTTAAAATAAACCCATCGACAAGAAGAAATGACTGTAATTTTATTCTTTACTTCCTATCTTAAATAAATAATTAATTATGATAATTTAGCAGTGAAATATGGGAGTGATGGAATAGTAAGTTTCAGGTGTTCCATTTTTCGATTATACCCACCTTGGTTTCAAATCTTTTTATCTGCATTCTTATTTAGTTTCATTACCCTTTCTAATTTAATATAATATTTTATTACATTAAAACCTAAATATTTGCTTCCGGGGGGTGCATATATTTGCGAGTAAGTATAATACTAATAATAATCTTGAATAATCATTTTTTATCTTTCTTTTCTTCTTTTCATCTTTTCAGAATGTCAGTGTACTTTTTGTTTCTGACGACCCACCAAGCCCGATCAACTCAAGGTCTTTTTTTACGTAGGGATTTTAATAGGGCATCATGCGAGGATCCAACTCACAACTGTGTAATAATTTATCTGTATCACAACATTTTTCCCCCACGTTCTACACAGGTGACGCTGGGTAGCCGCCTCTAGTCCTATACATTGGAACAATTTACTTTGATTTGGATTCTCTTAATATTGTTACGTTGTAATACTCACGGTACTAAAACGATACAAGCACCGTAGTCCTCTTTTCTTTCTTGGTACTAAAACTCCGATAAAAAATCATAACACGAGAAACATGTCGTCACAACTCCCAGCCTTTATTAACGTGCTCGTCTAGTGGCTTCTACCAGGGAGGAAGGGAGGCAGAGAGAACGAGAGAGAGAGAACACTACTAGATTACTGGGCTCTCATGGGGGACCCAATGTCAGGTCCGTACCCTACGACATCCGCAGGCAAAAAGAGGGCGAACCCTTTCTTCCTTCCCCCACGTCACCACGTGACTTCCGGTCAACACCCGACTTCCGCTTGCCCCTCAATTCTTCGTTCGGGGTCACGCTACGGTCAAAACCATCGCTCTCCTCTTTTGGGTCATCACTATTTTTTAAGCCTTTGTTATTTATTCCTCCTCCTTCCATTAGCAGTTCTAGCTCACACAAGTCATATTGCAACAATATGCAAATTCTCGTTCTACGGGTATTGAAAATAGAGTGTTTGTTGAGAAATAACTTTCCCCCATGGAATGTGTAATACAAGTGTTTAAGATGTGACCGATATGTGTTACCCAGCGTTCATTTGCATCCAATTTCCCTAAATATCTTACATTTTTTCCGAATATTTCCTAAGGTGTAATATGATGTACTGAATCAAAATGTAATCATGAGCTTTGAAAAACTTCAAAGGGATCATTAGATTTAATTATTATTGCGTGAAAGATGCTGCAGTTTCATTATATATATATATATATATATATATATATATATATATATACTATACTAATCCTATTAGGAAAATCGCGCGGTAATAAAAACCCCGGTAAATAATTTGTTAGTAAAAATAAACTACAAAAAATTGCCTGGAAAAAAAAAGAAAAATAAAGACCAAGAGAGTCACGCCAACCGAAAATAATCCATTAACACTATATCACTTAGCCAAAAGAAAAATATGTATATGCCCCTAGGTTTGTCTAAAGCTAAAATGCAAAAAGTGCCCGATACCTAAGCAGAGCATAGTAATAGTAATATGAATCCTAATGAGACCGATAAACCAATAAATCGTTTCGTTTACTAGCTCATTAGGGCGAGGATATATATATATATATATATATATATATATATATTGTGTGTGTGTGTGTATGTTTGTGTGTGTGCGTGCGTGTGTGTATGCGTGGCATATGTTTGTGTGTGCTGAAATATAAAGGAAAGAAAATGTTGTATGGATAAAAATTATTTATTGGAATGTCCACGCTTCTCACGACAAAGAGTTTGTATTTATATACATTGTATTCTATAATTATTTTAAATACAAATAAAAAATAAAATAATAATAATAGAGAAAAACAAATTTAAGTATACAAAAAAGCGATCATCTTCAGGGCAAAAATAGTTTACATTTATACAAAGTATACAAGGACAAACACTTGGTGGAACACATGTCGGCTTTCCAATAAATGATTTATATCCATACAACA
This sequence comes from Doryteuthis pealeii, assembly GCA_023376005.1. Classification (NCBI taxonomy): domain Eukaryota; kingdom Metazoa; phylum Mollusca; class Cephalopoda; order Myopsida; family Loliginidae; genus Doryteuthis; species Doryteuthis pealeii. The sequence continues at coordinate 62,535,516 of CM042139.1, forward strand.
TTTTTTCCTTTTATCTTTCAACATAATTGTCTGATTCACTTCCATTTTTCAACTGACATATATATATGTGTGTGTGTGTGAGTATATATATATATATATATATATATATATATATATATATATATATATATGGACGATTCCACCGAGTTTAGTTTGTTCTATTTTTATTTCTTAGGTGTGGAAGATTAAGTATATCGTAGATATATCTGAAGTATGTACAGTTTTTATGTAATTTGAAAGTTCCAGATTCTAGAAATTCAAGGAATAGACATGCTAGAATACCACTTAATGAGTTGCCCATCGGAAGACCGAATTACTGTTGGTAGTATTTGTTGTTGAATTTGAAGTGAGTTAGGTTGTTTCTGTGCTTGGATATGTCTATTAGACTAATGATGGGGAGAGTTAACTTGAAAGTAATTTTTTTAGGTATATATATAAAAGTTTTTCACTAAACAGATGGACTCGCCACTTCTAATACATTTCTCTGTCCGAATTATAGAAGCTTGTCAAGCGCTTTAAAAACTTTTTAAAAACAATTTCTTTCACAAGCAATTTTCTTCGGACGATGACCTAAGGTCAAAACTAGTTGAGAAAAAAAATCAACATAAAAGAAATATTCCTGTGTGTCTTAGCACTTTTTGTTCATCTTTTCTCGACTTGAATATAAAACAACGTATAACAAAACTACTAATCGTGAATAGCGATCGATGTTACTTGTAGTCGCTTGGTTTGGTTTCTTCGTTAAATGGCATAACAAGCTTCGTGTGAATTTTAATGGCAAGCCATCCTTGTAAAAGAACAGTAGCGATATTATTCTCTATTTAACCAATAGCTTGGAGAATGAGGGATTCTTATCTTTTCCGAGAGTCTGTACCTGGCAGAGGGATTGGGTAAATATACACTTCCATATCCAAGCACCTCGATACATATACACTTCGCCTATGGATTGCCACTTCTTCACAGAATAAGCCATTTCTACAAGTTCGGCTGTGAGCGCGCAGTGCACATGCGGTCAGCTTTGTTTTTATTCACTGTCATACATATGAACCTATTCCCCGGTTTCCTCTCGTATGCTACCGTACGTGACTGAGAAGCCCATCCTTTGACAGGCAGGCCCTGCCACACGCGTCACATGTATAGTCCGGCTTAAATGTAGGAAATGTGTCCATGACGTTCGTCATGTGCCATTTGTGTAGAGACCGCTTCAGGATGGAGTGTTCGAGCCGTTTTACCTCAAACCCCTTGCAGCTATCATAGAAAAGGTTTCTCCACACTGCACGATTCGTAACTATTCTCTCCCACTCATGAACATTTATATTGAGAGTTTTGATGTTGTTTTTGATAGCATCCCTAAAACGCTTTATGGGCTCACTTCGGCTATGCTTATATACATACATACATACATACATATAGAGTCGCTCGCACCTACACGCATATACATCACTGCTGCTCAATTCGTTCACCCAAGGACAGAAGAGGTCTAGCGTCTCATATTTACTATACCAATTTATATCATATGAGTGAACATGAAACATACATTTATATTCTTTAGTAGAAAGACAAGAAAATCAAGAAAAATCCTATTAAAAGATAGATATCATCTTTAATAAAAATGTCTCTACACTATATATATATATATGTGTGTTTGTGTGTGTGTGTGTGTGTGTGTGTGTGTGTGTGTGTGTTTCTGTGTCTGTGTCTGATGATAATTCATGATCTAAATGTTTGCAAAACTCTTCAATCGATTTATATAGCGTGAGTTTCTGAATGAAAATGTGTTGATATTAAGTTTACGGGCATGTAATCAATTAAGCTGCTTTAGAAGTCGCTGTAAAGCCCATTGCAAAGTATTGCTCATTAGACATTGGAATTACTTAAGCTAACAAGTTGATAATCTTGGTCAAATGTCTAGACTAATTGTGTTGCCTCCGCAGTCGAGCAGAAGATACTACATTTTTTTATCAATAGATACATTATCTATCTATCTATCTCAAACAGACAGACACAGACACACAAACGCACAAACATACACAGACACAAATAGACACACATACTCCCCCCATATATATATATATATATATATATATAATATATATATATATGAGGTATGTGTGGGGGTGTATGGGTGTAAAGTGTGTATGTATAGAAGTGCTTGGATTATATATATATGTGTGAATGTGTGTGAAGTGTATATGTATGGAATTGCTCGGATATATATATATATATATATATATATGTATATATATATATTATATATATATATATATATATATATATATATATATATGTATGTGTGTATGTGTGTGTGTGTATATATATATATAAATTAAAAGCATACTGCCGAAGGAAATTATCTAGGATATTTGAGTTGAAATAAAATTGCACCTTTAGGCTATTCTATGCCCTTCTTATGCAATAAAAATATTTTCTCTTGAAAATGGTCTTATATAATAAAGACGTTCTTTAAATTTGGGTGTAATGAAAATAAGTTAATTTAAAACTGTTTTTTGGACATCTCGAATATTGTCATGTGATTAATTTACAAATGGTGTAATACCTGTTTCATGTTTTAATGATTCCATTTTATTTGTTTGTCTTGTTGATACCATAACGCCGGATAGAAAAAAGGTCACATCATAGCGAGATTTTCGTTAACTCAATAAAAATAACTTCGCTGATTTAGAGAATAGATTAATCTAGGAGGAGGCTTCTTAAAAATTATAGCCTGGAGTTTATGTCGGTGTTAATTCTTATCATCATTTATCGAAGGATATCACTATTAAAAATACATAGGAGGATCTGTGGATATACCACAGTATGACAATTCAATTATTACAATGGTTGAAATGTTTACTCAAGAGTTATTGCATATAGTTCAATATGTAAAAAGTTTGTTTTATTTTTTATTTCCTTCATTTCATCTCTTCATTATCTTCGATTGAAACAGATTAACGTTATCGCTCACGCCCGCTCACCACCTTTCTTGATATTTCTCCTACTCTCTTTCTTTCTTTCTTTTTTTCTTATTACATTTTTCTGTGTAGTATGTCCCTTTTCTTTACATTCTTTCTTTATAATAAAAACGGTGTGTGTGTGTGTGTATATATGTAAGTATGTGTGTGTATGTGTATATGTAATTTTAGTAATAAGGAAAAAACATGTTTCATTCACGTGTGATGTTTAATAAGCCGACGCTATATTGAAGTCTTGAATATAATTTTAGCAAGAAAATATGCTATTTTATAAAAGCCATGTCTCTGGGGTAAAGTGTTAAGGAGAGAGGTGGTGGAAGATTCTTCGATACGACGTGAGTTTCGATTATGGATAAAAGCGATCACTGAAGATTTCTGCAAATTAAAATTTTGTTTGCTAATAAGTTGCGGGTTACTAACGAATTAGATGTATCTTAAGATATTAGGTCTTTAAAATGTTCATGCATACATTGTTTTAAATTTCCGGAAGTTTCAACGATGTAAGCCTTATCACATTGTTGACAACATATTTTGTAAACACCAGCGCTGGAAGTGAATTCGCGTTTAGTTGTGGAGTGTTTAATAAATGTCTAATTGTTTGGCTTGTGCGGTTGACAGTGTAAAATCCTAGATGATTTAGATTTTTTCAATTAGGAAAGTTATAGGGCTTTGAGGTAGCGTGATGTACTAAAATTATATTAAAAGACTTCAATATACAACACTAAATTTCAAAATTTAAATTTAAATTCCAAATCCTTTCTGAACTTAAAACAAATCACTCCCACATGCGTATACACCTCCTGTTTTCTTTTGGCTAGGCTAAAGACTTTCTTCAATTTATATAAATTATATTTGACTATTTATTTTATTTTATTTGTCTTGCCGTCGGCTTTGCCCCCACTAAAATAATCTTTTCTATTTACCCTCTAAAAACATGTGACAGCAAGTCTCTTTATATTTCCTGATCCTTTTACCCCCTAATGATAAATACCAACACACTTTACTTTATTATGACACAAACCTTCAACATTGATCCCAAAAATTATATCAATAACAAACAAACAATTAGATTACCAATACTAATGCACGTATTCATTAATTTAATAAACTAATTTAAACATATATTAACATATCAATTATCAAATTTAAACTTAAATCAAATTTATAATCGAATTACATATTTTAATAACACACTTTATTTCATCTTATCAAAACACAAAAAATGTTTTTAACATTAATCAATATGATGATATTAATAACAAATAAATAAATAAACCACCAACACAATACACATACTCATAAACTAAATACAAAATTTTATTTTAAATTTTAAAATTTCCCCCAAACATTAAATATTAAAATTCCACCTAACACTGCTCTAAAAATATTCTCTAACCGTAACCACATACATACATCACTATTTTCTATTGCTGTGGAGCGTCTCTCAAATAATTAAAAAAAATCTCCTTTCGAACACTTCTAAATTCTCTGTGTTTTGACCAAAACGGTCAAAATACAGAGAATTTTGAAGTGTTCACTTCAAATACCCAACATTTTACTCTGACGGAGTATTCTATAAATAGAATACATTGTGTATATGAACAAACTCCTGGCCGAAACACGTGTTAGTAAATCTATTTTATCCATTCAACATTTTCTTTCCTTTATTTTTCCTTTCAACATACCGTCGGATTCATTCCCATTTTCAAATTACCCCCCCCATATATATATATATATATATATATATATATATATATATATATATATATATATGAGAGTACGTAAATAAACAATGGGTTTATTTAATATGGCTTTTAGCCGACAATTCTGGGATTGGCCAGCTGGTGTAGTGGTTAGAATCTCAGCTTGGCAGTCGAGGTTTCGAGTCACACACGGAGCAGTCCCCCAATGTCTATAACCTTGCTGATGAGACCTAATAGGTCGAAATGTACATTCATGGATTGACATTTTCTCGATTTGGTTAGCCTTACATTCGAACATATATGCCCGCCTAATTCATTAATTATTAACTAATTAATTTTCAAAAATTAGGTACGACTTCAATTAAGCACATATCCTCCAAATATATATATATATATATATATATATATATATATATATATAAGAGAGAGAGAGAGAGAGAGAGAGAGTAAGTAAACATGTCGGGTGGCTTAAAGTCGGTATCAGCCTGACAGCGAGGGAGTCTATCCCCTTTTTACTAACGCTGGACCAAGGAGATGCTTTTGGTGTTTGAGTAAGAGCGCCACACCTATTATCAGCTCCTTACTTTACCGCACATATCTTTGTGCTACTCATACGCTATGTTGGCAAGGGCCGGTATCGAACCCGGAACCTCGTAGTTCGTAGTCAAAAGCTCTACCAACTGAGCTATATAAATATATCGCAATGGCTTCAACCACGTCCTCTTGACGACTTTGGAATCTCCAGCAAGACTTTTCGATGGTCTTCTTGTTTAAATTGGTAAATGCTGCTGTTATCCTTATCTTCAATTCATGTTTTGTGTTGTATAGAGTTTTGTTGGTCTCCGACTCAACCACACCCCACACATAATAATCAAGAAGAATACAATCTATGTATGAGAGAAAATTCCAAACGGAAGAGTGGCATGCACGGATCTACATTTAAGGGTTCCTTAGTAAATGAAATCTTGTTCATTATACGTCCATATTTACATTTCTTTTTACATGTAGTTAATTACATTTTACATTTTTGTGTAAATTTCTTTTTTTTGTACACGGTCCTATTGAATACGAATAATTTTGAAACATATCAATTTTACACATTTATGGAACTCTAACGCGTAATAACAGTGTGTGTTAGAGTAAAACAGGGCGTAAATGCAGTAAATGGATATTTCACACTTAGAAGAAGTCCAGAACTGGAGCCTTGCCATCAGATGTAGTTTATTGTTCAGTGAATCAGAGGCTTACATGCCTCAAATATGATCATTTTAATAGTTATTAAGTAGTGGCTAAGAAAAAGGAGCATTTGGCGCCTTTGAAACAAAGACGAGAGGATGAAAATTACTAATTCAACCGGAAAAAAAGCCTAACATCTGCCAATTATATCCCACATAATTCTTATACGTATTATACATTTTCATTGAGAAACTAATTCTCAGTATCTTCTGTATTAGAAGAAATATCTTAATCGATATCATTTCAGGAATTTTGCGGTATTGGGAGACTTGAATAAGTACTGGGCAAAATATCCCTGGATCGGACTCGAGCCAAATTCCTGGGAGTGATTAAAAGAATTGACTTCTTCTCGAGACGTGTCGCGTCGAATACAATTATCTTGTGCAATCTGATTCTTTAATAGCAAAATAAATCTTTCCTGCTCTTGGACTGATTCCATTTTCTATTCTCTTTTGGAATTGCCCATCACACCAATTCAAAATTCTTCATTATTCTTTGTCTATTTGTCTTTGAGCCAAAGCCAAATTTGATAACATCTTATCAACTTACAATACTTTACAAATAGGCAAGGTAGTCAAATGAAAACCGACAAAAACACTATAGCGAAATTAATCCAACAAAAAACACCACAAAAGTCTCAATATTGGTCAATTCATTTCTGCATGGTGGTACTATAATCAAAAAACTAATACATGCATGATTTTAACAGATAAGGTTTCTTTGTATATACGATTTGTTATTTGTCTTGTATCTTCTATACGCTTCATATGCGATTTTATACGTTTTCACTACTGTAGAAAGACGAGACGAAAGTTAATTTCCTATTGGGCGCCAAGTGTCTGACTATATCCGGAAGGCTTGTCAAAATAGCAGTCTCTCTACTTGCTTAATCATTTTAGGAGATAGCTGATTGGTTTAAAATGATTATGTAATTCTTACGTGCCAGTTTTCTGAAGAGAAAGTAATAGTCGTAATATAACACTGAAAATATGATTATTGAATAATAAACTTGTTGATTACAATACAATAAAGAACTGATGTATTTAAATATGCGTGTTTAATCAATGCTATCGCAACGGATTGTTGTAGCTTTTCGTGAGATATTTGACTATGGATTACAATTAGCATGTTATCTCTGTTGCTTTCCATATTTGCATTTATTTCACTTATTATCTAGAATTTATTACTATTGCTGTTCTTTATTTATTACAATCAATATATACGAATGTTTCTGTAGTTTTGCAGGCGTATCGAATGAAGGTGATGGATATGAAGAGACAACCATGAGATCAAGAGATGACGGCGAGATGTTCATATTTGGAAATTCATACTGTATTCAAAAATTAGAATATGCTAACTGTAATGAACCCCCCCCCAAAGGTGACTCCTGGGTAGGATATTAAACTGGAGATCTGGGTAATGTGGGGTAACCTAGACCAGTTGCTATATTAAGATTAAAGATCCCAGTCAGCCCTACTCTTTTACCCATAAATGGACGGAGAATAGTTGGATGCATACCTTTCACAAGGGTATTAACGTTATGTGAAATGAAAACAGCCGTCGTCCAGAATTTGAATTCAGTTCATTGTGTCCATTTCCTACGAAGATAAGCATTACTACACGAGCCCCTCCTGAATTTGCATTTGATAGAAATACTTGATATTACATAACTGTGAGCAAAAATACAAAAATAAATCCAGCACAAAAATGTGAATATGATCGTACAATGAGCGCGATTCCCTAACCTCTATGAATTAAGTAACTCGAGACTGGTTGATAAGCCGTTAAACATAATCACCTGTCGGCGGGAATTAGAATAAGCTAACTGTATGGACCTCATTAAGAGGTACATTGTAGGTAGAATATTAAACTGCATATGATGGTGAGGCTCCACTTCTGGAGATCTGGGTAATGTGGAAAGCCCATTTCACAGCCATTAATCCCAGGTCCATTTTGACTCAGGGTGTTGGTATCAGTTAGGGTCCCATCAAATCTATTTGTTCCAAAATTATTCGTATTAGATAGGAATACTGGATGCCGTATTAGTGTAAATTATTCATATACAAAATAGTTACTTGAAGCTAAAATTATTTATTAAGTATTCTTCTTCTTCTTCTTCTTCTTCTTCTTCTTCTTCTTCTTCTTCTTCTTCTTCTTCTTTATAATTATAATTTTTACCAAGTATATGCACCCTCCCGGTGCAAGTATTTAAGTTTTAATGCAATAAGATATTATATTAAATTAGAAAGGATAATGAAACTAAATAAGAATGCAGATAAAAAGATTTGAAACTGAGGGGGTATAATAAAAAGATAGAACAACTGAAACTTACTACCCCACCGTCTTTCAATGCTAAATATTCATAATTTAACTATGTCGTTGAAATAGGAAGTAAAGAATAAAATTACAGTTATTTATTCTTCTTAATGGATTTCCTTTAAGATTTATCCTCGGGATTTTTGCTCTCATTCATTAAAATAAAAACAGACAAGTAGAAATTAATATTACCAAGCATATATTTATCAAAATCAAATTCTTAATATCAATGTGCAAATTAGCCTTCCCGTTCACACTGTAAACCGCTATTTTGTTGTACATATAAATACAATTGCATGTTATCAGCATGTAGATATGGCCAATAGCATTAATAATCTAAAACAATTTTATTAATAATTGAGGTTTAAATAAAAATAAAATCATATAGAAAGTTATCTAAATAACAAAGGGAATTGAGACCTGAGTAGTAATATAGTTTTGGTTATAGACAGACACACACAATCTCCATTGTAATCAGATTATTATTGTTATTTGCAGATTAATTGTATTCTGTATTTAACTAACCTCTCTGCTCGTGCAGGATGTGACACAAGGTTAATTTCTAAGCACAGTTTAACAAGTCTGAATTCAGAGTTTTTATTCACCTAGACTGTTTGCCCTACCAAGTTTAAAGGGCACATTCGATTCTACTCTTTTACCCATAGCTGGACAGAGAATAGTTGGATGCATACATTTCCCAATGGTATTAACGCTATGTGAAATGAAAACAGCCTCGTTCAGGATTTGAATTCAGTTCATTGTGTCCATTTTCTACGAAGATAAGCATTACTACACGAGCCCCTCCTGAATTTGTATTTAATAAAAATACTTGATATTACATAACAGTGAGCAAAAATACAAAAACAAATCTAGCACAAAAATGTGAATATAAAAGTACAATGAACGCAATTCCCTAACCTCAAGAAATTGTTATATACCCCTTTACTCGGGTGTATATATGCTGTGAGAGAAACAGAGTAGAGATGGGGTGAGGGTTTTACTTATTACTTTTCTGCTTACTTCGACTACTTCGTCGGTCGCCATATTCTTCTCAGCGTTGACTTCTCGGGCTGATTTCTTCGGGTTGATTCTTATTCTTTGTTGTTGGACTGGTCATTTCTTGTTTAATAACTTAACAAGATTTGTTTTTTCTATATATTTTTATTAAAAACAACAACCCCAGCCCAGGATTCCGCCCGGATTGAGAGCGACATCTCAAGAGCCGCCGACAGCGTCCGCTTTCGGCAAATGACTAGTCGCACCAAACTAAAACTTCTTACGTGTCTAATCACACGCTACCGGAAGGTCAAGCAGAATGTCACCAGTTGTCAATCATTGTCCATGGTAACTTTCCACTGAACGCCTGTCATTCTGAATCTAACGATCTCTTGATTAAAAAATATTCTAACTACTGTACGTACATGATTCATTGACTATCCACGAATTATGTAATAAAATGAAGTAACCCGAGTCGCGTTGATATGCCGTTTAACCTAATCACTCAATCAGTCAACCAAACTCAAAGAATAATTAGTTTGAAATTGTTCTTTAAAAGCTATTTAACAAACGTTTTGAATTCTGTTCACGGCGTCTAATATTCATTCAGTCTGACACTCTAACTGATACCAAATCGCTTCCCTTTTTTTTAATCTTAAAATTGCAAACGTCTTAATTATTTTTCTTTAATCGACCCTAAGGTTTTCTGACAATTACAATGTTCCTCGAGTGAAGTCATCACTTTAAATTCTTGAGTTTCATCTCCGAGTGATTTTTATCTTCTTTGAAATAAACTTCCCCCTTTTTTTTTCTTTTCACAATCAATTCTTAAGACGAACTACTGTCAACTAAACTACGTTAAGAATGTTCATGAATTTTCTTCGTTTGTGTTGCTATCTTACCAAAAGAGCAAAATAACATATTGATTATTTCATATTAAAATATGAAGTAGTAATACAAAAAGTAATAATAATTATTTAAACATGTATCTATGTCATTTAATGGAAATGACGAATTTTAATAAAGGTGCTATTTTAATTTTAATCTAAAATGAGATAAAACGTGTGCCTAACATGAGTCATATCGATCTATCTATCTTTCCATCTATCATTCTATCTAGCCACAACCACAACGTTCCGGGTTCGATACCGGCCCTCGCCAACTCAGCGTATGAGTAGAACAGTTATCTGTGCTGTAAAGGGAGGAGACAATGGTACGGGCGGTGCTCCACCTAAAACGCCAAAACAATCTCCTAGCGCTAGTGAAAAGGGGCGTAGACTTTCTCGCTGTCTGGCTGATACCGACATTAGGCCACCCCGATGACTATATATATATATATTCTTCAACTAGAACAATAGTGATGCTATTTAACCCATTGATTTGATATCTATCTTTCTATCTATCTCTCTCTTCCTGTATCTCTCTCCTCTCTCTCTCTCTCTCTCTCTCTCTCTCTCTCTATATATATATATATATATATATATATATATATATATATAGTGAACAATAACTGTAGTGATGCGATTAAACCCATGGCTAGGATATCTATCCATCTATATGCGTGTTATAAGTGATAATGATTTGTCAATAGAAAGTTAAAGAAAGAAAATCCTTTTAATCGTACCCCATTAAACCGATAAATTTCATTAACACTTCAGATTAAATCGGTTGGGATTGATATTGATTAATTGTTTTTCTATAAATTATCGAAGTGTTACCCGGATAATATTTAATGAGCTAAGTAATTAATTACTGCAAAAATGAAAGAACCAAGAATCTTGATAACAACGTGCTTCAATCTTGATAAACAATTCCGATAGAAATCTGGCAATATTATTCGGAGATCCAGTAAGATATAAATTATTCAAATCTCATTTGCTTTTACTTACAAGTATTTAAGCGTCACACCAGCGTTAAGGTTCGACAGTCTACACTTCAATTTTACCTTCTCTATTCTATTTGCCGTCGTTTTTTGAGCCGTTCCCGGTGATCTAAAGATCATAGAAACTGTTTTAGTCATCATGGCTCATTACTTGCACTTATATTTTGAAAGGTTATTATTGGATCCACTAGGCTTTACTTAGGAAAGCGCAAAGTTGTTATTGTAGCTAGCCAGATGCTGAAATAAAACCACATCAAACTGAATGGTCTACGATAAGGAATTTGTAAGCATTTATCACAATGATGCGTCATGATAATAATAATAATAATAATAATAATAATAATAATAATAATAATACTTATTATTTTCACTCCTATTGAGTTTTTCACATCAGCGTTAGCTGATGGTATTTCACTGGAGTCTGATTGACAACAAGTCTCCTTAGGTCTCCAGGACTCTTCTGAGTATTCTAGCCGATTGCAGCAGTGCAGTAGTCTGGATGGTCTCAATTCTTCCTCTGACTTCTAGATCCTCCAGTTTTTTTTCCATGTTTAATGGGAGCGTTCCAAATGCACCAACTACAATTGGTATCACTTTCACTCTCATGTTCCACAGCTTTTTCAATTCTCTGGCAAGGTCCAGGTATTTATCCATCTTTTCATTTTCCTTCAGCTTCACCCTGTGATCTGCTGGGACGGCAAAGTCCACCAGTTGACATGTTCTCGTTTTTTTTTGTTAATCAACACTAGGTCTGGTCTCCTGGCTGGGATAGGGTGATCCATCATTATCTCGCACTAATGTAGCGTCGGTTACAGATAGACAGACACCGAATCTCTAGTATAAGATTATAAATATTTTTTACAGATCTTTTTTTTAGTTCACAGGACAAATCCTGGTATACTACCAAATTTGGGTTTTCTGTCACCGTTTCAAGATATGGGTCAGTCTTGTGTAAACTATATCATATATTGTTTTTTTTTCTATGGTTGTCTACGGTTTATTGTTCTTATTAGTAGAAATAGTTTCTTCTTTTTTGATCATTTCAACAGCTGGTGCCCATACTTTGAGTTGAGAAGATGTGATTGTTCTAACACAAGATTGAATGTTCAATTGGAATTTTTACTAAAAAAAAAATAAATAAATAAAAGAAATATATAAAAGAAAAGAAAAGAAAAAAGAATCTCTCATGCAAGAGACATCGAGAGAATATCATCTGTCTCCAGTTTCTATTACTTCAGGAGACCATTCAAGTAAAAGTAATTTGAAAATGGCCATATGGCTTCTACTTCATTTCATCTGTGCATTTACAAAGAAGTAAAGAAAGTGTTATGCAACTAGGAAAAGTTAAAAGCCTTATTTATGTATAGATGCAAATCTTCATATAAATATATATTCTTTTATACACTTTTATTATAAAATAATTATATTAAGTGCTTAATTGGAGTCGTACCTAATTTTGAAAATTAATTAATTAATAATGAATTAGGCGGGAATACCTATTAAATGTACGGCTAAACAAATCGAGAAAAATCAATCTGTATGTACATTTCGGCCTATTAGGCCTCATCAGCAGAGCTATAGATCGGAAGACCGCCCTGTGCGTGATTTGAAACCGGACTGCCAAGCTGACAGGCCGATCCAAATATATGAATTCTTAATTATGGCGGTCTGATGTTTTGGTTAGTCCAATTCCATATTAAGAATTTTTTCCTGTGTGGGCATGCTCACTAGTATTCAAAAACCTAGTCCACAACATTAGCCGCTGAATCTCAAACCTTTCAGCAAATAAAGAAATATTTGAAAAAGCAGCCCCGTACTACAATGAAGCATTAAAGGAAAGCAGAGTTAAGGACCAAATAAAATACATAGATAGCGAAGACTACATACCAACCACAAACAAAAACAGGAAAAGGAAAATAATCTGGTTCACACCACCATATGCACTCAACGTAAGGACAAATATAGGCAAGAAATTCTTAGAACTAGTAAAAAAGCATTTCCCACCTAAACATAGATACCACAAAATTTTTAACAAAAACACAGTCAAAATAAGCTATTCTTGTGGACAACCGATGAAGACAATTTTTACAGCCAACATCAAACCCAGAGAAGACCCAACATGCACATGCAGAAGTAAAGAAGACTGTCCTTTACAACAAAGATGCAACACAGAATCAATAATATACCAGGCAACAATTAAGACAAACAATACAAACCAATCGGAAACCAGCGAAAACTACATAGGGATGGTGCAGGGTAGCTTTAAACAACGCTACTATAACCATTTAACATCCTTCAAACACGAAAATAAGAGGAACGTGACAGCGCTATCCAACAAAGTATGGCAGTATAAAAACAAGAAAAACATTTTAAATTAGAATGGAAAATACTAGACCAATCGAAACCATATATTAATGGTTCAAAAAAATGCTCATTATGCACAACAGAAAAATTCCGTATTCTTCAAGGAATAAACTCCGAAGAAAATTTCCTAAACAACAAAACAGAAATTTTTCGAGCATGCCCACACAGGAAAAAATTCTTAATATGGAATTGGACTAACCAAAACATCAGACCGCCATAATTAAGAATTCATATATAAATAAACACACATGAACTAAAATAAATATAAAAACGGACAAAATTTAAAATCACAATAAGAACAATGACGACAAATAGTGATGCCGTTGAATGATGAAAGCGAAATGCACGAGCTATTAACGGATCGCGTGGATACGTGCCGGGAGTTGAAAACTATCCAAAAAATTTTTTCAAAAGTCAAACGCCTCTGAAGACGAATAACACCAAAAAAAAAAAGGGTTATTCAGAAACCAATGGTAGGAGCGACTTTGTAATTATAAATAAATAAATAAATAAATAAAGCTCTTACATAAGTAATTGAGCCCTCTATAATCAATTCTCCAACAATAATAATAATTTAACCTATATATATATATATATATATATATTAGTTTCTCGGCCGAGAAACTGTCACTGAACTGACTTCATGACCTGTTATCTTTGTATTTTACATGTTGGACATGATGTCAACGCTGACTGGTTACTGATACCTCGGCTATGCGATTTTCAAATCAAACACACACACACACACACATATATATATATATATATATATGCTCTATCAATAATGTATACATATATATCATTGATACACCATATATATATATATATATATATATATATATATATATATATATATATATTAGTTTCTCGGCCGAGAAACTGTCACTAAACTGACTTCATGACCCCTCTAGTCTAAGTTAGATACACATATCTCAGAGATATTATTGCTTTTTTTTTATTCATAAGAATATCTATTTGTAAATTGAAGGAACGGGGTGTAATGTTTACCATCGAAGTAAATGGATACGGTGAGACGAGTTCAAATCCGGCACGCAACCGTTTGCATTTACACATAGCGCTAATACCTTTGGGATAGGTACGAATCCAGCTAATCTTCCTCCAGCTCTGGGTCAATAGTACGAAAGACTAAGCTCTTAAACTTTGGTATGGCAACCAGTCTTGAAGAAGAAAAACTCTGAATTCCAAAATCAAATCGGCTCTCTTCTCGTTAGTCAAAACTACTTTGAGTTACCTTCCCTTTCCTCTTCCACTTCCCCTTTCTTCCTTCTATATAATGCGTGGTTGTGAAACGTGAGGTTTCAAAATATTTGTGCCCTAATAATAAATACTATTTAGGATAATCCTATAAAGAGAGTTTACAATTAAGATATGTTAATCCTTCAAGAAAGTCAGATCTCACATATTAATTTTATGTCTTCGAAACGGGATCCAAAGTATAAAAGAACTTAATTAAACATAATTAGATTCTGTTCATTACAAATGCATTTCAATTCAAATTGATCTTGCGGTAAGAAAATTCTAGAAATAGTAATTCTGTTGAACAACAAATATTCTTAACAAATTATTATTCGCTAATTATAAAGTTCCTTCGAATAATTGATTCACTTTTATTAACGAAGTGTCCGTTCGTCTCTGTCATGGCTTATTGTCTTGTTTGTTTGTTGTTTTTTAAAATTTAATCATCCGCGATGATCCGCCATGATTTAAGGGGATTTTCTGTTTTGTCGCACTTGTTATCTTTGTATTTTACATTATTAACCTTATGGAACTGAAGTGATATATTCAAAATTGTTTTGCTTGAAAGGAAAACTGTTCTATTTACAGAGGGGGTGTTTAAAATGGATAATAATACAATTTAAAAAATGTTGGTTGCTTGCTTAGTTGGTTCATGGTGAAAATCAGTGTAAGAATTTTGGTTAATAACATTAAAAATGTATCTTCACTCCTAAAATAGAGTCCATGTGTTTTAATCAATAAATTTATTATTTGCACACCATAACATTCGCTTACATAATTAATTATTATGAGTCCATATTAACTTATATAAATAAATAAATAAATAAATATATATATATATATATATATATATATATATATATATATATATATATAAGGTGTGTCATAAAAGTATCGGGATTGAAGGTGTATTTATCAAGATAGAAATGAACAATGAATGAAACGGTAATTTTTTTAGAATTTTTTCAAAAAGTACAAAAATCCCGATAATTTTTTGACACACCCTGTATACATATACATATATATTTACCAACCACTCTAAATGCGTTGGATGCTACACCTGGTCTATTTCTTAAGCGGAGTTTAATAGGTTTGGATTTCGAGTTTTCTTTTTACTTGACAAGATTCCATACCAAGGTTAAAGAGCCAAGTCTTTACCACTATTTATCCATAGATGGAGGGAGAATAGTAGGATGCATACCATTCTCAAGGGTATTAGAGCTATGTGATATGCAAACAGTATCGGCCAAGATTGGAACTCGGATCGCTGAGTCCATTTTAACTTATGTGTTATGTATACTTAAAAGTTAATCAAAACAAAAAGTTGTTTCTTTTACTGATCAATATTTTCCGTATCAACCACAATATATAAGTAGCATTTGTTTACCAGAGTGTTTCGAGATTTGTTAGAACTTCAGAAAACTTTGGATTTTAGTTTGAAATCCCCGAAGCCGGTGATTACTGCTAAATCAATACTGTAATGTAGTTACAAAATCCAGAGAAATGGTATTATCTAGAGATATATATCCAATTTTTAGACAATTCTCAGAGTTTGCTTTAATAATAATAATAATAATAATAATAATAATAATCTCCCTATCCCAGCCAGGAGACAACTGCTAGTGTTGATTAGCAAAAAAAAAAAAAAAAAAAGAAAAAAAAAGAGAACGTGTCAACTGATGGGCTTTGCGGTTCCTGCAGATCACAGGGTGAAGATGAAGGAAAACGAGGAGATAGACAAATACCTGGACCTTGGCAGAGAATCGAAAAAGCTGTGAAATATGGGGGTGAAAGTGATACCAATTGTAGTTGGTTCACTTGGAACGGTCCCAAAAAGCTTGGGAAGAGACTTGTGGAACTGGAAACCAGAGGAAGAATTGGGACCATCCTGACAACTGCATTCCTTCAATTAGCTATAATACTCAGAAGATTCCTGGAGATCTGAGGAGACTTGTTGTTACTCAGACTCAAGTGAAAAACAATCAGCTAACGCCGGTGGGCAAACCTATAATAATAATAATAATAATAATAATAATAATAATAATAATACTAATAATAATAATAATATGTAATAATAATACCTTGATCTTACGTGAACGCTTTTTTAGGGTGGACAAGGGTTGGGAATATTTCTATTGATTATATTGTCATAGGAGGTAGATAAAATTGTTTTCCCCAATTCTGTTGTATACTGGAACCTAGAATATTTAGGTATACTAGTATATACAAATAAGTAGTTCACAACTGACTGCAAGAATTGGTATTACGTAGAGGGTTTTCGTAAAGATCACAATAAGTTTGTGTATTTATTTTAAACACCCGCCACCCTCCGGTTTTGAGCCCACCCCAAAGAAAAACCTTAAATATTTGAATTGAGTTGAATTTAACTGTTAGAAACTTGGTTTTATTAAAAAGAAAACGTATTTATTTGAATCTTGACAGCAAAACTATTTTAAGTGTATTATTTAAGAAATATAATATTTCAATGATCTGTTTACATTCTTTTTACGAAAGTGCGTAGCAAAAATAATTTTTACACCGCCCAGATGGTATTCTTTTGCTAGTAATAATAATAATATATTGCTGTTGATTACAATACCTTTGATTACAGTTTTATTTGCCAATAAAACAACTGGTAAAAGTATTAAATTCAAACGAGTAAAATTAAACTAAAATTTATGAAGTTTAATGATCATCATAAAATTAAAGACAACTTCCTGTTGATGGAAGATGATAGAAAAAAGGAGGCATAACAAACAATAATAATATAATATAGAAGAAGTTGTTTGTTTGTTTTGTTTGTTTTGTTTTAAGGCATATATACTACGGTGGGTCATTTAATGCCGACAAAATTTTGAAAGATTCGTAGCGAAAAAAATTTAAACTCAATTTTTTTGTAAACAAATTTTCTATTTAACCAATATATGGGACCCTAACTGGCACTACCTCCCCGGGTCAGTGTGGACCAGGGAGCAATGGTGATGATGGGGTGCTCCACATTCACCAGAACTCCAGAACTAGAACCTCACATCAGTTTGTTTAACGTCATACTCAGGACATAGAGACCCTCAACTACCCCTTTCTATCACCCATATATGATAAAAAGTGTTGGGGTGCCATGAAGACAATAGGGCTAGGACAATAATATAGGTGCTAGGACTTGACGTGACCAGCCGATTGATCCGAGAAGACTTCTCCGACCGCCCGTCTAGACTAAGTAAGGACCAGTGTTCCATCCTTAAGTATCACGGATCGAATCCCACGGCTAAAAGATGGACCCTTGAGGTGGGGGAGTCTTACCCATCTGCAGGGATGCAGTCAGTGTATTCTAAAGCCCCAGCCGACTGGGCTAGAGAAGAAGTTGTTTGAGCATTTCAGCTATGGACGATTTTGAACGATCTATTATAAATAAAGTATTTTGAATGTGGAATGTTTCTTATCAACGATTTAAGCTGAGCTGTACAATAGGGAATTCCACCAAGTGATTAACTCCTTTATTTGTTTATATAGACATGACTGATATAATCATTTCTGTTCAATTTATTCTTATCGGTTTTCGTAACTTTTTTTTTCCATTTTCATTCTCATTTGATCTTTTACGCAGTTTTTATTCTTTCTCTTATCTCTTGTTTTGAAACACACTTCGGTTAAAATTTCACTAAGATTATTTCTCTTCTCTTTCCTCTCTCTATCTCTTTCTCTCTCTCTTTCTCTCACACACACAACCACACACACACACACACACACTATATAATATATATATATATATATATATATATATTATTTTTTATTTTTATTTATTCATTATAGTGTTACAATATATTCAGGTGCGATTGTTACCATTAGTTTCAAAGCAGCATGTTAGCCACTTATAGTCAAGGCAACACGCCCATTAAGAAATGCCGGGAATGTCAATTCATTTATCTAACATGCTGCTTTGAAACCAACAGAATCACTTCCCCCTAATTTTTCTTGTGAACAAAAGAAACAGGGATTAGTCAAACTTCGGCAGATATTAGATATCTTTAAAGTTTTCTATCTAATAATTGGTGTTATATTTTGAATACTTTAAGTTCTAAACATAGCTTTCTTGCTGATTAGAGGAATTCTTTCTAATTCTCTATTCTACTAAATCTGGAATTTTCTTAAGTATAGAGGGTGGGTTGACCCGGTGTTTAACATATAACAAACCCCTTCTAACTGATGGTGATGTTCCAGTTCTGGAGGTCTGAGGAATGTTACATTTTTAGCTTAATATTTGAAAATGAGTGTTTATAATTTGCAAACCTGGTTTTAAATTCTGATTTTGTAGAACCCACGTAAAATTTAGTAACGTCTGTTTCTGCGTAGACGTTATCAATGCAAGGCTAAACACTTTCCTTTTACTGGGCACATATCCGGGTTTCGGCAATTGCAGTTTTTCTGTCTCTCTTTTTCCTAATTTCTGTCATTTTTGTGGTTGTTAATTATTTTATTATGTTTTTTTTAATTATCCTTTCTATATAATCCATACAGGAGAAACTTATCTTTAAGTTGTTCTTATTAAAATGTTTGGTAAACAAATGCTACTAATGTATTGTGGTTGATGGTCAACTGGGAAATATTTGTTGATTAGATTAAAAAATATCTTACCTATTTTCGTTATCACTTGTAGGCTGAATGATGAGTGACACCACATAATCCTTCTATTTCTGTTTTTTTCCAATTTAGTTTTTCGTTCTTTTGCTCTCTGTTAAATCTAACTTTATTTCTAGTATATCCGCTATTATATAGTGCTTTATTATAAATATCGCTAACGCTAATTCTCTATTCTACTAAATCTGGGATTTTCTTAAGTATAGAGGGTGAGTGGCTAGACCCGAGGTTAACATATAACAAGCCCCTTATAACTGATGGTGAGGTTCAAGTTCTGGGAGTCTGGGGAATGTGGAGCATTTCTCCCAGGTCCTCTGTGACCCGGAGTGGTAGTACTTGTTAGGGTCCCATCTATGGTTTAAATAGATTTGTTTACAAAAAAAAAATTGAGTTAAAAAAATCTTCTTCTAAACTTCTTTGAATCTATCAACACTTTGCCAACATTAAATGACCCATCATGATTGATATGCCGTTAAACAAAACAAACAAAGATTACAGTTAATATACATGAAATAAACTGACATTCTGTCGAAGCCAAATTAAAAAGAAAATCAAACAAGATTTTAAATTACAAAAAGTAAACATTTCTGAACGCTCTCCACCGATCTAGATTCTACGTTTTGTATACAAATCTACATGACAAAATCTAAATCTTTGCTTCTTGGTTTTCTATAATAATCTTTTTATCAAAATACCAAAACAATCAATGGATCTGCGAGATTAACTTTTTATTACCACCCTCGTCTACCCAGGCAATGCCGGTTAGCCTCTTCTAGTATATGATAAAAAGGGATGCTGACAGACTAATATCCCTGTACCAAGTACATTGAGCACATAAACTGGTTTTGGTAGTGGAGGCGCTACCTATAAAGCATGTCTTGGGCAGGAATAGTGGAGCCCATCCCGATTCAGGTCACAACTAATTTGAATTTTTCCGTCTTCTAGACTGGTCGCCTTATCATGGTTAAAGATCCCATTTTGCCTTGATATTTACTCAGAGCTAGTTGGAGAATAGTTGGATTCATACTTCTCTCACGTGCATTAGCGCCATATGAAATTCAAACAGTCTTGTTCAGGTTTTAAACTCAGGTCACCGAGTCCACTACATTCCCCGATAATAGTTGCGGACGAGTTCCTTCTGCCAAGCAAGTACATCTCATTAAGACTATGAAGACAATTTACCGCAATCATTTGTGTATAACACTTATTCATGTATAACACGCACATCGAATTTTGGATTACGAAATTCTGGAAAATAAGTGTCGCTCTGGCCTTTTAGAATTTGTAGCTGCTAAATTTAACCTAAATTTAGCATGTTTTAAACTTTTCATCAATTCGTACAGACTAAGAATAATCATTTAAATAGATACATTATGTCTTAAAACATAAAACTTACGCAGTATTTAGAGCAAACACACGGACATGTTCACAGAAAAATTCAACACGCTTGTGGCAATAATAAGTTAACATAATGAGAAACAAAATTATAAACCAACACACATCCCAGTAGACATTTCTCTGGTTTTGCTTTGTTTCTTTGTTTAATGGCATATCAATCTTCGCGGGTTATTTAAGGTCAAAGTCATCCCTTTTGAAGAACCTTAATGGTACTATTTAACCCATAGTTGAGAGATATTTCTCAGTAACGGCGTAAAACATTAGCTTGGACTATAGATATTACTTACTTACGGTCATCTAGTCCCGAATATGGCGAGGCATATGACCAGAAAAAGGTTAATTATATAATTATTGTATATAATACACATCTCGAAATTTTGAACTGAAAAATGTGGTAAAAAAGGTGCGTCTTATATACAAATAATTACGGTAGTTACAATTGGGATTAAAATTTGCTCTTTCCTCATATACTAAACCATAGGGTTCACTACGTTAATTTTTAGCTGTAAAAAACCCCCAAAACATTTGCTCGTTTAGAATCTGAGTTTTTTCTTTGAAATTGTCAGTAGACAAGACACCAATAAGGCGGTGTTCTTTCTAAGTGGGGGGTTGTATGTAGTCTGAAAGATTGAAAGAGGGTGGCAACCAGAAAATGTATCAGAACGACTGGGATAACGCAACAATAGTCTCTGCTCATTTACCCACTCGCTCTAGCATTTTCTTTCTTTTTCTTCCCATCTTTTTCTTTCTCTCTTTATACACTAATTTAATTCTCCAACTCCCTGGGTGTCGCATTTTTGTTCCACATTGTCGCTCCCACTTTCATTCTCTTCAGTCTTCTCCTTCCACGTTTATCGGTCGAAATCGACGATTTCGTTCCACTGAGTCCCTCAATTTGCATAATACAATAAGCCAATAAAGTTCGCGGCGAAATCGGCATGGAATTAGCAGGAATGACGCCATTGTGTCTGGCGCCAAACAAGGCATCAGATGTTTTTCAGGGTTGTTAAGAGAAAAGATATGAAAGAAAAAAAGAATATATATATATATATATATATATATAGAGAGAGAGAGAGAGAGAGAGAGAGAGAGAAGAGAGAGAGAGAGAGAGAGAGAGAGAGAGAGAGAGAGAGAGAGAAGAGAGGGGAGTGAGAGAAAGTGGCGTGTTGTAAGGGGAATTCATAGAATGATGAAGAAAGGCGGGCATTGGTATTTTCTCTCTTTGCGTTGTGAAGAGGTAGATCGTTGAACCTGGGTTCAAACGTTTGATTCAAAGATGAAGTTGTATATAAAAGTTACTTATGTAGTTCTCTGAGGATTAACTCCATTTCTTATAATGTATAGATCGCAAATAGAATAAACATTGTTTTAGGAAGCATTGGTTTTTTTTTTCAGTACATAGATTAACGGTTTTGGCTGGGTGATGAGAATCAGACAGATTTTAAATTCACTATTTATTTAATCACTGGTAATAAACTCGCTGATACGAGTTATATTTAAACGTTTATATGCAATGACTAAATGTGCTCCCGTCCACAATGGGGTCGTTTTATTTGATGTCATGACAAGCCGCAACCTTTTTTTATGATATATCTGCTACACGGTAGTGACTTAGGGACTGATCATCCTGGATATCATGTTTAACTCTATCTGATAGGAAAGTTCTAGTTCTGGAGCTCGAGGAAAGTGGAGTACTCCTTCATCACCATTACTCCCAGGTCTACTCTGACACGGAGTGGTAGTACCTGTTAGGGTCCCACATATGCGTTAAATGGAAAATGTTTTTATAAAATAATTGAGTACCTCTCAAAAACGAACATATTTCAAAACTTTGTCGGTATTAAATGACTCCTAAAAACGAAACAAAAAAACAATTATTTTATGTTATTCGTTCTGTAAAATTTTATCTGTCTAATCCCATTAATAAGCTTGCAAAATTTGCAGGAATAATTCCGAAGCTTTAAAATCTCATGCAAATTAATGCAGTTTGATAAGATTTATGAAACAATAACGGGGAGTATTTGTAAAAGAGTCTTTCAGTTAGTCTATCTATCTATCTATAAAATGTAAGTTCAATACACAGAAATTGTAGAGTAAATATAATCTTATTGAAATGGAGATTCGGTGACTTTCTGTCTGTAACCAAAACTACGTCACTGTTTACGTCACGATATCATCATGAACTTTGTAAGTTTATCAATGAGTATTCAATTTATAGTCAAAATATATAGAATAGATATCATTTATTAACGGTGTTTCTAGGAATATCTTATTTGCCACAAAACAGTCCATGTTATTACTGCATTTAAAATCCTGCAATGTGTCTTATATATCACTTAGAAATAAAGGTTTTCATAATATATGGTGTGGTTAATTTGCATACTGGTTTTTAATAAAACCGGGTTAAATATATAATTATTTGGTGTTATTGTTGTTTTATTCTCAAACTTATTAAAATCAATCCCATTAATGATTTTATATAGAAACCAAATAAAATATAATTAAAATAAGTGTAATCTTTTTAGATGCGTTCATAATTAATTTCTTTAATCTTTCTACTCTAATATATGTCATTACATTAAAATTTAAATACTTACGCGCGGAGTGCGCATATTATCGCTAGTATTTATAAAAATGAAAAGATTATCATAACAAAACTCTATGTTTCACGCCCTGGATTTTTTGGTGAAGCTTTTCAAAACACCACATCTGTGGGTAATTAAATTTACTACACGAATTTTATACCAATATATTGAATCAAAATACACATTAAATTACCCCCAATTCTGATAAGAGTAAACTATTGTATACTCTCTTCTGTGTATAGCCGCCTTATTATATAGACGGTTTATCTATATTATGAAATGGACACCCGCAGTTGTGTCCTCATATTTAATCTTATCTTACTGTGAGTAGTTTTGTTGTGGGTCTGTGCGTAGCTATCCTCATCTGTAACTTGGCTGGTATTTGTACTTTCTACTTCGGGTCTTGTCTCTCGTTCCAAGACGGTTTCTTCTAATTTCTGGTTCTGACTTCTGAACTGTCTTAAGAGCTGCCATTGCTGTCTTTGTTTTTAGTGACAAACTCAAGGCATATAGTTTGTGAATCACATTTTTATTGAATCTTCTTAATCTTAGGATCCTTAACCACGCACAGGAAACGACTTAACTGTATCCTTACATTATGACGTCTAGCAGTGGACTGACTCCTTCCCATGGTTCAAACTCCGGACAGGAAGTTAGGGGTCAACTAAGATTATTAAGTGTCAATCAATCTAACCGTCCAGATTTAAAGTAAAATAATATCGTCTTGATTTGAATTCAAATAATATCGTGCTGATTTAAATTCAAATCAATCTTCTACACTAACCGTCCCAAACCGACTGTATGCCCATGTTACGTTGTGGTATATTTTCACGGTACCAAAATGATATAAGTAACGTTGTCCCCTTTTTCCGGGCACTAAAACGATATTTGTAAGGTGGCGGCGGCGGCGTATATTGTATAGCGGGTCTCGTCCACGTGCCTCCAAATTCACAGTGCTAAAATGGTGTTGATAGAAATTATAACACGAGAAATATGTCGTCACAACTGCTAGCCTTTATTCCCAGGGTAGGTTCGTCTCGTGTGCTGTATCGGAGAGGAGGAAAGGCAGAGAGAGAGAGAGAGAGAGAGAGAGAGAGAGAGAGAGAGAGAGAGAGAGAGAGAGAGAGAGAGAGAGAGAGAGAACACTACTTGATTACTGTGACCTCATACTAGCCACTAGAGGCCCGAACCGTACCCTACGACGGCGGAAGGCAAAAAGAGACCGTTACATTTCTTCGTTGTTCCACGTCACCACGTGACTTCCGGTCAACACCGACTTCTGGTTGCGGTCAACACCCGACTTCCGGTTGCGGTCACCACCCGACTTCCGGTTGCCACTCAATTCTCAGCTCGGGGTCACGCTACGGTCAAATCATCGTTCATCCTGTTTTGGCTCATCACTATTTTTCAAACCTTTATCATCTCTTATTTATTTATTTCTTCCTCCCCCTTCCATTAGTAGTCCTAGCTCACAAAAGTCAGGATAATATACCCATCTTGCAACACCCATCAATATGTAACAAAACTATCCACTTTTAAACAAATTTGAGCAAAAATTTGAGAGTTATTCGTAAAAAACTAAAACAAAAAAAACAACAAAAAACAAAAACAAAAACACAGAATATTCAATTTCATTGGAGGGGTCATTCTGTCACGGAAATCGCCATCTAATTTCTCTTCTTGCAAAAATACACACAATAGAATTTTGACGCCATGAATTGATGCAAATACTAATGTGACAAATGAATGACCTGTCACATATTTTACAGGTAAATAGGTTATTTAATCATTGGTTTATTTATAAAATTAGCTTTCGGAAATATTCAGACCAAGGGATCTTTATCACGAAATATCAAGAAAATGAATCAAGCCTAGTCGAACAACATTCTAGTTACCTCATTTTTCAGTACACTTTCATTCTGATAGCTTTCAAAACCAACCAACGAACCAATATATATATATATATATATATATATATATATATATATATATATATATATATATATGCGTGTGTGTGTGTGTGTGTGTATTTATATATATATGTGTGTGCGTGCGTGTGTGTGTGTGTGCGTGTGTGTGTACTGCTGCAAAGAGCCACACACGTGTCACCAACACTGTTTTTACAGATCATAACTTTGGCGTTAGGCATGATATACTAGCTAAACTCATTATCACTTCTCCAGAGTGCCCAAATATATATATATATATATATATATATATATATATATATATATATATATATATATATATATATCGTCTTCCGTGAATCACAGTTTCCTGCGCTTGAAAAGGAAGAAGGTTTTAGAATAACAATTTCCTTCAAACTCTTCTCTGATAGTTGCGCTTTTTTTAATGCATGGAACTGCCAGTCACAGAAGACGAGGGGACTGTGAAGTAACAATTATTCAGTTTATACACACACACATATACAAAAACACACTCACATACACGCAACCTCCCCATATATACATATATATGTATATATAAATGTGTATATATATATATATATATATATATATATATATATAAAAGTAAGTAAAGTCAACGGGGCGGCCTAAAGTCGGTAACAGCCAATCAGCGAGGGAGTCTATCCCCTTTTCAATAGCGCTAGACCAAGGAGATTGTTTTAGCATCTGAGGTGGAGCGCCACACCTACCATCAGCTCCTTACTTTACCGCACAGATCCCAGTGCTACTCATACGCTGAGTTGGTGGGGACCGGTATCGAACTAGGAACCTTGTGGTTTCTAGCCGAACGGTCTACCGACTGAGCTAACCTGTGTGTGTGTGTGTGTGTGTGTGTGTGTGTGTGTGTGTGTGTGTGTGTGTGTGTGTGTGTGTGTGTGTGTGTGTGTGCGCGCGCGCGTGTGTGTGTGTGTGTAGAAACATGAGAAAAATATTCAGAGGATGTATTTATTTATGAATGAATAAATAGTCCTATGTTCAACCATTTAGATTTTATATACATTGGATGTATTAAACATCCTCGAACTAATATTAAGGAGCGATGTAATTAAGCTTCTTAAAAATGTTATTATATATAAAATGAAACGACAATTTGACAAATTTATTATGTTATTATTAACAGCGTAGCTTTTATTCTAAATGCAAAGAGTCATGAGAGTATTCGAAAAGAATCTAAATTCATAAAAACCTTTGAACACTTAATGGGAAATAACACATTCTTAAAAAAAGATCCTTAATACAACATAATTATGTTGTCTTGAAAGATATTTAAAAATTACCTATTTTTGAAGTAAAGTTGTTCTTATATTTCTTATTTTGAAATAAAATAACATAACACCAATTATGCTTTGTAAACAAAACGAAGCTAAAGAAAAATACCCGATGGGAAAATATATTAAATCCTTAGAAAGTGGGTATAATATTTTAAATAATAATTTAAAATTAGAAATAGATTTAGAATTAATTGAAATAAGGTTTGTTGTAACAATTTAAGATTAATTTAACTAAATAGGAGATACATTGGTGCCGTTATAGTATGTGGCCTACCTTTCTGATTCTGTTATAGTATATGGCCTACCCGGTTTGAATGTGTCCTACCTCAGTAAGAGTATATTTATAGATATAAGTAGTAGGCAATTAATTGAAACTAATTATTTTTCCCATATATTCAATTTCAAGAAATGCAATTCAGTCATAAGCTGTATATAGTAATTAAGAATGATTTTAAAAAGATTATCTATAATTTACATGAATCAGAGATCTATTTAGTTCTAAAATATTCTAAAATTCTGAAATAGTGTTAGGGTTAGGGCTATTAGTTATTATTATAACCTTATAATATGCTTTTTATGGTCGGCCACATACTATAAGATAGAAATGATTTCGTAGGCCACATTCAAAAGGTAGGCCACATACTATAATGGTACCGATAAATTGAAATGACGAGACTATTTGATATTGTTGTAATAACACGATTGGCAAAAATTAGGGACCCAACAATCCCTTGTATTGTTTCTTTCATAAGAATAAGTAGAGGTGACAGTAATAATGGTTACCCTCGTAATAAATAGACACGGTGAGACGAGTTCAAATCCTAAACGAGGCTCTTTACATTTCACATAGCGTTAATGCCCTTAGAAAAGGTATGAATCCAATTATTGTCTCTCAAGATATGTGTAAATAGTAGGAAAAACTAGGCTCTTTAACCTTGGTTAGGCAACTAGTCTAGGAGAAGAAAAACTGTGAATCCAAACTTAAAAAATTGAACTTGTGTCACATCTCGCTCATGCGGAGGAGTTGGTAAATATCTATATCAGCTATCATTTTAGCATCGATAAATAATTCCTTCTATTTTATTAATTCATTTATATTATTTATTATATTTTAATATATCTATTTATCCATTTTTATTTATTCTATTTATTTTGTCACATCTGTATGCCACATGCATTAATAGCTAATCACATTATCTTTTCGATTATAAGTCTCGCGTAAAAGGATCCAAGCAATTGAAGACACTTCACGATATACAAACACTTTATCAACCACTTTCTACACTTTTACACATGAAACTTGATTGATATAAATATAATGCCATAATCTTATTCAAAGTTTCAAAACGGCCCGCTATTAAAACATTAAGCACTTTTCTATGCAAATACTCTTCTTATTTGCTTTCCTTATATATATATATATATATATATATATATATATATATATATATAGATATATAGATAGATTGATAGATAGATATATGTGCGTCTGTGTGTCTGTGTCTTACATGATTCATGGTTAGCCTATGAATTATGTAAGTAAGTGTAGCAGAATTTGAATTGAGTTCGGAGGGGGTTAAGTGGAAATTTACCGTTACCGTTATCAACAGGTATGACCTCTAATCTACAATGGAAGCGTGCGAAACGAATTTTTTTTTTTTAGTAAACAGTTGCCGGCCGATAATCACCGGCCCGTCGCTCTCAAGGTGCCGACTCTCATCCGCGCGGTTCGAGAAATACCTTTGAGCTGGGAGCTTTGTAATAAAGAATAAATAAAAAAAGCATCAAAGTCTTGCTTGGTTATTAAAGAAGAGATGAGCAGCCTGAATAGCCCAACAGAAAAGCCCACAAGAGTAAGGTCAGGCCAGAAAAAGGAAAATGGCGACCGAACAAGTAAGAAGCAGGAAAGAACGAACCCATCATCTCATCCTCTTCACCTCTCAACTCTCTCGCCATTTATATACCCGATATGCAAATGGGTGTATAACCCACATTAAAATTTTATTAGAATGATTGAAATTGTAAATAGTTGCTGTTTTATTTGTTTTTTCTTGATGAACATAGCCTAACCTAATATATAAATATGTTTGAATGAATTCTTTTATCATAATAATGAAATAAATAACGTTGAAAAGAGCACATCTTTAAAAAGAGAAAAATAAAATAGCATTAATGCACATTTTGACGGATAAAGATTTTAATTTTTTAAATTCTCCCGTTTTAAAGACTAAATCAAATAATTTTTACGTCTAATCTTTTTAATCCTCTCTCTTCATAATACAGCAAAAATTATGTTTCATTCATTTTTCCGAGTTTTTGTGAATGTTTATTCACAGGGAATTAAAAAAAACACGTATCGTATTATAATGGATATTCGGTGTATGTATGTCTGTTTATAACCGAAACTACGACACTGCTTACAAGATTTTCTGAAATTGCATGGGTTTATCAATGGGTATTTAATTCGGAGTAAAAGTCAATGATTCATAGAATAAATATTATTTATTAACGATGTCTCTCTGTAAATGTGGGTCATATTTGCCCCAAAACAGCCCAAGTTATTAGTGTATTTAAAATCCTACAATGTGTCTTATATATCACTAAGAAATAAAGGCTTTGATAATAATTGGTGTGGTTAATTTGCATACTGGTTTTATCACAACTGGGTTGCATAAATAATTACTTGGTGTTATTGATCTCTAATATTATTGTTTTATTCTCCAATATATTAAAATCTATCCTATGAATGACTTTATATAGAAACCAATAAAAATATGATTAAAATAAGATTAATCTTTTTATATTTGTTCTTATTTAATTTCGTTAGTCTTTCTAATTTAATACATTTCATTACATTAAACCTTCAATACTTACGCCTCGAGGGTGCATACACTTGCTAGTAGGTATAATGTACGCAAAGCTACACCGACAAAGCAGAAAGTAACCCAAATGTAATCAAAGAAATTTGGATTGATAAAGTGAATATTCTATCATTAAAATAATAAGAGTGCCAACTAATATTTCATTTGTTTATCATCTATTTATAAGCAATAAACATTATTTTATAGTTATATGTATGTTATAGGTTCTTAAAATATTTGATGAGCATCTTATGTAGTTGTATGAATCTGTGAGATTAATCGTGACCTGGTCAGCATAACCCTCTTATTGCGCAAATAAAGAATAATTTAACCAGACCTCCAGTAGACTGAACATAATCAAAATCACGTATACTATTAATCTTTGGGTGGGCAGGTTTTTCCCCAAAATTTTAACAGTTAATCTATCTATCTATCTATCTATTTGTGTATTCCTATATCTATAAGAGAATGCCTATCTATCTATCTATGTATCTATCTATCATATACCCTCCAGATCAACTTATCTCTCTATCTCTCTAGGTCTCTATATATCTATATATATCTGTCTATCTATCTCAATCTGTTCATGTCTATCAATCTATGAACAGATTTTAATATATATATATATATATATATATATATACACACACACATATATATATATATTAGTTTGTGTGTGCGTATGTGTGTTTGGATCATTTGTTCATTATCTATTTGTTTATGTAATAATGTAAAGCAAGTTTGAATTTAAAACCGGGAGGAATTGCGAATTCTCTAACCTTTGACCTGACTGTAGTCAATCACTCCAAGAAAGGGTGATGCCAAAGTCCCCTCTGCAGATATATAGAATTTTCTAAGATTCGCCATTTTATTGGCAAATTAATCTCGCACATGCAATTACACAAACACGTACCAACTCACACATACAGTCATAGTGTGTGTACGCGAGCGTGTGTGTGTAGAATACCCATGGAAATAATAATAATAATAATATGACATAAAATTCTTTGCAAAAAATAAAAAAAGAATTAGAAACCCTGGTACAAACTATTAGAATATATAGCCAAGATATAGGAATGGAATTTGGAATTGAAAAATGTGCTATGCTAGTAATGAAACAGGGCAAAAGAAAATTATTGAATGGAATACAACTACCAAACCAGGACACCATAAAATCACTTGATGAAAATGAAAGTTACAAATACTTAGGAATTTTAGAAGCGGACAATATTGAACAAACAGAAATGAAAGGAAAAGTTAAAAAAGAATATCTCAGGAGAACTAGAAAACTTCTAGAAACCAAACTTAACAGCAGAAATTTGATCAAAGGAATCAATACCTGGGCCGTCCCCATTATAAGATACTCAGGACCATTCTTAAAATGGACAAAAGAAGAACTCAGACAGATTGACCAAAGAACGAGAAAGTTAATGACCATGCACAAGGCTCTTCACCCTAGAGACGACAGAGATAGATTATATGTGTCAAGAAAGGAAGGGGGAAGAGGTCTTGCCAACAAAGAGGACTGCGTAGAAACCACTATCCAACAACTTGAGGATTACACAAGAAAGAGCAAAGACAAATTACTTATGGCGGCCAACAATAGTAGAAGTGACAGATGGACAAACAGGAAAACAACAAAGACTAGAAAAAAATGGGAAGAAAAACAATTATATGGACACTTCAAACGACAAATCGAAGAGGTTGCACGTGGAAAGACTTGGACATGGTTAAGAAAAGGAAACCTCAAAAGAGAAACAGAATCATTAATAATTGCTGCACAAAATAATGCCATAAGGACAAACTATATAAAAGCGAAAATTGATAAGACCCAACAAAATAGTAAATATAGACTTAATTGGTAATAGAGATAAGACTGTAAACCATATACTCTGCGAATGTAGCAAACTAGCACAACGAGAATACAAAACTAGACTCGATTGGGTTGGGAAGGTGATCCACTGGGAATTATGCAAACAATTAAATTTTGACCACACAACAAAATGGTATATGCATAAACCAGAATATGTTCTCGAGAACAAAACGCATAAAATTCTCTGGGACTTTGAAATAAAAACGGATCACCTTATCCCAGCAAGAAGATCAGACCTAGTGTTGATAAACAAAAAAGAAAGAACTTGTCAACTGGTGGATTTTGCAGTGCCAGCAGATCACAGGGTGAAGCTAAAGGAAAATGAAAAAATGGACAAATATATGGACCTTGCCAGAGAACTGAAAAAGTTATGGAACATGAAAGTGAAAGTGATACCAATTGTGGTTGGTGCACTTGGAACAGTCCCTAAAGGATTGGAAAAGGGTTTGCAAAGTTTGGATATCAAAGAAAGGATTGAAACCATTCAGAACACTGCACTGCTGCAATCTGCCAGAATACTCAGAAGAGTCCTGGAGACCTGAGGAGACTTGCTGTCACTCAGACTCCAGTGAAAGACCATCAGCTAATGCTGATGTGAAAACTCAAAAAGAGATAATAATAATAATAATAATAATAATAATAATAATAATATCCGAGCCTGAAGACCAGGCCTGATATGGATTAAGAAAAAAAAGAGAACATGCCAATGGTAAATTTTGCAGTCCCAACAGATCACAGTGATGAAAGCAAACGAAAATATCGACTCATACATGGACATTGCGAGAGAATAAAGAACATGTCGAATATGAAGATTCAAGTGATACTAATTGTAGTTGGTACACTTGGAACGGTGCAAAAAGTTTAGAAAACAGACCAGATGAACCGGAAATCAGTGGAAGAATCGATACCATGCAGACAACAGCATTGTTAAGATCGGCTAGAATGCTCATAAGAGTTTTGAAGAGCCGAGGAGACTCATTGTCAATCAAACTCCAGTGAAAGACCATCATCTTAACCAGGTTCCCTGAAATAGTCTATAATGTTACCTACCTAAATCTTCTTTGTTATTTTTCCTAATATAATTTTGATCTGCAACTCTGATAATAAGAACACACATTGAGCTCTGCAAATTACGACAATTGAAGAACTAATACGTTGTCAAGAAGATTTATTCACTTAATATTGGAATTATATATAAACTCTCTTATATATACTAGCAAATGTATGCATCCTCCGGGTGCAAGTATTTACTTTTTAATGTAATAAGATATATTAAATTAGAAAGGCCAATGAAATTTAATAAGAATGCAGATAAAAAGATTTGAAACAGAGGTGGGTATAATCGAAAAATAGAAGAACTGAAATTTACTCTTCCATCACTCCGCCATTGCTAAGTTTTCTTAACTTAACTATTTAGTTAAAATAGGAAGTAAAGAATAAAATGACAGTTATTTCTTCTTGTTAATGGATTTCTTTTAAGATTTATCCCCGAAATGTTTGCTCATATTCATTAAGATAAAACCAAACAATTAGAAATCAATAATACTAAGCATATATTTATTAAAATCAAATTTTTAATATCAATATGCAAATTAGCCTTCCCGTTCACATTGTAAACCGTTATTTTCTTGTATATATAAATACAATTGTATGTTATCTGTATGTTGGTAAGGACAACAGTATTAATAATGTGAAACAATTTTACTAATAATTAAGGTTTAAGTAAAAGTCATGGAGAATGTGACGTAAATAACAATGGGAATTGTAACTTGAGTAGTTACATAGTTTCGGTTACAGACATAAAAACACACAATCTCCATTATAATAAGATATATATATATATATATATCCTGCACACCTAAATCCTCTCCCCTTTCTGTCCCTTACACAATTACGTTTTAAGTAGAAAAATCAGAATGTAAAAGCACTTGTCTCAATAAATTCTGAGGATGCCCCAACAAAATAACGAGGCGAAATATCAATTGAATTAAGATGATGTGTTGTTATATCCACTTTTATCTCTATTTTCAACCAGATTTTTCGGATTTTCTCAATCCTTCACTTCTTATGACGTCGGAATGAATAAATACACATACAACAAGACACTGCGTACCTACAAAAACACACTCGTCGCAGCCCATTCACACAAGAACAGGAATGCTTTACTACTGAACTACATTGACGAAAAGGTAATACCCAAATGCACTATATATATATATATATATATATATATATATATATATATATATGTGTGTGTGTGTGTGTGTGTGTGTGTGTGTAGAATTAAACAAAAGGCACGTCTCCTGTTTAACAATTTAATTTATGATCTTTTCGAGCTTTCTGGCCAACTTTTTAACATTTGGATGGAATCCATAGATTAGTCCACCGAAGTTCATATCCCGAGTACTTTCGGCACTTCGAAATATACTAACTTAAAAAAAAAAACTGGAATAATCCATAGATTAGTCCAACGAAGTTCGTATGCCGAGTACTTTCGGCACTTCGACGTGCCATCATCAGGGGTGATGTGTTTATATTCCAGTCTTTTTTTTTTCAAGTTAGTATATTAAGGGGTGTGGAGGCTGATGATGGCACTTCGAAGTGCCGAAAGTACTCGGGATACGAACTTCGGTGGACTAATCTATGGATTATTCCAGTTTTTTTTTTCAAGTTAGTATATTTCAAAGTGCCGAAAGTACTCGGGATATGAACTTCGGTGGACTAATTTACGGATTCCAACTCGAAAATATCATAAATAACATTGTTAAACAGGAGACGTGCCTTTTGTTTAATTCTACATGTATAAATGAAAGCCCAAATGCACACACACACACACACACACATATATATATATATATATATATATATGTGTGTGTGTGTGTGTGTGTGTGTGTGTGTGTGTGTAATTCTTCCATAAGTAACTGCTTCGAGAAGTACTCTTTTTAGTGTATACAAGTTTGAATTGTCTGTGTTAAGAATTGATAAATGTTACTAGGATTTCTGTTGATATGATGATTTAGATTAAATCGAAGTATATTTCTTTGAAAACAACGCTAAACATTGTTCCGTTATTCATTGATTATATTTGTTTTGCCACTAAACTCCAAAAGAATTTATTCGCACAAGATTATCATCTTCTAATGTCTTCAAAAGATGCGAGCATGTTTTCGTTCCTTATTCTTAGGCTGAATACTTTCGCTCATTTCCATTTAGTTTGGACATAAAAAGATAATATTATGCCGACATTATTTTTCAATCATGACTGAAATCTTTCTCGACTAATCTTCCATTGAAATTGACGTCTCGTCAGCGATATTATTTTATACATCAATTTAGAATTGCAGACACGCATAAAAGCAACAACATTAATATAACATTCTAAGTACTCGATTATGTGAGCTGTTTATACTGGCAAGTGAAAATATGTATTTTGGTTCATATTATTTTACTTATCATTGGATACATGAGCATAACTATAGCGCTTGACATACAGCGATGATTAGTAGATTTGTCTTGTATACCAATTTACTAATGTAGTTATTTCGATTTTCACCGAGTGTCTCCTATTTTTATTGTGATGAGACGAACTTACAAACTGATGCAGCCTAACATCTACTCGGTCATTTCACTAGTCTAGTAAGATCAATCCCCACTGAGTAAATCATTGGAGGTGCGCGGTGTAATGGTTACCGTCATAGAAAACGGCCACGACGAGACGAGTTCAAATCCTGGAAGTGGCTGTTTGCATTTCACAGAACGCTAATACTCTTGGGAAAGTTAGGAATCTAACTATTCACCGCCCAGCTATGTGTAAATAGTAGGACAGACTAGGCTCTTTAATTTTGGTATGACAACCAGTCTGGAAGAAAGAAAAATTATGAATTCAAAGCAAAGGGGCTCTCATCTCGTTAGTTAAAACTACTTTGAGGGCTTTTCCTCCCTCATCCTATTTGATCACCATTGTGTTGTAGAGATTGATTGTTTGACCGATTTTAGGGGTATATCGACAACTCTAGGGTTATTTTATGCCGAGGGGTTAGTATCTTCTGCAGGCTAATTTGATGACATGCCTGAAAAAGATATTTGATCTGAAACACGTGTCACTGAAGTAAAATACATTTTTATAATATATATATATATATATATATATAATATATATATATATATATATGGTGATCGTAAAATATTAAAACAAATATATGTATGTAATAGTTAAAATACCGCTCCTTAATGGTCGAGGGGTTAATGAATCGGGCTGATGAAAAGTCAGTTGGGTTCCACTCCTAGTAGGGGATAGATGCTGTGTCTAAACGTCGAAATACAGTGTCATCAAATTTATTAAAGGAGTAAAAAAAATAAAAACAATTTGAAATGGAAACTTAGTTCTGCCCCCATCAAATAAAACCTTGTGCGCATCTATTTATTATCAATTAAATAATTATTTTGAATGTTTTACACATACATTTTACACAAAATCGTAGGTATGTATTTATGTGTAAACATTTTACTTAAGCTCTTCATACTGAAAAAAAATACTATTTCTTGTTTGTAAATAATTTTCTCTTAAAACTATATGTTAGATAACTTTAAATATATATCAAAATAAAACAAACTATATATAGATATATAATACCGGACATGTATTTATTAAAACTTGTTTAAAAAAAACAATAAGGACCGTCTAAGTTTGCGTATTCAAATTGTGAGTGTATATAGAACAAGGTTGTGTTTTATTCTATACATTCACGATTTTGGGTAATGTGGCTTAAACAGTGAAGTAGATTTGGTTATAAACAAATTAAGACCGAATCTTTATTATTATTATTATTATTATTATTATTATTATTATTATTATCATTGTTGTTGTTGTTGTTCATCAATTTCTTGGAGCCATGCGTTTATACATTATGATATATTGCATCGAATATAGACTCGGTGACACTAGTTCAATTTGTATGAGACTATTTGCATTTCATATAGCGACAATACCCTTCTCTTCTCGCTCCAGTTGTGGGTAATACTAGGACAGAAAGAGCTCATTAACTTTGGAATGGCAACCGGTATAGAAGAATGAAAACTCCGAATTCAAACCTAGTAAGCTCTACTGAAGAAATTGACAATTTATGTTACCCACATACTTGGTAGGAACGGGCGTTTATTTTTTTCTATTATCTGACATCCGGTTATCATAGGTAGAGACAATATGTTTCGAAAAGTGTTTTTTTTTTAAAGTGTTTTTTTCCGATGAGATTAAAGAATAATGGTATAATATCCGACAACTTTTGCGAATGAAATGGACAAAAACGAACAAAATAATCGAAATGAATTCATAGAATTTATACTTCTGTATATCAAAGTAACAAATACATTGATTCCTCTAAAAAAAAAAAAATTAATTACATTTGTAAGTAAAACAGAATTCGTTATGCTTATTATATGCACATGTATACATGTGGATGATTGCTATCTAAATATATATATATTATATATATATATATATATATATATATATACTCTTGACCTCTTATCTATTTTCATCCTCACTTGATTTATGGATTCTATTTGAATACCGAGTTCTAATGTGCGGAAGAATATATTTGTGTGAACCTAGGAATTTTGTATTCAAAGCATATGTAACATGTGTATCTAGAATCTCTATTACTGCAGCGAGCTGAACAAAAAAAACCTGTTTGACTTGTAATAACATCTCCTAGTCATTAAGTCAGAAATGATAAGAGATGATTGTTTCACATTGAAAAGTATTCTGCGTTCGGATTACAGAAAGAAATTACCATAATCAATATTGACTGCCACTGAGTGACTTAACTTTGCACTCGTCTACTCTTCCTCAAAATGGAATTTATTATATAAAAGACATGTTGATCTGCATAGGCCAAGTTGAATTCAAATTTCTATTGGAGATTCGATTGAATTAATACATGAATGATGCTTCCACCTCCAAGTAGTATTTTTTTTTCAGTTTGATTAGTCGCTGTAGTCATTAGTTTTTAGGTGGTTTAGTTGGAATCTATTTTCATGCCTTCATTTGCAATATAAGATTTGATCGATTATCTAGCAGTATATTTTGTCCTGGGATATATATATATATATATATATATATAAAATTATTTTAGTGGCTGGTTTTGAAGGCTATCACAATGTAAAGAAAAACGAGGAAACTATGATGTTGGTCACTTACCTTTTGATTTGTTCTCTTAATATTTCGGGATAAAGATCCCTTGATCAGAAGATTTCTGACAGCAGGAGTCCTGGAAGGGAGCTTTTATCTGTGGCTAGGATTTGCTCATTCTGTTGTATGCTTGGTAACATCTTCCTCTGAATTTTTGTGTATGTATGTGTGTGTGTGTGTTTGTTTAATAATGACTTAGTATCATTCCTGTGCCATTCCTCTGTGTGTGTTTATATGTTTTTGTGTGCGTGCACGCGCGTGTGTTTTTAGACTATCTTTTTAAGATGTTGCGGATCTTAGCTGTTTTGTAGTTTATTTATTTGTGTGTATAACCCTCAGACCCAGCTGTGCTGTGATTTTTATTATTTTTCGTGTGCTATGTATATGTTTGTTGGGTCTGTGTGCTTATGTGTTTGTTTATGTGTGCTTGGTATTTCTGTGTGTGTTATCGGTGTGTCTGCCGTGTCCATATATGTGTGAGTGCAATGGGTAAAGTCATGGGAAATGGACTCGTCGCCCCGAGTTCAAATCCTGGATGTGGTAACTGCATTTCACTTAGCACTAATACCCTTGAGAAAGGTATGAATCCTACTCTCCCTCCAGCTATGGATAAATAGTAGGGCATACTGGGCTCTTTAACCTTGGTTAGGCAACCGGTCTAGGAGAAAGAAAACTTTGAATTCAAACATGTTGAACTCTGTTTAAGAAATTGATCTCGTGTCGCATCCATATAGTAAATACATATGTGTGTGAGTGTGAGTGTGAGTGTGGGTGTGGCTGTTGCACCTTATGTGTGTGTCGGTCTAAGGGTGTAGGTTGTTTATTCATTATGAATACTCCCTTGCGTGTGTCAATGCGTGTATACGTGTGTGTGTGTGTGTTGGCTTATGACTCGTTCTCTATGTATGTGTCTGTGTGCGTGTGTGCCGGTCAATGGACGTGGAGGTGTTATGCATCTGTCTTTTCGTTGTAGCTTTCCTGTATCATGAATTCTCCATTGCGTGTGTGAATGTGTTTTGCGCATCTGTGTGTGTGTTTGTGTGTATTGGGTCGTGGTTTATTATTGATCTACTGTATTATAAACTCGGTGCTGAGTTCGGTTCTGCTATTTATCTCTGGGTGAAATTTAGCTATCTTCGAATTAAGGAGCCACTGTTGATGGATCTACTTTTATCCATAGCTGGGTTGGAGAAAAGATAAATTCCTGTTTGTTACAAGGGAATTAGCACGAAGAGAAACACACGACTGCCTCGTCCACGAGTTGAACACACCAACTTCATTTCTCTCATTTCTCAATTGGACTCATAGCGTAGTGGATAAAGGTGTTGATTTAAGACAGTTCTAAGTGACAGTTATCACTAGGCTGCAGGTTCAATCCAGGTCAAGGGCGACAGTAACATAGAATAATATTTAACACAGCTTAACACTTGTACCCAAGTATGGTTAGCGGAATGAGAAGAGGATACCCCCGTGAATTGAATAAAGGGTTGGGTTCAAAGTTCTGTGATGGCTCCCAATTACGACAAGAATGTTCCCGAGTTCGAAAAGAAGGTTTTCGAGTTCTACAAGAAATACCTGAAGAAGGCCGATGAGCACATCGACCGAAACGTTGTACAGATAACAGTAAAGATGAGGACAATAGTCCGAATATACCAAATAATGCAAACACCAAATTCAGTGGATATTTTTGAAAACACCTCATCCGGCTTTAGTCTCGATACTTTTAATCACATCTGGTACTCCATCTTTCAGTAAATGTATTGATTTGGCATCGGTTTCAAGGGAAAACATCCTTTCAAAAATATTGAAGTTAAGCAATGATGAGCTTGTTCAATACTTAAAGAACAGCAGGTAGTGTAAGCAAGATGAGTCATTTGTTAATCAAAAATGATTCAGCAGATTCAGAAAAGGGTTGATCTGTCATAAAACAAAACGAGCAATCAACCATGCTATGGGCTAACCAGATGCATATATATATATACACACACACACATATATATATATATATATATATATATATATATGTGTGTGTGTGTGTGTGTGTATGTGTGTATAGTAATTTACATATTTATACCTATCTAATATATAATTTAATATATATTTAATATATAATTTGCATATATATATATATATATATATATATATAGTAATTCATAAACACACCGTTGGATGACTACTAGACCGCAATATATATATATATATATATATTATATATATATATATATATATATAAAGCTCTCCACACGAGCAGGATACGACACAAGATCAATTCTTTAAGAGGAATTTAACAGGTTTTCTTCTCCTAGACCGGTAACTTAACAAAAGTTAAAGAGCTCATTCTGACCCACTCTTTACCCATAGCTAGTTGGAGGATAGATGAATTCCTACCATGAGCTTAGCAGATGATTGTCATATCCGGGGTAGGAGGTGTAGGAAAATCGGCCTTTTCACCGTGTCTATATTTAAATATAAAAGTGAATCGACTGGAGTACGGAAGATGACCTTGTGACTATCGCTTTGGGAAAATTGCTTACTTAACTTTGACATCAGAAGCATTTGTAATCCGAACGGAACTAAAATTGACAACATAACTTAATCAGTTGGCTTTTGAATTCGACGTGGATATATATATTAAATTATTTTGTTCTCACAAAAACTGTTATTTATAGACATTACTTGTTGCGGAGGAGAAACGAATTGATCTTGATTTCGATCAATGCAATGTAACATTTACACTGTTAAAACTATCTAGAGGGAGACCATATATTATGTATTATATTAAAATCTAATCAAATCTCCCGGATTGATTCTGCTTATCCTTCCATCAGTAGGTGTTTGCTTATAACTGAATGATATATGATAAAAATATCATCTATTTTATTATATCCCATTTAATTTTATTTATAAGCAAATTCTTATATATATATATATATATATATATATAGAGAGAGAGAGAGAGAGAGAGAGGGAGAGAGAGAGAGTGGGGGGAGAGGGAGAGAAAGATCGCCTCTTGCCAATTCAGCCTTATGAGTAGTACAGCTTGAATGTATGTGGTTAAGTGGACGGCTCATGGCAGATGTGGCGCCCCACCTCAGATGCAAAAATATCTCCCTGATCTAGTGCTAGTGAAAAGGGGATAGACTCACTGGATGTCAGGCTGATACCGACAATAGTCCACTTCGCGTACTTTACTTGAATTACTTTCTCTCTCTCTCTCTCTCTTTCTTTTTTTCTTTCTTCTCTCTCTCTCTCTCTCTCTATCATATATATATATATATATATGTATATATATATATACTAGCTAAAGTACCCGGTCCATGACCGGACTAAAATGAAATTTGGATCACCAGGGAGTGAGAGAGAAAGTGGAAGACAGTAGTTAGAGAGGGGGTAAGAGGAAAATAATTCTTGAAACTAAAATCATTGAGAATTTGTATATTTCAGGATTTGTATTTTCTGTTTTATAGTTTAAAATTATTTCATATTATTATACAACAAATTGAAAGTATTCGTTTGTATATTTGTTTGTTATTGTTTTAAATTTTTTGTACATGACAACAATTCACATTTAGTTCTTAATTGCATGTTGAGTTTAAAAAGAAGCTGAGAATCGAAAATTTAAATTCTTCGTATTGCAATATCTATTTTTGCTAAAACCTAAGATAGTATTATAGGGACCACCAATTGATCAGTTTAGGCCATCTTGAATAAAACGGAAATATTTTGTTATTATTTATAATTAATTGATTTTTCATAGAATTTAAAAAACTCTTATCGTAACTTGTTTTTAGCTACGTTAATTTTCAGTTGATTTAACAGTGCAAAAATGAAAACGTTGTTTTTCAATCATAATTTTCATTATTTCCGTAAGCTGAAAAAAAGTTAAAAAATCATCAGGAGTTTATTTAATGTTTTTTCTTTCAAATGGAAAAATTTTTTCAAGAAAATATTAATTTTTCTGCAAGTTTCATAGTGTTAAATATAGGGGGGTGGTAAATTTCACAGGGTAAAATTGGTGGTACCTAGTATTTTAAAAACATTGTTTAAAAACGTTTTGGTGGACCTGATTATCTGGACCCCCCCCCCCCACATCTATTTTTTTTCCTTCAGTTGATTATTATCGATTACACACCAATCTATCAGATTGAGAAAAAAAATTCTTAAAAGTTCTTTATTATTTGAGTATTCACGGGTGCTCATTTCCTCGTATAAGTTTATAGTAAATTCATCCCCCATATCGGAACCGCTTGAACGGAACCCAAATTATTTATTTATTTTCCCATTAAACTACCCCCTAACCCTAACCCCTACACCCCCCCTAGTTAAAATTAAGTTTTATTACAAAATTTGTATTAATTACAAAACATCAATTTTCATAAAAGTTCAAATGTCACCTATGAAATCTCTATTTAAACATGCCAATTTTTCAGAACTGAAAAGTTGCACTATAAACTCAGCGATGTTTATTGACTTCACAATAAAGAGTAAAATCATAAAACTTAAAATTTAATTTGTAAGGCAAATTCTGAGGAATATTTTAAATTTTATTTTGAATAATAATTTAAATGTTGGTTGTTAGTTGTTTTGTTTTATCAACTTTTCGGGTAATTTACTAACGAATCATGTCATTTTGATAAACAAAGCGCTTACAATTTTTCGTACTTACATATAAAAATTTTTTGAAATGTTCCAATAACTGGATATTGTCGGATAAACTTGAAATAAATTTCGTCTTACAAATAATTGACTACTTATCTCCAGTCGGGCCTTCGACTAAAGATAAAACACCGGATTTTGTCCGTATTAGTAACCTTTGTTTGTTTTTTTTTTATCGTGGTTTGAGAAAATAATTAGTTAACGAACCAAAAGAAAAACAGTTTCTAAGGAAATTCGTCAATCTTATTGTTATTTTTAACCCTTTAAAACTCTAACAATAAAAATTAATAAATAAATTAAAGAATTAAAAGTCATTTTATTCGAATGAAAATCTTAGTTTAATTTATACAAATATGTAACCGTACTTACGACGTAAACTGATTTTCATGATACTGTTATTAAGATTAAAATATTATTTTAATAATGTAACCGTAAAGCGTACATTTTGATTTTCTACAATTTTTATGCATTACAAAATTAAAATTAAAATGAGTGTACTGTACAATTTAAGAATATGGACAAACTCGCTGTAAAAAATAATTTAATCTATAAAAACACATACAAATTACATATTCAGAAAGACTAAGAGATTCCGAGCTTTATTTGTATTATCGCCTATACGTAGTATTTTTTTTTTTTTAACTCGCTGTAAAAAAAAAATTAATCTATAAAAACACATACAAATTACATATCCAGAAAGACTATTTCATCTTATTACTAAAGATATAAATATTTTAAAGATTAACATCCTAAATAGGTAAGAGATTCCGATCTGACTGTTATAGACTGCACTGCTTGTATCGCAATAATCATAGGCAGCGTGGCTATCCGAAGCCATTTTTTAATTTTTTAACTCGCTGTAAAAAATGATTCAATTAATAAAAACTCACACAAATTACATATTTTGGAAGAGTATTTTCTTATCTTTCTAACGATATAAAAATTATTAAAGACTGGACCATAAATAGGTCATAAATTCGGAGCTGAACGGCTTAGACTGCAAAATTAATTCATTAAAATCAAAACTTCGCTGCTGTTATCGCTTTAACAATAAGCAGGCAGAGACAATATTTTATTATCAGGAGGGGCTGATATACGGACAGTTCCGCAAATTGGGTGATTTTGGGATTAATTAATCGATTAAATCCTTAATCAGTAAAAATCAATAACCAAATTTGGAATTTTTCTTAGTTAGAACGATATCAATGTGTATGCAAGATTTTGAATCTGAGTGACCTCCCGTTTTTTTGGTATACGTCGACACGTACATACCAAAATCTCTGTTTTATATATTAGATATATATATATATATATGAATTCTCATCGATCTATATGTGAATGCCTATCCATCTATCTATCTATCTATCTATCTATCTGTAAATTTCCACATATCTATCAAACAGGAAATTCCTATCTCTCTCTCTCTCTCTCTCTCTCTCTCCACTCTATCTATCTATCTATCTATCTATCTATCAGTCTGT
Organism: Doryteuthis pealeii; assembly: GCA_023376005.1. Lineage (NCBI taxonomy): Eukaryota > Metazoa > Mollusca > Cephalopoda > Myopsida > Loliginidae > Doryteuthis > Doryteuthis pealeii. Next base: position 62,579,159 of record CM042139.1, read on the forward strand.
CTCTCTTTCTGTCTGTAAATTTCCATATTTCTATCAAACAGGAAATTTCTCTCTCTCTCTCTCTCTCTCTCTCTCTCTCTCTATCTATCTATCTATCTATGTGTGAATCCCTATGCATCTGAGGATGTCTATCAATCTATCTATCTATCTATCTATCTACCAATCTTAAACGTAGATTAATACGCTACAATTTCTGGAGAACTCATACTTATGACTGTATGGTTACTATCAAATAATCTATTTGCACAGTTATATGGTTTCAAGTTAGTACCGAATATCCTCAATAAGCGATTATACCTTCAGGAAACGATTCTTCATACTAATAATTTAGATACAGATGTATAGTTTATACATCCGAATACGGATTAATATTCAAAAATATTCATTGGATTCTACAGGTACTAGCGCTTTGGGTTAAAGTTGACCTGGGAATAATGAAAATAAAGGTGTACTTTACACTACTCGGATCTCCAGAACTCTAGAATCACAATCGGATGCAGTTTTGTGTCAAACCCTTTTTGTTGGAGGAGATCTTAATTTCAGGATTACACTCGTATCTTTGTATATTAGAATCATGACTTTAATACTAAAAGTAATAATAGTATATCTACTATATATATAATATATATATATATATATATATAGTAGATGTAGTATTATTACTTTTAGTATTAAAGTTATGATTAAAGACAAATTTCGTGTGATCAAGGTCACCAACAAAAAAGCCTTAAGACATTGAAAGCTGAAAATCTAATCTTTAGTATAATAATATATAATATATATATATATTATATATATATAATATATGTGTGTGTGTGTGTGTGTGTGTGTGTGTATATATGTACATATATACACACACACATATATATATATATATTATTATACTAAAGCTGAGATTTTCAGCTTTCAATGTCTTAAGGCTTTTTTTGTTGGTGACCTTGATCACACGAAATTTGTCTGTAATTATTCCTTAGTTTTACGACTACTAATTGTTTGGAAAAAATCCACTTTAATTGGTTTAATTAGTGGTAATTTGCAATTAAGTCAAATTTTGACCCTTCTCTGTCTTTATATTATACATCCTCCCCCTTTTTTTACTCCCTATAGGGCATCTCACACCCCTTAACACAGGAAGTGAAGGGGAGTAACCTGTATAGCCAGCAGCCAAAAGCTGTCAGCGGCATCCCACCCAACACCTTATTCGCTTGTCTTAGTCAATATACAGAGTTATGTATAATCTGACTTTACCCCTCGCTCTTTATCTCTCTCTCTTTTTATTATTACAATGTTTTATTTTACATTTAATATAAAGAACAATTCCAAGTTTATGTGTTATAAAAAAGAAAAAACAAATTTCTCTTACATAAAACCTAAATTTTTGCATTTAAAAGTAAATTTACGTAAAATAGCGCCATTTCTTAATCTTTGTTGACAAAATTATCGCATCTTGACGTGTGCACTATTTCTTCGTATGCAGTTTCGTACGTAATGTGTTTTCAAACAAACGAAATAATAAATATCTTCAAACACTGTTTGTTTGAGTTCTACACAGTATTATTATACTAGCGTCACAGATTTGAACCTATTATCGCTGAAGCAAAAAATAACAACAACAATACCCAAAAAACAGATTTTTTTTATATCGCTTAGCGCCCTCCCCCCCATTAATAAAAATGACGACAATTTGTAATTCAAACAATCTTTTCAATTAAAAAAATAATAAAAACCGAAATATGTTATGTCATTATTTTTAGCTAGATCTTTTTTATACAATATTTTCTTTGATCAATAAATACGATTTTGATATCCGCTAAACAAAAGTATTTATTTTACATTTTATAAATTAAAAAAAAAATCCCTGACCCCCCAAAAAAAAAAAAAACAAAAAACAAAAAAAAAAAACAAGTAGACAATAGGAACTTTTGATATAAAATTCTTTAGAAAATAACTTAACAATTTAGAAAAAAAAAGAAAAAAAAGATACATATTTTTTCTTATTTACGAGATTTAAGTTTCAATGTTAAATATGCCCTATTACCAAAACCAAATGAGTAGCGATTTAGTTTTTTTTTACATATGTTCTGTCATTAAATTATCTTTCCAAAAATGTAAAAGTCATTTATCCCCCCCCCCAAAAAAAATAGAAGATCTTTGTACGGGGTATCAATGCCCGAAACAAAAACTAACGAAAATAATTATTAGCCTGTTCAATTTAGTAAACATTTATTTACAATAAAAGTTCGTCTTTTATTACTTCATATACCGAAGGTTTTATTAAAATCGGACAGTTAGTTTATTTTATATGATTTTTTAGAAGAATTTCCTCTGATCACCCTTTTTTAGAGCCAGTAATAATTTGCACAGCTAATCTAGGGAGGCCCAAAATTGACGTAAAATGCGTTTTTGACAAAATGAATTTAGCCCCCCTAAAGAAAATAATTTACCAAATATCCGGCAATTATTGGATTTTAATGATATTTATAAGGCATTATTTATTTTATTTCAAAACTTTCTCATTTTTTAGGTCATTTAATTTTGACCCCTCCCTTATGTTATGTGGGCGTAACATTTCTTGACCCCCCCCTTATGTTATGTGGGCGTAACATTTCTTTTTTTAAACAAAAGATCTGTTGCGAGCAGACGAATTTTGGGCTATCCTACTATTATCTTATAAAAGAAAAATATACATCTATATTTGTTCTGTTTAAAAGGAAGGGGTCCTAAGTTTTCAATATAGTGTTTCTAAAAAAATTATTAGATAAAACCTAAAGTAGTTATTAATAACTAGATATTTGTTTTTAGAATCTAAAAATAGGAAATTTGAAATTTAAAATTAGGCGTTTCATATTATAAATTAATTCTAAATATTAATTTAACATAGCAGAAATACCTAATTAAGTCAGAAAGTTTTGAAATAAAATAACTGATGCATTATAAAATTCATTTATTGATAAATCTACACTGAAAATTTAATAAAAATTAGAAAATTCCCTGATTTTTTATAATTTTTTTTCGATCAGGCTGGGGGTAAATTTATTTTGTAAAATACAGATTTTACGTCATCTTAGACAGCGTTATCAGTCATGTTTACGATAAATTTGCGCAAAATGGCCCGAAAAATTATTTAAAATAAATTACATTATTGTGGTTTTTTTAACAATATAATCCGATCACAATGGGTGACCCAACGAGTCACATCTTTTCTAGTATATATATATATATATATATAATATATATATATATATATATATATATATATATGTGTGTGTGTGTAAAGTCGACAGGGCGGCCTAAAGTCGGTATCAGCCAATCAGCGAGGGAGTCTATCCCCTTTTCAATAGCGCTAGACCAAGGAGATTGTTTTAGCATTTGAGGTGGAGCGCCACACCTACCATCAGCTCCTTACTTTACCGCACAGATCCCTGTGCTACTCATACGCTGAGTTGGCGGGGACCGGTATCGAACTAGGAACCTTGTGGTTTCTAGCCGAACGCTCTACCGACTGAGCTAACCCGGCCCCTTTTGAATATATATATATATATGAGTGTGTGTGTGTGTGTGTGTGAGGAAAAGTTGAGGAATACTGTGAATAAAAGTACAAATAATTACATTCAATTGATAATTCACCTCTGTGGATTTAAGAGGCTTCTTCCGAATTTTATTATTTTGAAACAGATTGCTATATATATATATATTATATATATATATATATATATGCAATAAAAAGATGGACAAATAGGGTAGAAGAAAGGGGAGGAGAGAGAGAGAACATGTTGAAAGGTATGAGGTGGATGCAGGAGAAGAGAGGGGATGAGGAGATACCACCAACGATGTGATAGATTGTAAGTTCTGGTGGTGGTGTAGGGGGATTAAAGAATATAGGGTATGTAGAGCACTTTGTAATTAATTAATTAATTTGTCTTGTGGAGGTTATAGGCAACTGTAGATTACATTTGTTGTAACCGTGTAGATTAACTTCTGTTACTTATTCGGTTTTCAATATCTGTTGTTATTGTAAATCATTCGGTTTCTTTTTTCTTTTTTCTAAAGTAGTCAATGCTGTGTCTCGCTCGATAGTTTTTTCAATTCCCCTCGACGGGTAACTTTCTTTTTTCACACACACACACACACACACACACACACACACACACACACACACACACACACATATATATATATATATATATATATATATATATATATATATACTTGAAATCTATTGTATCGTTGGTGAAACCCTTCCTTCATCCTTTCTCTTTCCTCTGCATCTGCCTTACACCTTCCGACACATCCTTATCCCACCCTTTCTTCCGCCTTTCTGTCAACATTTCCGCTATATGCAGATACACACACACACACACACACACACACACACACCATATATATATATATATATATATATTGACAAAAAACTGTTTATTATTTTCCTGCCTGAATATTGTGTTAAACACATACAACTTAAGTAACGGTAATATCGTCGCATAATCTTATATATTAATGTCTTAAACCTTCTCAGCACTTTTTCTATGCAAACACTTTTCTTATTTGGTATCCTTCCTTATATATACTAGCAAATATATGCACCCTCCGGGTGCCAGTATTTAAGTTTAAATGTAATAAAATATTAGATTAAATCAGAAAGGCTAATGAAACTGAAGAAAAATTCAAATAAAAAGATTTGAAACGGAGGGGGTATAATCGGAAAATAGAACAACTGAAACTTACTCTTTCATCACTTCCGTTTTTCAATGCTAAATTTTCCTAATTTAACTATTTAGTTAAAATAGGAAGTAAAGAATAAAATTACAGTTATTTTTTCTTGTTAATGAATTTCTTTTAGGATTTATTGAAGAGATTTTTACTCATATTCATTAAGATAAAACCAAACAATTAGAAATCAATAATACCAAGCACATATTTATTAAAATCAGTTTTTTTAATATCAATATGCAAATTAGCTTTACGTTTACACTGAAAACTGGTATTTTGTTGTATATATAAATACAATTACATGTTATTAGCATTTAGGTAAGGCCAACAGTATTAATAATGTCAAACAGTTTTATTATTAATTGAGGTTTAAATAGAAATAGCAATCCTGGAGAATGTGACGTAAATAATTAAGGGAATTGTGACTCGAGTAGTAATATAGTTTCGGTTACAGAAAGAAAAACACACAATCTCCATTATAATAAGTATATATTTAAAAAAAATTGTATTTCATTTAACAAAAAATGCCATAGCAAGACGACAACTACTTCAGTTCCAGTGTTCTTCTGAAGAAAATATTTTATCTCGAAATATTAATATTAAGAATAAATCACAGGTTAGCAAACAACACCATTGTTACCTTATTTTTTCTTTACACCTACATTGTGATAGCCTTCAAAACCAACCTCCAAACCAATATATATATATATATATATATATATATATATATATATATATATATATACATGTGTGTGTTTGTGTGAGTGTGCGTGTTACTGTAATCCAGCAAAAATAGAAGATTGCATATTTATATTATAGCATTGCTCTTATACTGCTCTCACTTATAGGATATATCAATATCTATTAATATTTTCAACTGATAATTTTGGGTTTTGTGTATTCGCTATGAGCATGATATTATAATCATCCAAATTCTTGTTATAACATAAATGCTAATTAGAATTCTTTACTCCTTCCTAAATACAATCATCAATGATGGCCTTTTGTAACAGCGGGAACCGAACGGGTTAACAGGTCGTCTAGTCATATGTACATTGTAGTCTATTTATTCATCCATTAGCAGATGGATATACGCTGGAAGAGTGACTATTATAATGAATCTAATCAATTCGTTAATGAGAATAACGACACCGTTTATAACTTTATCATTATAATTCCGGAAGCCATTTATGTTATTGAACTTTGATCCAGGTGAGGCTTTTAAAACATTGTGTTATATACATCTTACAGCACATCTAGGGTATATAATGAGAGAGAGAGAGAGAGAGAGAGAGAGAGAGAGAGAGAGAGAGAGAGAGAGAGAGAGAGAGAGAAAGAGAGAGAGAGAGAGAGGCAGACAGACAGACAGACAGACAGACGCGGAGATAAAATAGATGATGAGGTTCTTACTTGTTACTGTATGTTTCTACTGCTTCTAACTCGGCGGCCGCCATCTTCTCAGGTTTCTGTCGTTGGGTTTCTTCTGGTGTTGCTCTTCCCTGTTGGTTTCTTCGTGTTGGGCTGGTCATCGCTTGTTTTAATAACTCTTTTATCTAAAATAACCCAGCCAATAAAGATTCCGTGCGGATCGAGAGTGACATCTCAAAACCGATAACAGCGTCCGCTCTCGACCGAAATCTAGTCTAAACTTCTCACGCCTGTAATGGTGTCTTCCATAGGGGTTAAGTCAGGGTCATAATAACCCTAACGGTTATGGAAATTCCCTACTTAACACCCTCCGATTTTAAATCTGACGAACTCTTATTCAAAAATATTCTTACTACCGTACGTACATAATTCATTGACTATCCATAAATTATGTAACAATTGGTATTGTAACTTACTTAAAATGTCTGTGAAATTACATTTTTGTTCCATATATATATTTAACAACCCCTCCCAACGAGCAAGATGTGACACAAGGTCAATTTGTTAAGTGGAGTTTAACCGGTTTGAATTCAGAGTTTTATTTCTGCTAGTCTGGTTGCCTAGCCACGGTTAAAGAGTCCAGTCTTTTCTACTATTTCCCCCATCGCTGGAGAGAGAGAGAGAGAGAGAGAGAGAGAGAGAGAGAGAGAGAGGGGGGGGGTTGGGAAGTTATCTCTTTGTATTTGATACAGGCTACCCTACTATTTTACCCATAGCTGGAGAGATAATAATTGGAATCATATCAAGGATATTAGCAGTATGGGATATGCAAACAGCTTCGACAAGCATTCTAGTTCTGGTCACCGAGTTCTATTCCTACATCGATAACCATTACGAGGCGAGCGCATCCAAGTACAAAAAGCTGCAGTGCTTGCTCCACGTGTAATATACTTTTACAAATTTAAATGTGATCGATATATCTTACAGAATAGTTAACATACCAAATATTGTTCTGAGAAGTGAAGAAGCGTCTTCGTATACATGATATTGCTAACACAGGAATCTTGCCGGTCCATTCTTTAACCAATTAGGCAAGTGGTTTGGAGCGGAACCTTTGACCGTAAATTTGGAATGGGTAGTTAGGGAAATTACTTAGCACTGCTGAAATGGATTAATTCACTGAATATATACGTGGTCATTGGACACATCACGTGCTGTAATAGTCAACAAGTTTGATTAACAAACCAGTGTCAATGAGTTCTATTCTCCTTGGGTTCACCTTATTTCTGACCTTGTGTCACAGCTAAGCTTAGTAAGTAACTATTTAGATATACTTACCAACCCGTCTGGGCGAGTAGGATGTGGCACAAGGTCAAATACTTAAGCGGGGTTTAACAGGTTTGAATTTGGATTTTTCCTTATCCTAGACTGATTGTCTAACCAACGTTAAAGAGACCAGTCTGTCCTACTACTTACCCATAGCTGGAGGGAAGATATTTGAATTCATACCTGTCCCAAGTGTATTAGCGCTATGCAAACAAACTCGTCTAAGATTTGAACTCATCTCGTCGTGTCCATTTTCTGCGACAATAACCATTACACGAGACACCTCCACATAAACTAAATAGATGAACTCTTTTCTGTCCGTGTTTTCTTGTAAAACATCTGTATCCTTTATTTTTCTTTAAAGATGGCTAAAGATTTGACACACCGAAATGCTGTTTTATCAAGATTAAGATTTAAAAAAGAGGTTCAATTTTCCATGTAGATAAGATGACTTACCTCCGGGAACAAATCGTATTTACATATGCCTGATGTGCAAGAGGAGTGAAAAATGGCCACTTCACAGCCATAATTCAAGATTATCTCGGGGTCCAGGAGAATACGCGAGATTAGATGAAGATGTATGCAAATTTCCCCAAGGTTAGCCAAACAATAAAAGAACCCGAGCCATAGAACACACAGCAGTTGGTTGTGTGTGTGTGTGTGTGTGTGTGTGTGTGTCTGGGGGGGGGGTCGGTATTGTGAACGCGCTTCGTTCGCGTGTTACGATTCTGGTCGCTATTTTAGGCGTTTAATTTCCCTATTGGTAAATACAATGGTAGAAACGAGTGCAGATTCAGTAGATACTCCTTGTAGCAGAAAGTCTGTTGTATTCCTTGTCATCCTTCTATGTAGTCTTGATTTCAGATAGTTCAATTTGCGTTTTTGTGCGTGTTTGCTGGTTGGTGTTGATTGTTCCTTTCTTAAACTCCATTATATGAGGTTTTCTTTTTTGCGGGTTGTCAGGCTGAAAATAGATTAAAGTAAAGAAAAGAAGAGACTAAAACAAAATATACTTTTAGGTTTAGACTTTTATTCCTGGGTTCACAACTATTTCTTGGAGAGGAGATATTCTCCTGAGCCAATTAATATCGTATGTACGCGGCGAAGTTATTGGTCTAAAAGTAAGGGTCCGTTTTTAGCGTCAGGAAGGGGCCTTTTGTCTGGGCTTGCCCAGAGGATGTTTTCTGTCCGAGGGCTCTTGGGAGATTGTTATTTTTTAAATCTTATTTTACTTTGATTCTATTTTAATCCCCACACACAAAACAATAATATATATCTATTTAAATGTGGCTTGTTCGAGAAAATCACACATCTTTATGAATAAGTAAGTAAAATCATCAGGGCGGCCTAAAGTCGGTATCAGCCAATCAGCGAGGGAGTCTATCCCCTTTTCACTTGCGCTAGACCAAGGAGATTATTTTAGCGTCTGAGGTGGAGCGCCACACCTATAGTCAGTTCCTTACTTTACCACACAAACCCTGTGCTACTCATACGCTGAGTTAGCGAGGGCCGGTATCGAACTAGGAACCTTGTGGTTTCTAGCCGAACACTCTACCGACTGAGCTAACCCGGGGGGGGGCTTTATGAATAATCCTACGTAATTCAAACACTTTTGTACTGTCAAGTAAATATGAGTTTTTTGTTTGCATGAATTGTGACGAGACATAATTATTATATACGGTTTATCTATTCGGTGAGAGAGAGAAATTGTTTTGAGGAAAAGAAGGAAATGAATCTGTCGTGTAAATTTATTATCGCATTATCTATCGCCGTTACTGAATTGTTTTTTTTTCTCGTTTCTATTTTCCATCAGTATAATTTAGAACTATGCACTTTATTCACCGCAGATATTTTGAGGACAATTCACCAAATAAACAGATATTCACTCCGTTGATTGGAATCGCTGCTTACATCGAAGAATATTGTGATGACTGAAAATAAAGTACAAGTGTTCAGAGACTTAGGGAATAAGCCTATTTCCATATTTGGTTAACAGCGTTCCAGCTGAAGGAAATGAATATGATTAGTTCTATTTTCGAAAGTTCTTAGCTTTGCCAAGCTAGTGAAACATTTTGGTTATCTAGAACCTCCAGGAAAGTTTTTATTTAAAGTAACTGTTTGATCATTAAATAGGTGTTATTTATTTGATCTAAAATAGCCCCTTCTCTGGCACGTCTCTTCTGAAAAGAATCTGTTTGTGGTGTTCTGGCTACAAATGCTACTTACCTCAGCTTTCCAATGAGAGTAGCTGTATGTCAATTCTTCAATCCAACTCTTATTGTTAGTTGCAGTGAATGTACAGCACAACGCATATATTGAATAGTAAACAATTTAGATTCTTCTTCGACAGTATCATCTAAAACATTACAGTTCTCTTCTGGCTCTTTTGTTAGATCTGTTATGGTTCCAGGAATGTTCTTTTCATCATCCCACGTTTTTGTACTTTCTTCAGTTTCTTTATTCATTCAACTGGAGTCGGAGTCAGTAATGTTTTACCAACCCCAACTCCAGTGACCCTCAATTGCTTCCGACTTCGACTCCGCTTCCACGACTCCGCCTCCACAGCTCTATTTAGCTGACATATATTTAAAATTCTTAGATTATTGTTAATATTTGGTCATCTTTCTTCGAGCGAAAAATGTTAGCATTAAAACAGAAGTTCAAATAGGAATCCGAAAATGACAATCATATAAAACCTTTTTTTCTATTGATCTTTAGATTTGACAATACGAGGATTGCCTGAAAAGTTAACCAAGATACTCTCATGTGATGTGATCAAATGACGTTTATCTTTCAACATATTCTCCCTTTTCTCCGAATGTTTGAGATGAGGTTTGATAATTTGGATTATTTGGATTAATTGGACTATTGTTTTCATATCTATAGTCATATACAGAATGCTTAAAAATCTAATCTAGCCCTTATAAAAGAAGTCTAGATTAGATTAAATTAAATAATAACATAGAATAATTAACATAGCTTAACACTTGTACCCGGTCATGGTTAACGGAATGAGAACAGTCTATCCCCGTGGATTGGATGAAGAGTTCGGTTCGAAGTTCCATGAAGGCTCCAGAGTTCGACAAGAAGGTTCCCAATTTTGAAACGAAACACCTGAAGAAGGCCATGTATATATATATAATAATAATGATAATAAGAAATGATTAAATTGATTTATATTACATCCAAAACGAAATATTATACATCACCATGGCCACCAAACACAAATACGCTCTTTCATACGCACATACGCACGTAGATCCGGTTATTCATTTACACAGCCGCGAGTGGATACAGTCATAACGTCACAGCCTACACCAATTTTCATACACACGCACATGACAACATACGCACACGTACAAACAAACAAAAAAAAAACGCATTCACGTAAACATGCAACACGTGAATTAATTTTAATTACAGTTATAAAAAATACCATCATTTTCAAAAAAAAAAAAAATTTAACTAAAAATGCCATAACAAGACAACTTCAGTTCCAGTGATCTTCTGAAAAAGAGATTTTATCTCGAAAACTCAAGAATAAAATACAGGGTAACACACAACACCATTTTTATCTTATTCTTTACACCTGCATTGTGATAGCCTTCAAAATCAACCTCCAAACCAATATATATATATATATATATATATATATATATATATTATAATGTATTAATTTGAAAGCAATTACAATGCAAGTAAAAAAAATAAAAACAAAAAGATGTTATTTTTTGTCTTATCGATTTCAAAGTAAAACTTTATCTTCAGAGACGATTTTCGGAAATGGACGCGTTTTTTTTCGGTCGTTATTTTTTTAATGTTATAAACACGCGTCTCGTGGTGTTCTTTTTTTTTTAAACGCTACGCGCAAAGTCATTTAGCCGTTCATTCAATTTCAATTTTATCATTTTCATCTATTTATATATTTATGTATTATTCATTTGATATATGTATAATGAAATGTACATACTATGTATTATATACTGTGAGGAACGTGTATTTTAATTAATTATGTATTCAGTGTTTAGCTCTAATCTATTGTTTATACTAGGACCTAATTTGGCTATTAATAAACATTCTCTAATTCTGAGATTACCAATGTTTCGTATAACTGTCTCTATCTTAACGGAAAAACTATTGTCTTTACTTTTGCATTTGATTAAATATTTGTGGAATGAGGATGCACGTGTGTGGATATGTTCTTTGATTCTAATGTGGAGGGGTCTAATTGTACTTCCTATATAGAAATTAAGGCATTTGGAGCAAGTTAAACGGTAAACTGTATAGGTTTTGTGACATATGTTAGGGTCTTTTATTGAGCAGTTGGCTAGTGTGCATGTTGCAATATCATTCTTATGTTTTTTTGTTAGATGCTGGCGTAGTGAGGGTCCAGAGTGTGCTAGTTGGATATCTAGTCCCTCTTTACGAATAGCCTTGCGTATTTCATTTGTGATCGTTTCGCTGAAACGTGGTAGTTTCAGGAAACAGGTGTTAGAGTGTGTGTGTAGTGCCCGTGTTTTTTTATTATTTAAATGGCGTATGAATGAAGTTGGGTAGCCATTGTTTTTTAGGGTGTTCATAAATTGTGTTGTGTGTGTGATTCTGTCTGTCTCTTCACTACATCTATTGTGTATTCTATTAATTTCATTTGTAATGTAACTTCTCTTGGAACTGAGTGGAAGTGCTGACTTGAAGTGTACAAAGAGATCCTTAGTGGTGTTTTTTTTATAGAAGCTAGTGTAAATTTTGCCTGCATGTGATATTTTTATTCTAAAGTCTAGGAGTGCTAGGGAACTAGTGTTATCTGGATGTTCTATTGGGAATTGAATGTGGTTATCTATACTATGGAATTTCTCGGCTATGTCATTGGTTTCTTCTTTGGATGTTGTCAACATAAGTATATCGTCAATATACCTGGTGAAGAAAATGCATGATCGGCAGATGGTTAGTGCTCGTTGTTCTAATTTATCCATGTACGAAATCGCCAGTATGGCTGAGATACTGGATCCCATGGGTAATCCTGACATCTGTCTGTATGTATGTCCATTATACGTGAAGTAAGTATTGTCTACTATGATGGATAGTAGTTGGTGTATATCTGCTGCAGTTAAATTCTGACAGTAGAAGTTTTGAGAGATGATATGTTCTGATATGAGATCAACCGCCGGGTGTGCAGGTACTGTGGTGTACAGGGAGACCACATCTAAACTGAACGCGTAATTATTTTGTTTAAGTACTCCAGTATTTAATTGCTGTAGTCTATGGATGACTTCATCGGAGTTTTGAACATGTCCTGAAAAGGTGGAAAGTAGAGGTTTCAGTATTTGTGAGAGAAGCCATGATATCTTGTAAAGAGGTCCTTCCAAGCTGGAAATGATTTGTCTGATCTTAAGTGTTGTGCCGGTTTTGTGAGTTTTGATGAGGTGATAGAAAATGGGTAGTTTACTGTTTCTAGTGATGAAGTTATTCTTGTATTTGCTATATATGTTTCTATGTTTACATATGTTAATCCATGCACTGTTAATTAAATTCTCGATTTGAGTTGATTGAATGTTTGTTACTTCTGAATAAATGTTATCATTAAGGTGTTCTAGAGCTAATTGTTTATAGTTATTCTGGGAGATGACGGAGAATTCCTTACCTTTATCGGAGGGTAGGTATATCAGTTCCTTATTTTTCAAGGTTGATAGAGTGTGTCGTTGAGTATTAGACAAATTTTTTTGTGGTGTCCTTGTATGTTTTTTCAGTATGGCGAATATTGATCTCTTGAGTCTAGATAATTTAGAGTCTAATTCCTTGTTGGCTGGAGGTGGATGTACAGGGAGATCTAGAGTCTAGGTAGGAAATGTGTTAACAGTGGTTGTTGTTGTTGTGTTGGATTCTTCTTGGATTTTGGATAACCATTTGAGTTGGTAGGCCGTTCTGCAGAAATTGGTTTCAATATCAAGTTACATTACAAATGAAATTAATAGAATACACAATAGATCTAGTGAAGAGACAGACAGAATCACACACACAGCACAATTTATGAACACCCTAAAAAACAATGGCTACCCAACTTCATTCATACGCCATTTAAATAATAAAAAAACACGGGCACTACACACACTCTAACACCTGTTTCCTGAAACTACCACGTTTCAGCGAAACGATCACAAATGAAATACGCAAGGCTATTCGTAAAGAGGGACTAGATATCCAACTAGCACACTCTGGACCCTCACAACGCCAGCATCTAACAAAAAAAAAAAAGAATGATATTGCAACATGCACACTAGCCAACTGCCCAATAAAAGACCCTAACATATGTCACAAAACCTATACAGTTTACCGTTTAACTTGCTCCAAATGCCTTAATCTCTATATAGGAAGTACAATTAGACCCCTCCACATTAGAATCAAAGAACATATCCACACACGTGCATTTTCATTCCACAAACATTTAATCAAATGCAAAAATAAAGACAATAGTTTTTCCGTTAAGATAGAGACAGTTATACGAAACATTGGTAATCTCAGAATTAGAGAAAGTTTATTAATAGCCAAATTAGGTCCTAGTATAAACAATAGATTAGAGCTAAACACTGAATACATAATTAATTAAAATACACGTTCCTCACAGTATATAATACATAGTATGTACATTTCAGTATACATATATCAAATGAATAATACATAAATATATAAATAGATGAAAATGATAAAATTGAAATTGAATGAACGGCTAAATGACTTTGCGCGTAGCGTTTAAAAAAAAAAGAACACCACGAGACGCGTGTTTATAACATTAAAAAAAATAACGACCGAAAAAAAACAAAAAACGCGTCCATTTCCGAAAATCGTCTCTGAAGATAAAGTTCTACTTTGAAATCGATAAGACAAAAAATAACATCTTTTTGTTTTTATTTTTTTTTACTTGCATTGTAATTGCTTTCAAATTAATACATTATAACATATTTAACAATGCTTCAAGCAAATTACCAATTACTTATATATATATATATATATATATATATATATATATATATATATTTGTGTGTGTGTGTGTGTGTGTGTGTTATTTTAGAATATAAGGATTTCGCGTATACTTCATTTACCGATCACTTACCGCAAATAGTAAAGAAGCATAAATAGATACTAACGAAAATCCCCCCCCCCAAACAAAAAACAAAAACAAACTCCAACACGCTTCTTATAACTCTAGACGTAAATATGAATGTCATAGGTAAATATATGGCGGATGAAGTTGTATATCAAGTCACTGTGTAAATTGATGATAGGCCAAACATATTTAGAGTCCACCGATCTATCCTGGGAACTGATATTTTATAACCATAAAGCATATTTCCACAAGAGATGTTATGCCTACAGCACAACGCTATATCTATGGGATTATATAGAGAAATATAATAAATCACTCATTGTGGAATGGAAGGTATGAAGAAGAGCAGAACCGTGAGGAGCCGGCTTAATGAAGTGTAGATTATATTTGGGGGTGGTGGAATTAAATATAATTACTTTTCCTGGAGAAAAACGGTCTCCTAAATAAGAAGTCGATAGGCTAATGTAGGCATGGGAATTAACTCTAAACTAAAAATAAGCGTGGATTTCAATAAATCATATAAATTGATATTTATATTTTCGTAAACACCGACTGAAGGGTGGAAGCGGCGGCAGCAGCAATTGCAATTGCAGTTTGAGTTTCTAAATAAGAAACAGTCCCATCTACACAACTGAGGATCGATACGTCACCGTGAAACTGTCAGTAACGTAGTAATCCTTTTACTGACCATTCGGTTTTATACGTTTTAGATGCGATTTTAAAAACGTGTTTTAACCAACTTATATATCCAACTCTTTTTCGCTCTTTCTAACCCCCTCTCTCTCCCTCTATCTTGAGTTCTTTTTTTTAATACAGCTTGCATCAAGAATTTGGTAGCATTTTTTGTTTATTGTTTTTATTTTTATATAGGATTTTCTTGTTAATGGGTATGTGGGCAGATGTGACTTTATCACCATCATTGCTATGTTTTCTAGTTATATGTTGTTTTATTGAACATGAGGAGGTATAAAGAAAATCAAGTGAGAACAAAAACGCAGCGGTTGTAGAAAGCTAGAATTACAGTTATATACTGTCAAGACATCATGTTAGAGGATAACAGAATCCGCTCAGCTGGTACTTTTCGGAAATACCCCTTATATATATATATATATATATATATATATATATATATATATATATATAATACTCGTATTCCTTAATTGTACGGCCGTTATCATCTTGCAACATCTTCTGGGTAAAAATGAGACCGACAAATATGTAATGCAAAAGTGTAAATCCTGATTATCTAGTGTTTCTTATCCGCCGAATTCTGATTTCTCATGAGTGTCGTCACCTCAGCTAAATATTGGGCCATTCAGTTTTTATAATAAAGAGAAGGACATGGTATACATAAAAATAATGTAAGGAAAAAAGAGAATAGGCGGAGGTGGTTAAAGGGTCAAGTGCATTGAAGCGATAACACTAATTTATTTCAATTTAATAAAATGAAGAGATGAAAAGAAAGAAAGAAAGAAAAAAGTGAGAGAATTAAATCAAGATTATTATACGTTTTACACATTGAACTATTATGCAATAACTGCTATGTAAACATACCAAACGTTATAATAATTGAACTATCTTACTGTTTTATATACACAGATTCTGCTAATTAAGAACATCATTCAAATTTAATTAACTTTCATAGACTGATGTTATACGTAATGCCATCTATTGTATATTGAATTATTTTTAATTATGCGTTTGAATAGTTAAGTAATTATGATAACGTTCTACTTTCATTTACACGTTAATACTATTCCTCTTGTGCCTCTAAGTCTGTTAGTCTTGAAATGTATCTCCGTGACCCGTAAAAATAAACTAAAAAATAAAAGTTATTTTGTTTTTGTTAATTACCTCTTAATCTGGTCCTTTTGCCCAGAGTTTTATTCTCTACGATGGATTCTGGTTTTTGTATATACCATTTTGTATTATGCTCAAAGTTTAATTTCTTGCACAATTCTTAGTCGATCACCTTTCCAGCCCAGTCATGCCTCGTCTTGTACTTTACGCAAGCTTATGTGATTAATAGTTTCGTCTATGTCTCCACACATCCTACACTTTGTTTTCTGTCTTGTCTGTATTATTATTATTATTATTATTATTATTATTATTATTATTATTATTATTATTATTATTATTATTATTATTATTATTAAAATTACAGACACACGCCCACATATATGTGTGTGTGTGTGTGTGTGTGTGAATGTGTGGGCACGTTTATACTCATTTTTCACACCACTGAATTTGCAGTCGTAAATAGTAGGGGCAGGGATTTATAAATAACAATCCATGTCATATTGTCAGAGAATTCAATCTCTACACCATTAAATTAACTCTTCGTTACAGAAAAGTTCTGAATACAAAGGTGTATGACAAAAACGGTATTGTACGATACTGTTGACGCGCTCTGGGTAAATGGTAATAGTGTAGTGTGGTGTTAGGCATGCAGTGTGTGGTCAGGGGTTAGCAGCTAGGAACCGGTAGCGGGAACCGGTAGGCCACGTCGTCACTAAGGCATATGTAGAAGGGTACAGAAAACAACACACGAACATAGTAGTAAATTTCAGTCGGTCCTAATAGTTTTTATTACTCGCTCAACCAGTGTGGGATGTCCAGTAAGAGAGAAAAAGACTGGTTAATATTTTCTTCTATAAATCCCTTCTTGGGGAACGTCGCCTTGCTCTGATTTATTTTTTTGTCGGCTGCTAGATCTCTACTGACTAAAACGAATCGCTTCCTTACTTCCATCATTGGTGTCGTGTGTGTGTGTGGGGGGGTATATCCGTTTCCGGTTCTATGGTGCAAGTGTATTGAGAGATGTTATTCTAACCCAATATCATGGGTGTGTATGCTCTTTCTTTATGACGAAAGGAAACTCAACAATTTCCACCTCAGGTGTCTACGACGTATTCTGCACATCCCCTTACACAGAGAATTTGGAACTACGAATTTTTAAATATTCTTTTTAATTGCCAGTAGTCATTCATCCATGACTAACTGACCGAAAAAGCGTTCTCTGACCTGTCTAACTTGTCGCTTTGTCTGCTATACATTCTTTACTTTCTCTTTTTCTTTTCTTTCCCCAGAAATTAGATTACCGTTTACTTTTCAATGTAAATTTTGTACAAGACATTCAGTTACGTTACAATGTTACCTTGGTGCCGAAACTTGGCCCCAGAGTAATAATCTAATGAACAGTTTCTTGGCTGAACAGCTGTTGTGTTTGCTTTAATACTTATTATTTAGCAACTAATTGCGGTAAAGTTTAGTTATCAATAGGAAAGACTAGAGATCACTCGGGAAGACCAAGTAATCGTTGTTGTTGTCGCTGGCATCTTTCTATCTACCAAGGACGATGGCGTAGTGTCAGAAAATTATCTGCGCCAGTGGCTGAGCAAGTTAATCCCTGATTGAGAATCTTTAGTGCACTGACTGCACTCAAACTGCGATGATTGCTGGGGCTGCTGTTTTTTCTCCTTTTTTCCGGCTCTCTTTGCTGTGGTGGCTACTCTCCTCTCCAACCCACTCCTCTTCGTGCCTTGTTTAACATTAATGCGCTAGATTTTCTGCATCTTCCTCCCAAGTGTTTGTGTCAATGTGACATATCCTCATGTCTGTCCCGTAGACATTTTTAAAGCGTGGGCGTGGTCTACCTCCCGATCGGGAGCCTTTTACTAATTCGCCATATAAAAGGGCTTTCGGTATACAAATATTTTCCATCCTCCTGACATGACCAAGCCAGCGAATGCACCTCTCGC
The DNA here is from genome assembly GCA_023376005.1 of Doryteuthis pealeii. Taxonomy (NCBI): domain Eukaryota; kingdom Metazoa; phylum Mollusca; class Cephalopoda; order Myopsida; family Loliginidae; genus Doryteuthis; species Doryteuthis pealeii. The sequence continues at coordinate 62,597,426 of CM042139.1, forward strand.
AGAGGATGGAGAACATGCTGTTTATGTTATCGCAATCCAGCACGTCGGTGTTGGGCACATTGTCTTGTCAGGGGATGTGCAGAATACGTCGTAGATACCTGAGGTGGAAATTGTTGAGTTTCCTTTCGTCATAAAGAAAGAGGATACACACCCATGATATTGGGTTAGAATAACATCATCTCATCAGAAAACAATGCAGAGCCGTATCAATAAAATTGGACTCCTTATAACTTATAACATTATAAATCACATACTGATACAGTAAATCAATTGAAAGGATCCAGTTTTTCAGTAAGGTTATCATCTCGTAATACAATGCAAATAATCATCACTCAAATAACGATTGATTTTTTAAAGCATGAGGTGGCTTTGCTTGTAATATTGTTAAAATATAAACATTCTCTTACACCCCTCTCTCTATCACTCTCTTTCATATATATATATATATATATAATTTTTTTTTCTTTTTTTGAAGGCAAATTAATGCAGATTCATGTTGAAAAACATATTTATTGAAGAATTCTTAAATTTTTCGGATAAAAATCCATCTTCAGAGAATTTATTATAGAGTTGAAAATGTTCCATCTGTGTTTTTTTAAAATCAACTTGGTTGTAGCGTTGAGTTGGAGATATGAAATTTAGAAGTGGTCGTAATCTTCTGTAAAGATTTCAAATTCGGCAGCGTTGGTGTAAGTCCGTTGAAGTCCGTGAGTTGTTAAATTTGCGGGACGTTTTTTTTTTTAATTTATTTACTCGAATTTTTTTTTTTTGCTCGTTTTTATAGTAAAAATAGAAGCACCATTTTAAAATATGATATTTTTATTTTATTTTTTTGAAGGCAAAATAATGCAGATTCATGTTGAAAAACATATTTATTGAAGAATTCTTAAACTTACTACTTACCTTAGCTAGAGGGAGTGTACTTGTATGCATACCTTTCCCAACGGTCTGAGTGCTATGTTAAAGGCAAACGACCTCGTCAATGATTTGAACTCGGGTCAACGAGTTCATTTCTTATGATTTAACCATTAAATCACGCGCCTTCATATTGTTATGATATTAACATTCTTACTCATTCTCTCTCTCTTTCTCTTTCTGTCTGTCTGTCTGTCTGTCTTTCTGTCTGTCTGTCTGTCTGTCTGTCTCTCTCTCTCTCTCTCTCTATATATATATATATCTTATAATCTTAAGCGGAGTTTAACAGGTTTGAATACAGAGTTTTTCTTCTCCTTGACAGGTTGGCACACCAAGGTTAAAGAACCCAGTCTGCCCTAGTATTTATCCAGAGTTGGAGGGAGAATAGCTGGATTCATACCTTTACTAAGGGTATTAGTGCTACGTGAAATGCCTCATCCAGGATTCGAACTTGTCTTACTCCATTTTTTACGACGGTAATTTTTACATCACATCCCTCTCTGTGTCTGTCTGTCTGTCTGTCTGTCTGTCTCTCTCTCTCTCTATATATATATATATATGCGTGTGTGTATGTATGTGTTATTCTATTCATATGTCAATTTACTCATATTGTCCTCTGATTCGCCGGGTAATTCTTACATTTCTCGGCGAAAACTCTAAAAGAAAATAAATTACCTTATATTTTATCGAATTTTCTTCCTTTGTAAAATTCCTGTCACATTTACTTTGAATTTTGGGGTAACACATCCATATCATTCTACCTCAATCACATCCCTCTCTATTTACACACACACACACACACACACACACACACACACACACACACACACACATATATATATATATATATATATATATATATATATATATATATATATATTACTGATGTTGTATATATTGTTTCGTATTTCCATTTCACCAAATAAATTTACTGTTTATCTATTTTTTTTTCTTAGAATAAATATCATCATGTTATATGTGACCGCAAGGCTATTGCCGTTATTATAATAATCACAAAAGAAAATGTTGTTTTTTTCCAAAGACCGCATGATAATTCCATCAATTCTATTCATTTTTTTCTTATGAATACATAAAATGTATGGGTCAATGTACGTGTTTATTGGCGTAATTTTAGTGCTCTGTATACATAAAATGTTATTTCATACGTAAACCCAGGTCTTGAAGCACACACAAAATATTACACGTATACACACACGTACACACACGCACACGCACACACACACATTTTCACCCAGCAATACAGAATTGAACAAAAATACATATTTACAATCTTGCAGTCGCGGTTATCCCCACGTACATACAAACAAAAAGAAGGATACAAAATGGTAATTTTTGTGATTGAAAACCATCAGGTCATACAACGCTTTATGAAACTGTCACCATGTAATCCAATAACGTATGACATTATTTGGACAGGAGATTGACATTGCTAGGAAATCCATATGGATATTAGACATACAATGAAATTACGTACATATCAATCTGATTCACAAGTCAATAGAATAATGAGAATATAAATATCGATGTACACATTAGTATGATATTTCTCTAAGCTGCTGATGCATTTGTAACTTGTAACGTTTGATACAGTTTCCGGGGGAATGAACACACGGGTTTCGAACGTAACTACAAAAAACAACATAGATTCTATTGAACATTAAGCTTTACAATAAGAAAAAAAAAACAATATTGCGGTCCTATCACTGGGTTGACCACAAGCCTTTTTCAACTAGCTGCTTTGTGAATGCTTTCTGCGTCCACGTTATGTTTTTCTTTTAATCCACAGAATGGGTATCGACACTTGGTTGGAGCGTCTTTGTGACGGGTCGGAATGTTAGTGGAAATGAATGTTGGCAATCTCAAGAACGAGAAAAATCATCGTTATCAATAACAATGTAGCGATTGTCTGTCCCTGTTGGGATAGACTTGGGTCCAAATGGGTTATCTTCCCTTACCGCGAGACTTTCGCCAGTAGGTGGCTGCGTATTTAAACAGCAGTCCGGGAATTCTCACTCTCTTTCTCTTAGCAACCACCAAACATGGGCTAGGCGCGTGGTGTCTCTTCCCTTTAAGTGGGGGGCGTAGACCCCCAACTATCAGTAAAGGGCTCATGAACTCTTCATCACTTCTTTAGGACTTTAGTACTATCTGTTCCTGTATCTTTTTACGTATGTCATTGTATTTGTTCATTCGTCCATGTGCTCAGACAATAAAGTCTTTATTTGTTATTATGTTTTACATCTTTGTCTGGATTATTTTATGTACATGTATGTACCTACGTTGGAAGGTTACTCTGAGCCTTCCAACGAATTATAAGGACACACATCTTATTCTTGTAACAAGATAAATCTGATCTCGTTAAAGCGACAATTCTTCCAAACAGTAGTTGTATCAGTGCTTATGTATGGCTGCATCACTTTGACCATAACAAAGCGCCTAGAAAATAAGCTAGATGAAAGTTACACAAGAAAGATTCGTACTGTCTTAAACAAATCGTGGAAACAGAACCCTAGCAGTTGCACGGCTACTTGCCACTTACCACACAAACCAAAACGAACAAGACATGCTGGACACTGCTAGAGAAGCAAAGACAAATTCTTGACGTTATTCTGTGGAAAGGTACACATGGGCACGTCAATGAGGGCCGTACAGCAAGGACCTACATCGACCAGCTCTGTACGGATTCTGGATGCTACACACAAGATCTAATGGGGTCAATGACCGATAGGGATGGTTGGCGAGAGATTGTAATGTAACCGTGCCATCAGCATTACACGATGATGATAGTTATATGATTATATAATTGCATACTACAAGAAAAAGGATAAGTTTCGTGCTCTAGTTTGGAGCAAAAAGTCACTGTGAGGAATTTGACTGACATTTTTGCTCTATATTAAGTTTGAGTTTTTCAGCGGCAAATGTGGACTGGATGGTATTACATCTTTTGGGAGAATTTTCTGAAGCATCAAAGTCTTCGATTTTTCTAACGGCAAAATTTCTTCTGTCAGTTATTCAAAGTTTTATCTTGTCTGGATCTCCCGGCTTGGTGTATAACAGCTTCGGAGTTCATATTTTATAGAAGAAAGTTGTAGACTCAGGTACCTCTAACTGATTAACAAAATACGGTTTTAAAGATGATATCGTCAAAACTCCTGCTTTCAGGAGCTCTATACTCCTGAAGAATCACCTTGAAGTTCTAAAGTGTTTGTCTAATTATTTCCACAGGCATTGCTGTAATTTCATGAGTTATAAAATATCTCATTTTGTTGGTTGTTTGGGGACTATGTTTAAAGACTTGAGCCTTTAGATATGCCCAGACGAAGTAATCACAAGAGAATAGATCTGATAGGATAATTGGCCCTGGGGTACTCTGGAAAATTCTATTAACACATAGATGGAGGGAGAATAATTGGATTCGTGCCATTCCCAAGGTTATTAACGCTATGTGAAATTTTCTACAACGATAACATCACAGGCAACAATTTAGTCATAAATTTGCATATCAGCTTCCGAATTAGTGATAATTTCGGCATTATCAGAATAATGGTATTCCCTGAGTAAACAATTGACATTTTGCAGATCTTAAGTGAATTTTCAGCTCAAAAACATTAAGCTCAGATGACATTTGTCAGAATCGGGAAAAGTACGGGACATTAGAGTAGCGAAGAAAATAGAAAAAGGTTTTGTGTCCGGAACATCTGCAAACTTCACACCATCATCAGCTGAAGCTCGTTCCACTCTTGGCAATTGAATGTTATTCATGCCTTCATATTTCTGTGCAGGTATTGAATGATATTGACAAAAATTGCAGGGCAAATAGCTTTCCCAAGTATTACCTAAATAGCTTCACGATTGAGGGTATAGATTTTCTTTATGGTCAAGGAAGGCTTGATAAAGAGAGACTTGCTTAAGAAAATGGCATTTTTCCTGTATGTGTCTTGCAGAAGGGATAAAATCGATTGTGCCTATACCAAATCCAAAACCACTTTACTGTACATATATACATACATGGGAGCGAGGACATCTTATCGTGGTGTTATGGTTAGCAAACTAGTCTCTAGTCTCCCGAGGAGAATGGGTTGTGTAAACACCTTAATACATGGAAGCATTCAGTGTACAAAAGTTAATCTTGGTAAGGAAAAGATAATAACTAGAATTCAAATACTCTTTCGTTTCCCATCTATATATTAATACTCATGTTCCTTAATTGTACGACCATTATCATCTCTGGTTAAAAATGAGACCATCCAAATCGTTCGAAATGTAATGCAAAAAATCATGATTATCTTGTGTTACTTCTCCGCCGAATTCTTATTTCTTATCAGTTTAGTCACCTCAGGAAAAATAATGGACCATTCCGGTTTTTTTATAAAAGGAAGGAAACGCACACGCTACACAGAAAAATATATAATAATAAAGAAAGAAAGAAAGAAAGAGAGTAGAGGAAAGATAGAACGAGGGGTGAGCACGCAGAAGCGTTAACGCTTATTTGTTTCAATCAAATATAATGGAAAGATGAATAGAAGTAAAGAAAGAGAAAAATAGTGAAAGAGAGTCTTGTTCAACATCGCCAAAATGCTCTAAACGAGGTCATTAATGATATTACTCAGAGTATCCTTACAGATTTCGTGTTTTGCAACATTATATCTGTTGAACCGATAATCCTGACATGTTATTAGTTACGAGAGTTAAATCAAGATACTATTTACATGTTGAACTATTTTGCAATAACTCTTAAATAAACATATCAAACGTTGTAATAATCAAATTATACCGTGGTATATCCACAGGTACTGCTAGTAGTACCAATTTCCTTATGGAAAGGCATATAGAAGGGCCGACTGAGCTATCTAAACTTAGTATAACAACCAGTCTTGAAGAAGTAAAACTCTGAATTCAAATCTGTTAAACTCCGCTTAAATATTGGCATTGTGTCGCATCCTGCTCATATGGATCGGTTGAGTAAATAAATAAATGCATATTTGTATCTGTTTGTGTACATGCGAGTCAATGGTTGTGTGTATATGAGTTAAAATTCCTCTCGCCGGAGTGATTCACCAAAAACACTGTAATCAATGCATTTATCGAAATTACATATTTGTGCATTTTGTTGATGAGATATTACTACCTAGGTACGTGAATTGTTTCACAGAGTTTAGGAGTTTACCATCGAGTGTGGAGATGTCTCCTTCATTTCTAAAACACATGAACTCAATTTTATTGGAGTTCACGTATAGGCCAATGTTCCGTGCTGCCTTTTTTCTATGGCTACACTACTTTGACCCTAACGAAGAGCCTGGAGAATATGCTAGATGGAAACTGCACAAGAATGCTGCCTACAATCTTAAACAAGAGGTGGAAGCAACACCCCACGAGAAAAAAGCTGTACGCCCACCTGACCAATTTCATACAAACCATCCGTGTGAGGCTTGGCACAGCTGGAGAAGCAAGGATGAACTCATTAGTGACGTTCTTCTGTGGAAGCCATCACATGGGCACGTCAGAGTAGGCCGTCCAGCAAAGAAGTACATAGACCAGCTCTGCACGGATACGGGATGCTGCGCAGATGACCTCCCAGGAGCAATGAATGATAGGGACGGATGGCGGGAGATTGCCATGTATATTCTTGCTGCTAGCGGGACATGATGATGATGACGACATATTTGTATGTGAATATAAAAGCATCTATAAATGTACTCGTAATGTGGTATTTCCAAAGTTATTATCAGTAACAGCTGCCGATGGTGAACCTGCAGCTGAATTATTATTCTGAATATATAACTTTTATATACGTGGGTGAGTCAAAAAGTAATGTTATTTTCTTTATTTCATGTGAAGTTGTTTTTTTTCAATAAAAATAAGACCTACATTGAGACCTTAACGAGGCTCAGAGCAAGAATCTGACGAGTAAGACCCAACTTGCCAATCGACAATGTCCTCCTTCTGCATGACAATGCTCGACCACACACAAGCATCAGGACAAGGGATAAAATCGGCTCATTCGGATGGACCACTTTACCTCTTCCTCCATACTCAGATTTAGCGCCTTCAGACTATCATCTCTTCGGATCCATGAAAGAGGTTTTGAGAGGCGAACATTATTCCAGTGACGAGGAAGGGAAGAGGTGGCTCAGAGAACAGTCACCAGAATGTTACGTGGCAGGGATACATGCTCTCATTCGAAGATGGAACATTGGTATTGACAGAAACGGTGACTATGTGGAGAAGTAGGGATGTGATCTACAGAGGACCAGCTTAATTTTGATGTAATATACATGTTCCTCTGTTGGTAATTATACCTGTCCTAAACAAAATAGCATTACTTTTTGACTCAAATATGTGGAGAAGTAGGGATGTGAACCACAGAGGACCAGCTTCATTTTGATGTAATATACATGTCCTTGTGTTGGTAATTATACCTGTCCTAAACAAAATAGCATTACTTTTTGAATCACCTATATGGAGAAATAGGGATGTGATCCGCAGAGAATCAGCTTCATTTTGATGTATGATACATGTTCCTGTTTTAAACTTGACCGGTCTTAAACAAAAAAGGCATTACTTTTTGACTCACACTCGTAAATTGTTTATAAATTCTTCTAAATTCAGAATCCGCGCTCTAGAATCTTGTAAAACGTTTTCCTTCCACATTTTAATTCCTTTTTTTTTTTACGCATAAGGCATTTGTGTGAAATTCATATATGACTCTGTACTAAACTTAGGAACTTTCAACTGCATGCATATCAACTTTTATCAGTGCGGTTTGGACCACTTCCAAATCCAACGAAATAGAAAAACGAGAGAATTTCTATTCCATGGTCTGTTATCAGAATGCCGAAAGATGCGGCATGAAGTGAATTGCCTTGGCATCACTTCCAACTGATACGGCCACCAATTGAGGTTTAGCGCCGGGACTTCGCATTCGGATTTTAAATAATAAAAAAAAAGAAGCTACAAAGCCGATCAATTTATCGGCAAGACAAAATTTAATACTCCAATTAATAAACATTAGATCAGGGATGAAGAGTTATAAATCATTTACTCGTGTCAGATGTTGGGGAGAGCTTAACAAAAGAAGAGAAGGATGAAGGTTAAATGAAATTTATAGATACTAGCAAGACCTGTGGATATACCACAGTATGATAATTTAATTATTACAACGATTGATATGTTTACTTAATAGCTATTGCTAAATAATTCAATATATAAAAAGTATAATAATCTAGATTTAACTCTCTCTCACTCTTTTGTTTTGTTTTGTTTTGTTCTTTTCATCTTTTCATTATGTTCGATTGAAACAGATTAGCGTTGTCACTTCCATGCGCTCATCCTATCTCTCAGTTTCCCCTACTCTCTTTCTATCTTTCTTTCTTATTATAATTATTTCTGTATAGTATGTCTCTTTTCTCTCCTTTCTTTCTTTATGATAAAAACGGATAGTCCATTATTTAGCTGAGGGTACGACACTCGTAAGAAATAAGAATTCGGCGGATAAGCAACACAAGATAATGAGGATTTACACATTTGAATTTCTTCTTGGATGATTTGTACGGTTTATTTAAATTTTTAACCAAAGTGTGTTGCAAGATGATGACGGTCATTGTATCCGCATGATAAGATGCCAATATTTCGATTGCACCTGGATATAATGAAAGTAAAATGATGCTTCAATTAAGAGTTCGAAATAGGACAGACACTGTGAGAAAAAGAAGTCATATATAACAAAATAGAAGTGCGTGGTGTAATGGTTAAAGTCATGAGAAATGGACTCGTTGCCCTGAGTTCAAATCCTGGATGTGGTAATTGCATTTCACTTAGCGCTAATACCCTTGGCGAAGTTATGAATCCTACTCTCCCTTTAACTATGGATAAATAGTAGGGCAGACTTGGCTCTTTAACCTTTGTTAGGCAACTGGTCTAAGAGAAGGAAAAATCTGAATTCAAACCTGTTGAACTCCGCTTAAGAAATTGACCTTGTGTCACATCCTGCTCGTGCGGAGGAGTTGGTAAATATATTTATATATATAATAAAAGGCCCTTCTACAACCCCTGGTAACTCTTAGAAAAGGTTTCTTGTTACTTATTTCATAATCTTTAATTCAAAATTTGTTGATTCCGATTTTATGGTGAAAAAATCTTGATCATTAATGAAAATACATTATTTTGATTAATTTGAGGAATGTTTTTTTGGTTTTTTTATATAAAAACCAATCTATATTTTAATACGCATGTTCCTAAATCTTCCGCCCGTTATCATCCTACAAAACCATCTGGTTAAAAATGAAACCATCAAAAATTGTCCAAGATGCTATGCAAAAATGTAAATCCAGATTATCTAGTGTCGTTTATTCGCAGATTTCTTATTTGTCTCGTTTTATTTCACCCAATGCTCTTGCATCGCTTAATGCCCAACGTAAAAGTAAAATGAATTGAAAAAAAAAAAGAAGGAAGGCGGACGTTAACTGTTTGTTTTATTTGTAATATTGAAATTGTGGATTGCTGAATATATTATGGTAATTTTGATCTTATGTCGTACTCGCCTCTTGTCCTTAATTTACGCTATGTTTTAGCGAGCCAGTGTAGGCGAATTTCCGGACCAAGTTAGATATATTCCGAGTCGTGTTTTTGTCACTTTTTTGTCGGCAAAATAATGTAGATATTTTAAACGCCTCCCCCCAGATTTGTATCGGCAAATCAATGTAAATATTTTACAACTATTTAAGAAAGAGTAAGAGAGGGTTAAATCAAGAATATTATACTTTTTACATATTGAACTATTTCGCAATAGCTATTAATTAAAAATATCAAACGTTGTAATAATCAAATTATCATACTCTGTTATATACCCAGGTCCTGCTAGTTAAAATATAATTACAATAACTGTAATATTTTTATATGCGTTCTTATGTAATTTCTAATTTGATATATTACATTAATTACATTAATTACATTAAGACTTAAATACTTACACTGGGAGGGTGCATATTCTTGCTAATTATTTTAATTACATATTTGCAAACTTTTCGCTGTTTACAGCCTGATTTCTACTACAAGATACACAAAACAGAAAACCTATTTACCGAATTATGTTTTTCTATTATATAAAGTTCTGTGAAAAATATTTTTAAATGAGTGACGTATGGTGAAGATATTTATTGATTTAAACATGCTTTTGTCCAGATAATTAGTTCTTCTGCCAAGTAATTATTCAATATCTCTAGCTCAAAGAAATGCCTATTTTAGTAATTACTAATGCTTAATTAAATGTAAATAACTATTTTACTAAGACAAATAATTCGGTAATATTTTTCTCTTGAACTATGAGAATTTAGATACTTTACAGCTCGTTACATTTTCTAGTTGCATGGCTTCAAGATGTTTATTGTTCGAGACCCCCTCTCAATGTGAGTCCTCTTTTGACTATAAAGAAGAACATGTTTTTCGTAATGAAGGAATTCTTCATTACGAAAAACATCTTCTTCTTCTTCTTCTTCTTCTTCTTCTTCTTCTTCTTCTTCTTCTTCTTCTTCTTAACATAAATATGGAAGCGGGTGGTGCAATAATTCAGGTGGTAGGAAATGGACGTGTCTAACCGAGTTCAAATCCTAGATGAGGCTGTCTACATTTCACAAAGCGCTAATACCCTTAGGAAAGGTATGTATCCACATGCTCTCCCACCAGCTATGGGTAAATGGCAGGGCATACTGGGCTCTTTAAGCAACCAGTTTCGGAGAAGGAAAACTCTGAATTCAAATCTGTTAACCTCCGCCTAAAAATTGACCTTGTGTTACATCCTGTTGATATATATGTACCACAAATTTTAATATCGAATTTGGTCTCTTTACATTTAACCATCTAACTATATTTGGAGGACAGACATATAAATTCTTTAGAACTGTTGGTTTTGTGTCATCTTCATGAGGTTGCACTGACAGCACGTTTTCCTATGACTCTCTCTCTCTCTCTCTCTCTCTCTCTCTCTCGCCACTCACTATCACCTCTCACAGATTTTTGGCACGGTATCCTGAACCCGCACAGAGCTGATTGGTGTTCCTTTTGCGCATCAGCCCACACTGGTGTGTTCATGAGAAGATGTTCACAAGAGAACGTCACTTATGAATTCGTTCTTACTTCTTGCAATAACAGCTAAGAGCGTCTTCATGAAACCATAAATCTGCTAGACGTAATGAACGGTACAGTTATATGGTTTCAAGTATTATTGTCTAATACTTATATACTTTGTCATTGTATCCCCTGTAGAATGGTAAGCTCCTCCCAAAGCAGCATCCCGGTTATGACACTACATTGTGACTGACGGTGAGGCTCCAATTCTGGAGATTTGGTGCGTGTGGAGTACTACTTCATTGCTGTTATTCCCAGGTTCAATCTGATCCGGAGTGTTAGTACATGTTAAGGTCCCCAAAATGTTATTCTTATTCGATAGGACCGTGTGCAAAAAAAAAAACAAAACAAAAAAGTCTGTTACAAACAACAACACAATAAATGTAAATATTAATGTACAATGAAAGCAATTACCTAATCTTTAGATATAAAATAACCCCAGACAGATTTGCATGCCGTAAAAACCAATCAATAGATCAATAAATCTAATACTAATAATTTAAAAAAAATATCTGCTTGAGCCATAGATGGGACAGTAACAGGTACCACAATCGCCGGTCAGAATAGATCTGAGAATAATGTATACCAAGGTTATACCGTTCTTCCCAGAGCTCTAGAACTGAATACTCACCTTCAGTCAGTTTTAGGGCCATACACAGGATATTTCTTTCTTATGGGTTTTATTACCCCTCTAAAAGTTTGGATAGTTTTCTGAACCCTGTCGGTAGGAATTTTGTTCAGTTATTGATATAAATGTATGAAGAGAAATATACACCCTTGTGCAACTTAATTGAAGCAACCGGTTTAGTTTCCTTTCTCTCACCATACAGTCAGGTTTAGATCCACTGTAATAACAGGGTATAATAGATTCTTATTTTTTCCTCTGATTAGGTCACTTGTAGTGGTGTATAGTAATATGAATCTATTTTAAGGTTGTATGATGAAATTTGTTTGAAATTTTCGTCATCTATGAGTGAATCAGATTTTTATCACACCAAGACACTATTGTCTCGACTTTCGATTAGTTGTCCTACGTTCATTGTTTGCGATGGATGCTACTCCTGGGAAGCGTCCAAAAATGTTAATATTGCAAGAACATACAGGAATACCTTACAGAGAGATCGCAGATATCATAATAATAAGAGAACTAGCAGGATCTGTGGATATACCACAGTATGATGATTTAATTATTACAAGGTTTGTTGTTTACTTAAGAGATATTGCCAAATAAGTCAATATGTAAAAAGGATAATAACCTTGATTTAACTCTCTCTCTCACTCTTTTGTCTTTCTTTGCTACTTTTAATCTTTTCATTATGTGCGATTGAAATAGATTAGCGTTATCGCTTCCGCATGCCAACCCTCTCTCCCTACATTTCCCCTTCTATGTTTCTTTCTTTCTTATATTTTTTCTATGTAGTATGTCCTTATTTTTCCTTTACTTTCTTTATAATAAAAATGGAATGGTCGATTATCTAGCTGAGGTGACGACAATTTATAAGAAATGAAAATTCAGCTGATAAGCAACACGAGATAATCGGGATATACATGTGGGCATTTCATCTTGGACGATTTGGACGGTCTAATTCTTAACCACAGGTTCATGTAAGATGATAACGGTTGTACAATTAACGAATCTGAGTATTAATACATAGATGGTTCATTTTGTTTCAATCAATTTGCACAAGAGTGTAGTGTTTGTTTACTTCTGACTGAGGAAGTATGTTAATTTAGAGACTGCTTTGCGACTTGATTTTATATTATGTAAAATTATTCAAACGTTACTTTTGAAAGTTGTCTGAATGACGCACATTGCTGCCATGCACACTAGACACAGGGAAGGAGGAAATAACATTCGATGCTAACAATGTCAACGATCGAGTTTCAGGAATGAAAGACACGTATAGTACTTCTATAGCAATCTTGCATGGAGATAATTGTTCTGAATCTGAAAATGAAATGGCAACAGCGAATAGAAGAAAAGGGAACGAAAAACATAATACGCGAGGAAGGGATGAATAGTTGATTAGTTATCATAGGAAATACAAAGAGGAAAAAGGAAACCAATAACCAATAATGTTAGTATGGTTAAAAGAAGAGAATAAAAGTAGTGTATGATAATCAGTATTGAGGCTTAATAAAAATAAGTTATAGATATCGTGCCAAGGTTTGTTGGTTGGTTTGTTGGCTGGGTTTTACGGCATGTCAACCCGTTTTTCAACCGTTTGTCAAGACGTTTTTCCTTCCAGATGGGTACTCAATTTTTCTTGTTTAAACTCATTTTTTTCTATTTAACCCATAGATGAGACCCTAACAGGTACTACCACTCCGGGACAGAGTGGACCTAAAAGTACTGGTGATGAAGAGTTACCCCACATTCCCCGGAGCTACTAACTAGAACCTCACCACCAGACAGAGTTTAATATCATACCAAGGACAATAAGATGTTTAGCCATGGCTTTAAAGCACATATATAACAAAAAAGGTTGGGGCTTGCGATAAAGTCATTAGGGTCTGGACAATGATATGAGTGCTAGGGTATCCAAGGAAATGGTCAGTGAGATGTGCAATTGAGTGAATGCAATACACTAATCACTTGATTGAAGTACACGTAGTAAATACGTGGATTTGGGAATAAAACATTTAGTAAGTTACAGTTGTTGAATGTTAGGCAACATTCGCAGGTCATTAGTTCATCGCAATCTTCTGTTCTTGCGATGTAAGCTGAGTGATGAGACGCCACAGTCTTAATGCAGAAGATGGTCTACAGCCTGCTCTTCGCATAGGGTTTGGGTAAATGCATACATCTTTGTAGATTCAAGATTTCAAAGAGGATGAAATCTATTTGATAGCGATATTTAACAAAGTTATATTTTACATCCGCTGTTTTCACGCTGACGTTCTGAAACATATGCAAATGTCTCTAGACTTAAAATAACACTACATGCGTTGATATGCCTTTAAAACCATTGAATCACGCTGTTATAGAGGTTCAAGAAAGCATTAAAATAAAGATTCATATCATTTTTTCTTGTGTGTACCATCTCTCCAAATAAATAATAGTTTCTCCGACACACAAACACGTACTTTTCACACCCGAATAAAAATGCAAACATTACATTTTCTTTTTAATTTAAATCGGAACTGGATGTACTTTACGAAAAAATATATATATATAAAGCATATCTGAAGATTTGGTTATCTTAATTGATTTTTTCAAGGCACTAAACACCTGGATTAGAATGTCGAAACTTTATTTTTTTTATGTTACGTTTTCTATTTATTTTTCTATCACTAACCCGACTGTATTCTCTTTTACTTTCCTCTCTATCTGCGTCTCTCTCTTTCTATCTTTCTCGTATTCTCTCCCTCTCTTTCTTTGTTTCTCTCTCTTGCCTTTTAACTCCCTCTCTCTCTTTCCTACTATATTCCCTCCTCTCTCACTCATTCTCTCATGCTCTTTGTCTCTTTCTATTTCCCTTCTCTCTTTAACGCCCGCTCTCTCCCCTACTCCCTCTCTCTTTCCTACTATATTTCTTCCTCTCTCACTCTATCTCTTTCATTCTCTCTTGTTCTTTATCTCTCATTCTCTCTTTCCTTTCCCCCCTCTATGTATCTCCCTTTCTTGTCTTTTTATTCTTTTTATTATATTATATATATTATATATATATATATATATATATATATATATATATATATATATATTAGTATTTTTGCAACGAGAACCGGTTTCGCATTCGAAAAATGAAAAACACACACACACACACACACCACACATATATATATATATATATATATATATATATATATATATATAGAGAGAGAGAGAGAGAGACAGGGGGTAGAGAGAGACAGATAGAGAGAGAGAGACAGGGGATAGAGAGAGAGACAGAGAGAGAGACAGAGAGAGAGATAGGGCTTAAGGAACTAGAAACTACGTACCTAGTTTTCACCCAACAGCTCATCAGGATAATTCTGACTGCACGAGGTTGCTGCAAACGAATTTTGTTGGAATCTAGCAGTAAAACTCAATGAGATCCTTTGTACCAACCTCTTGCAGTCAGAATTATCTTGATGAGCCGTGAGCTGACAAATAGATAGGTAGTTTCTGAATCATTAGGTCCTTATGATTTTGCTCTAATTAGTGTATCGAGCACTTTTTACATAAGCAACTCTGACAAATCTTAATGTGCTTTTTTCTTTTGACCATTCCTCACGATACGCCCGATTATTTTCAGAATTACTTGTGCTTTGCTCTTTCTTTTTTAATATTATTTTCAGATGTCATCTCGTACATTTCTTTATTTACAATCTGCACTATTCTGGTACTTACACACCGTCAGAGTTTAGAAATAAAACACACACACACGCACACACACACACACACACACACACACACACACATATATATATATATTTATATATATATATTATATATATATATATATATATATATATATATATATATCGGTCGCGTAAATTTGACTCACTGTATTAAAAAATATATCCCGGTTATGGTTATGTGAAGCAGTACTAAGACGTTTAAACGTATATTTGAATATATGAAAATATCTTATCAAAATTTAAAAAAATACTTTTTTCATAAGAATATGAAAATATTAGAGATTTTTCTAGATTAATAACCAGCGAAACTAGTTACAAGGCTAATACTCACTTGTTGGTACTATAACTTCAGTGACAAAAGTTTCACCCGTTCTTTCATATGTTTGTGCAATAATCACGAGATCACATCCCGAGTGAATAATTTTTCCTTCTACCCCAATATGTATAGTTACCCATATCCCATTATATCTAGTTAGATGCCCACTTCTAGAATCTTTTTTATCAGGTATTCATAAGGTCTGACACCATAAAAATACAGTTCTGCGTATTATTTAAAAAAACAATCTAAAAGCAGGGATTGATTTTAACGGTATGTCAACCAGTCTAGATCGTCTGGTCTTTTTATACCTACAATCTAGATAGTAAAGAAAGTAAAGTCATCAGGGTGGTTTAGAGGGAGTCTATCTCCTTTTCACTAGCGCTAGTCCAAGGATATTGTTTTTGCGTCTGAGGTGGAGCACCAAACCTACGATTAGCTCCTCAGTTTACCGTACGGATCCTTGTGCTACTGATACGCTGAGTTGGTAAGGGCTGGTATCCAACCTGAGAGCTTGTGCTTCCTAGTCGGACACTCTACCGACTGAGCTAAACCGTAATTGCGTACAATGTATGTTATATACACTAGCAAATATATGCACCCTCCGGGTGCAAGTATTTAAGTTTTAATGTAATGAAATATCGTATTAAATTAGAAAGTCTAATAAGAAGGCAGATAAAAAAATATGTAACAGAGTGGGGGTATAATAGAAAAATAGAAATGAAACTTACTCTTCCATCACTCTCGTCTTTCATTGCTGAATTTTACTTATTTAACTATTTAGTTAAATTAGGAAATAAAGAATAACATGACAGTTATTTTTTCTTGTTAATGGATTTCATTTAAGATTTATTGAAGAGATTTTTGCTTATATTCATGAAAATAAAACCAAACAATTAGAAATCAATAATACTAAGTACATATTTAATAAAATCACATTTTTAATATCAATATGCAAATTAGCCTTCCCATTCACACTGTAAACCGCTATTTTTTGTATATATAAATACAATTGCATGTTATTTGTATGTAGATATGGACAACACTATTAAAAGGGGAAGCAATTTTATTCAATAATTGAGGTTTAAATATAAATAAAATCATTGACAATGTGATGTCAATAACTAAGAGAATTGTGACTTGATTAGTAATATAGTTTCGGTTACAGACAGAAAAACACACAATCTCCATTATAATAAGATATATCATATACGTATATGTTAATGTTATATTTACATTTTTGGTGGAGTTTTTTTCTGAAGATATTTCCTTTTGCACAAAGTCATGTCTACAATTTATTTGTATTCTGTAAGAGTTTTGTTTTTGCTTTTTCCACACGGTTTAATCAAATCTTATTATAATGGAGATTGTGAGTTTTTCTATCTGTAACCGAAACTATATTACTACTCAAGTGACAATTACCTTAGTTATATACATTACATTCTCCATGATTATCATTTTATCTCAAACCTCAATTATTAATAAAATTGTTTTACATTATTAATACTGTTGACCATATCTACATACTGATAACATTCAATTGTATTTATATACAACAAAATAGCGGTTTACAATGTGAACGGGAAGGCTAATTTGCATATTGATATTAAAATTTGATTTTAATAAATATGTGTTTGGTATTATTGATTTCTAATTGTTTGGTTTTATCTTAATGAATATGAGTAAAAATCTCTTCAATCAATCTTAAAAAAACTCCATTAACAAGAAGAAATAACTGTAATTTTATTCTTTACTTCCTA
Source organism: Doryteuthis pealeii (assembly GCA_023376005.1). Classification (NCBI taxonomy): domain Eukaryota; kingdom Metazoa; phylum Mollusca; class Cephalopoda; order Myopsida; family Loliginidae; genus Doryteuthis; species Doryteuthis pealeii. Next base: position 62,614,904 of record CM042139.1, read on the forward strand.
TTTTAACTAAATAGTTAAATTAGAAAAAATTTGCAATGAAAGACGGAAGTGATGGACGAGTAAGTTTCAGTTGTTCTATGTTTCAAATCTTTTTATCTGCATTCTTATTTAGTTTCATTAGCCTTTCTAATTTGATATAATATTTTATTACATTAAAACTTAAATACTTACACCCGGAGGGTGCATATATTTGCTAGTACGAATAATGTTTAAACATATCTATTTAACGCACAAATGGGACCTTAACAGGCACTAGGTTTTCGGACCAGAGTGAATCTGAAATAAATGATAATGAAGTGCTACTTCATATTTCCCTGAACTGCAGAACTGGATTTTCACCATCAGATCCAGTTTAGTATCATATCCCGGACACTCCACTAGCGACGTTAATCTGATTCAATCAAAACCAGTTACACATTTACATCCAGTTTTGTATTGGATGTATATTTATTAATAATTAATCCTTATTATTGTATTATTGTCAAGTCATGCTAAAAGTACCGGTTCCCGCTAGATTACCGAAGTTAAACAGCGATGAAACTGTTCAATAATTAATTGGGTGATCACTTAAGCAATACCAGGTACTGCACCACCTGAGTCCTTTGTTTATCAAAAGGATTTGATTCAGTATTAAATCACCCGAAACCGATTGATATGCCGTAAAAAATCAATCAACCAAACAACAAACCTAAAAAATATTGTTTTTTGTTAAAGAGCAGTTCAAACACTTAAGATGAAAAATATGAAATATTATATATATATATATATATATATTATATATATATATATATATATATGTACCTTTTAAAAAGTTTATATATATATATATATATATAATATATATATATATATATATATATATATATTCAGACAGTATTATCAACTTGAAAATATTGGCGATTAGCAACGTCGCTTTGGGTCACAGACACTATAAAAAATTTAATCTTTGTGGTTTCTTTATCAAGTTTTATCTTAAAACATCCCTAAGGGGACTTTCAAATTTTGCCACTGCTTTGTATATACATTTCTTGTTTTGTTGATTTATATTGCAAAACAAAGCATAAGATTTTTAAAATCTAAATAAATATCATGCATCAAATGATTGATTTGGTTTCGTTTCTTTGTTTAATGTGGCATCATACTGCTTGGGTTATTTAATGCCAAATGTCATGCCAAATGTCATTCTTTCATAACAGTAATAGTAGTATTTAACCCATACATCGGGGGATAAAGGGGGTCCATAACTTTCCTAAGCGTATTAGTCCGAAAGTGAACGTAATAGTGTGACTAGAGTTCGAACACGACGTGACTGTTTATCACGTTAGCGTTGCGCCACGGGGATTTCCCATATTATATTAATATAACAGTAAAAGTAAAGTCGACGGAGTGGCCTATTGTCGGCATCAGCCAACAGCGAGGGAGTCTATCTCCTTTCACTAGCGCTAGACCAAGGAGATTGGTTTTGCGTCTGAGGTGGAGCGCCACACCTACCACCAGCTAAACACTTTACCGCACAGATCCCTGTGCTTCTCATACGCTGAGTTGACGAGGTCCAGTATTGAACCCAGAACCTTGTGGTTCCGAGCCGGATACTCTACCGACTGAGCTAAGCCCGCCCTAATGTAGTCTTATTAGTCCAAGATGGTTGATTGGTTGATTTTATGGCTTGTTGTGGAATTTGATATCACAGATAGCCTTTTTTTTTTCATGCAATACTGTTTGAACTGACTAGACATTTGCACAGATGTAGTTTAGAATTATTGGGTCAGAGTAAACTGGACACGACGAGAATTTGATTGCTTGCTTGATTGATTGATTTTAATGTCATGTCAACCAGTCAAGAGGTTAAGTAATCACGTTCATTGTACGATTATATTTACATTTTTTGTGTAGTTTTTGCTTAAGAGTTTTTTTTTTTTTTTTTTTTTTTTTTGCATACTGATTGGTGAACATAGTTTAAAAGCTTCTAAGTTCTGTTCGCATTTTAAAAATATAAGTAAAATCTAAATTGCAAATTCAAAATTGAATTTTGAAGTGTCCTAAATTTTCCGCTAAACTACAGGCGTCTCATCACAGACCTTATAACGCGACAGCCTCAGAAGTTTGCAATAAACGAATGGGTTAAATAGAACTTACGGGACCTAAATTCCAACATCGTATGTCAACCCGCCAAAAGAAAGAAAATACCAAAAATCAGTGAATTAACCGAATTTAATAAAATGTTCATTGTTGATATATTAATGAATAATAGATATAATGCACTAGTTATTTTATTTAAAAACTTTTATTTTTTCATGTCATTTAACTTTGAACCACGTATCTTTGGGGCGTAACACAGATTCTCAAAGACACGTGGTTCAAAGTTAACTGACCTGAAAAATGTAAATATTTTTAAATAAAATAACTGGTGCAATAGGAATATTTTTTTAAACAAATCAATTCGACCCAAAAATAGGACTCTAATAGTTATTATCTCTAGACCTTGAAGTAATGCTAAAGAAAGGGTACTCCACAATTCTCAGCTCTCCGGATCTGTGGCCTCGCCATCAGATGCTTTTGAGTGTCATAGCAGTCCATGTTTTTGTTTTTTTGGTGGGGGGGGTATTACCGCTCTGAAGGGGAAACAGTCCGCGTATTCTCAACTGCACCGATAGGGCGGGCAAGAAAGTGGAACCCCACACTCTGCTTCCCCACTAGATACAGTTAAACGACATACACAGAACACGAATACCCTCAGCTACCACCTTTTAGCACATATGACAAAAAGATATGGGGGTTGCCATAAGGACAATAGGGTCGGGAAAATCATATAGGAGATAATGCTTGACATGACCACCCGATTGATTGGAGGTGGCCTCTCCGATGGCCTAAAGGCCAAGGTGGGGTGTTGTAAGTCATGGACTGCTCATACACCAGGATTCCGTCTTTAAGAATCACTAGTCACCATACGTAGTCAACAGGTAGCAACATAGGGGGATTTTCCGCGCTGTAGAGATACAGTCGGTGTTTCCTACAGTACCAGCTGCCAGGGTGACAGTTGTTCATGTTAGGCAGCCTAATCGTTCAGGAAGCGTTTACCGGTCATTCGTTGGTTGAATCGAACTTAACGGACCTAAATTCCACCATTGTATGTCACCCCGCCGAAAGAAAAAAATACCAAAAATCAGGGAATTAACCGAACTTAATGAAATTTTCAGTGTTGATATATTAATGAATAATAGATATAATGCACTAGTTATTTTATTTAAAAATATTTACATTTTTTCAGGTCAGTTAACTTTGAACCACGTGTCTTTGAGAATCTGTGTTACGTCCCAAAGATACGTGGTTCAAAGTTAAATGACATGAAAAAATAAAAGTTTTTAAATAAAATAACTAGTGCATTATATCTATTATTCATTAATATATCAACACTGAACATTTTATTAAATTCGGTTAATTCACTGATTTTTGGTATTTTCTTTCTTTTGGCGGGTTGACATACGATTGTGGAATTTAGGTCCGTTAAGTTCTATTTAACCCATTCGTTTATTGCAAACTTCTGAGGCTGTCGCGTTATAAGGTCTGTGATGAGACGCCTGTAGTTTAGCGGAAAATCTAGGACACTTCAAAATTCAATTTTGATTTTGTAATTTAGATTTTTCTTATATTTTAACAGAACTTAGAAGCTTTTAAACTATGTTCACCAATCAGTAAGATATGACAGCGAGAAGAGAACTTCCTAATTGCACCGTAAGATTTAGTATCAATCAATGCATACGTGAGATCCATATAATTATCGATAATAAGCAAAGTTTTTGCAGTAGAGGCAATTGATCAAAATCAAATGCATATAAAACTCATTAAAAGTTCTAGCGACATGTGAGAACATGAAGTAAAAGTCAAAAATATAATCAAAATACAAATAATATTAAACAATTTTATTAACCTGTCATCGAAATCAGTTCACAAAACCAGGCGTAAAATGCTTTCTGGGTTTATATTATAAGGTGTCTTATAAGATTATTTGCTAATTGTAAATTAAATTTGGCACAACGCCAGTTATAAAAGGCACGTACTTATAACTGGATATTATTTGATCTACAATCTTCGTAGACATTACACCGCACAGAGTTGTAATCAATCTATCTATCAATCTATCTATCAATTTATCTTTATCTCTCTCAGTCTCTCTCTTTTTTTTTTTTTTTTGAGGATCTCTGTGTTTTGTAAAACCCGTCTGATGAGACTAGAACACATTTTTGAGTTTCTGGTTGAAATAAAATATAACGGGATGACGGTTTGTTAAGTTTTTCTGTCTTTGAAAGTTAAATATTGCTCTGTATATAATCTAATGTATTGAGCTATTTTAAGGGATTTATAAAAAATCCTTGTATGAGTATATATGTTTGCACCTACAAAAATATACTGTATGGTTGTATATTGAGATTTCGTTGATCCCAAATAGAATCATCACTTACTAGTCATTTGGATTACCTTACACACACACACACACACACACACACACACACACACACATATATATATATATATATATTATTATTTATATTTTAATTTTTATTACTATTTTTTAATTTCACTCTGACGGCGTGAAAAAACAGATAATACAATTTATGAGTAAAGAAATATATGACAAACTGATGTCTGGAGAGAAAATATATATAAAGAAAGAATGTTCCAAAAAATTCGTACTGTCTGAAAATAATCAACCAGTACCGCAATAGATGGTCAAAAGAAAAATAAACACCGAAAGAGTTGCTCAATTGAATTGTACAAGTTCTCAATATACTAAGAAGAACAAAACTATAAAACCTAAAAGAGTCAGAAACTACCAACCCAAGTTTCACCTAACCGATCTTCAAGATAATTCAGAATTATCCGTTACCTTTTACGTTATATATATATATATATATATATATATATATATATATATATGTATATATATATATATATATATATATGTATATATAATTGTATGAATATGTACATACCTAAACGTATACATATCTAAACGTTTGTAAATCTATTTTATAGATATGTCATTTCTGATCGATTTCAGCCTTTGGTCATAATTATAAGAACTTTAATCCAAGATTATTTAAATTTCAAGACTGATAGTCTTAGAGACGCAGGAAGATTGGCATTAATGTGCGAATGGGATCATAATTAAATGTTAACACCAAGAGCCTTCTTTATCCTGTCAAATCTTTTCAGAGCTCTAGGCACGAAAATACACAGCAATATTAGACTATTTTCAAGTATGAAATAAGATAATAACAGCTGTAATACGCACATACACACTAGCTTATTTACTGCTTATAGAAGTCTGTCGGAAACGACGATGACCCACTCCATGTGTACGTATATAAGATATTTTAAGTGAAAATAGTGTGCGTAGATCTCTGTCCGACAGTTGGTACAGTGGCAGTGGAATATCAGAGACGAGTGTTCTACCAAGCTTATGCAGTATGCTGTCTCAGTTTATTATTGAGTCACTTGACAAAAGGCAACCCTCTCCGGAAGCCCCTACGCTTGCACCCTAACGCCAGGTTGTATTGGGGATTTGTGGGAGTTGTAAATACCTCAATCATACTACTAGGATGGGCACACACACACACAGACAACACACACACACACACACACACACACACACACACACACACACACACACATATATATATATATATATATATATATCACTTACGTGAATGTATCTCACTGTAGATTAGTAAAATGAATCTTCGTGTTATGTTTATACGAAGCAGTACTAAAACCTTTGAATATATATTTGAATATATGAAAACATTTTATCAAGATTCTTTTTAAAACTTATCTATTAAGAATACAAATATATTCATAATTTTTCAAGATTAATAATCATGTTGACTAGTTAATCGTTGCATCTATTATAACGCGGGGAAAAATATCAATAAAATAGTTAATCACATAAGGGAATATTTAAAATTGGCATGAAAGAAATTCAAGACTAGACACGACGGATTGGGAAAGGTTGATATTTTTTTAGTTAAAATACAGCTAACAGTGGATCTGGGAATAATACACATTAGTATCATACCCAGGAAACCACGTTGTTATTGCGGATGGGACCTCTGTTCTTGGGATAGAGTAATCGTATTCAAAGCCCAGTCGACAAGGCATACAATCAATATGGGATTAACAAAAAAAAAAAAAGTTCAGATTGATTTTGTTATCACTTCTATCATCGAAATCGTAGGCAAATCAAATAAAAACTTATTTGTTCATTAACACTTTATTACCATTTTTCAGTCGTTACCTTTGTAGCGTAACAAGGAGTTATCTTGGTTTGAAGGTGTGTCTTCCTTAATCCTTTGAGACACAGTTTCTCTTATCTTATAACCATTGTTCACGTGAGAAACAATACCCTTATCTCTCTCTCTCTCTCTCTCTCTCTCTCTCTTTCTCCCTCTCTCCCTCTCACTGGTTATGACTATGGTGAAGTGAACACCTTATCTCTCTCCAGTGAGATAAATCCTATTGCCATTTTTCCGAAACGTAAGTGGGATAAACTTTTACATTACCCCTTGCATTACCAAACATTGCTTGGTTTGTCTTAACAGCATTCTGCTCAAATTACTTGTTTGGAACATATTTTATGTTATTACATGTCGGGATGTCGGCGACTGAACTGGCACCCCCATCAGGTACGCCTCAGCTTGTCTTATGTGGTGGGAGCAACACTAAAAGCAAGAGCTATAAAATGGCAGATGAACTCCAGAGGAGCCAACAACCATTCACATCGATGATAATAGGATTGGGGTAATTACTACTCACATAAATCCCTAAATGGGGTAGATGGGTCTCCTTAACCTTAGACATCAATCCACCTACACAAGGAAAAGTTTGTTAGAAAACCTCCGCTGCCTTGCAGCTACCTCATATTCTAAGGAAAAGCTAGGGAAGTAAACGTCGAAATAAAACCCGGAGCTGGAACCCCTAAGGCGGTGTTAAACTTCAGCGCTATCCAGCAATCCCTGCAGCACTATCTTTACCAACCTGCATTGTTTTTCTTTTGACTTTCCCGTGGAACACAACGGCAGTGTGGAAAGAGGATCTGAAGCTTGGAAGACAGGTCATCCTCCACATCAACATGCCCAGGCTACGCCATCGTCTCTAGTAGATGGATGGAAGCCAATGATGTATGTATTAAACATTCATATGTGAATTGTTCATGCGAGTTGTTTGTTTTTCCCTATTAAATGTCTAGTGTGAATGAATATATGAATGCACTAATGCAATATAAGGACCTAGTGTTGTTTACGGGAAGGCTTAGCTCATTCGGTAGAACACTGCATACGAATTGGAATGTTCCGATTTCGATATTTGTTCACGCCAACTCAGCACATGAGTAGCATAGATTAAGTAATCTGATCTGTGTGGTATAGCATTGGAAGCTGACGGTGGCTGTGGAGCTCTACGTCAGCAAAACAATCTCCCTGGTATAGTGCTAGCGAAAACAGGGATATACTTCTTCGCTGTTCGGCTGATACCGACAATAGGCATTTCCAAAAACTTTGGAATAGTTGGCTATGTACTTATCTGCACAGTTTTTATACATATCATTCAATAAGTCCAGGGCCTAACATATAGATGGCATCACTAATAAAACAAATCCATATAATTTTTATAAAGTACTTACCTTCAAATAACACGTGTCAAAATTTGAGCCCACTCTGATTATTAGGTCACAAATTACAGTTATTTAAGTGAAGCCGTTGTTCAAGGGCCGGGTTAGCTCAGTCGGTATAGCGTTCGGCTAGAAAACACAAGGTTTCTAGTTCGATACCGACCCTCGCCTACTCAGTGTATGAGTAGCACAGTGATCTGTGCGGTAAAGTGAGGAGCTGATGTCAGACACTTGGTCTAGCGCTAATGAAAAAAAGATAGACTCCCTCGCTGACTGGCTTATACCGACATTAGGCCGCCCCGACGACTTTACTTTACTTATTGTTTTATTAGTTAGGCCTGGGACTTATTGAGTTATGTGTTACATACACTCTCTTTTTGCAACACGGTATTCACCAAACTAAAAAGTTGCTATTCCAGCTTCCTGTTCTTCATATTACACTAGACACCTTGGCTCAGCTATATCTCGACTCTTTTATGATACTATGCCCTGATGGACCTAATGAATAATACTCGATCAGTGTCAGGTTGAAGTGTAAGGTTGCTGTTAATTTTCTGTTTTTAGAAATATGCTCCAAGATCCGTATGTTTACTTGATACATAGAATAAGTAATTATCAGTTTTGACATTTCAAGAGGCACAACCCGGGGAGATCTGATTCCTGTTGGTTGTGAAGGAGAACGTTGAATTTAGACATTATACGGTTCTGTAACTGACGCCGCTGCTATACATATGAGCGAAGATTGGGGTTCGTCGAATAAATGATGCAATGGCCTCAAACGTATTTCTCAAAGCAAAGACATTGTCATCAAAATTCTTCTCACTCGGCACGTTTCGTGTTGAGAATTTTAATTTTGATATTTGGAACCAAAAACGTTGGAAATTCTTATATATTATTTGAAATAGCAAAATTGATTTAAGCAAAAGAGAGATGAGATTTTCCCCCGTATGAGCAATTTCCATAGGTCAAGTCTTCAGAGGATAAGAAAGATGTTTGTTCAATCTGAGGAGCATTAAGCGTCCATAATGTGTATGTGTGTGTGTATGTGTGTGTGTGTGTGTGTGTGTGGTGATGTTATAATCTTAATATACTAACATGATCTGTGGATATACCACAGTATGATAATTTAATTATTTCAACGTTTTATATGTTTACTTGAGCTATTGCAAAGTAGTTCAATATGTAAAATGTATAATAATCTTGATTTACCTCTCACTCATTTTTTCTTTCTTTCATTATGTCCAATTGAAAAAGATTAGCATTATCACCCACTCTCTATCTATTTCTTTCTTTCTTATTATATTTTTCTGTGTAGAATGTACTTTTTCTTTCCTTTCTTTCTTTCTTTCTTTCTTTCTTTCTTTATAAACACGAAATGGCTCATTATTTAGCTGAACTGATGACACTCATAAAAAATAAGAATTTGGTGGGCAAGCGACACGATATAATCAGGATTACCATTTTTGCATTTGATTTTGGACGATTATGACGGTCTCATTTTTAACCAGACGGCGTTGCAAGATAATAACTGTCGAAAGATAAATTAATATATAGATGCTTTGTTGGTTTTTAATGGTCTTGTAATTTTTACATTTTATATTTAGGAAACTTTCTACTTATATATAAGATAATAAATCTGTCACACACACACACACACACACACACAAAACACACACACACACACACACACATACACACACGCACACAACCGGCATTATAATTTACATGGTTTCCGTAAGCTGTCTCTCTGAGTCGTTGTTATAAAAAAACTCAACCTCTAATTAAAAAATACAAACAAAAATTGATAATGAAATGTATCATTGGTAACCATTACCGTAATTATTTGTGTATATAAGATACACTATTTCCCCAGGTTTTTTCAGTCTAAATGCTAGAGGTTTATATTAAACACGAGTATCGATATAAGCAACATTTATTTCGGCCACATATCTCAACATATTCGGGACAGGATGAGCGAAATTAATTTATATATATAGTTCAAATTAAGGATGTTTACAACGTTACAGAGATAAATGATTGCATACAGTTGTATGATTTCAAGTATTCCTATTCAATACTAATAGTTTATGCACAACTATATGGCTTCAAGTAATTATCTCTTTTTAATAATAATGGTTTGCTTGCACATTGTTATATATAAACTAATATTAATAACCCTTAATAAACAATTAGTGATTCAAGAAACTATTCTTAATATAGGTAATTTACATTTATATAATATAAACTATTCGGAACGAGGACTAATAATATTTACACAGATCTCTTTTATTCATAGAGGGGACTCTAACGTGTACAACAACCACTCGGGTACAAAGTGGACCTGATGTAACTTAGTGCACGACTTAAATACAACATGCACGCAGATCCCGGCGCTAGGGGTGCGGTCTTTTCCGTGCATCCTTCAAAGTTGTTTACCGCCCTGTCGGCTGGGGCGTTAGAATGCACCGACTGCACCTCTGCAGAGGGATAAGACTCCCCCAATGGGGTCACCTGTTGGCCGTGGGTGGCGACCCGTGATGCTTAAGGATAGAGCCCAGTGGATGAGCAGTTCATGACATGCAATACTCCACTTTGGCCCTCTCTTGGGCTAGACGGGCAGTCGGAGAGGCCCCCTCCGATCAATCGGCTGGCCACGTCAAACCCTAGCACCTATATGATTTTCCCAACCCTATTTCCCTTATGGCAAGCCCCAACCCCTTTTTATCATATGGGTACTAGAAGGCGGTGGCTGCGGGTCTACATGTCCTCTATCTGATGGTGAGGTTCCAGTTTTGGAGGTTTGGGGAATGTGGAGCACCCCTTCATCACCATTGCTCCCTGGTCTACTCTGACCCGGAGTGGTAGTACCTGTTAGGGTCCCATCTATGGGTTAAATAGAAAAATGTATTTATAAAAGAATTGATTTATTTAAAACTTTATCTGCATTAAATGATCCACTGAGGTTGATATGCCGTAAAACAAAAGAAACAAAAATCAAAGTTGTTTATATACCGGTCAGTCAGGAATATGGCCCACCACTACGATTTGGGCGAGGTATGTTTTCAACACGGGAGTCTCACACGGGTAAAACTTATAGAAGGGGGGGGGGTTCGTCACGGAAGGGTTCCTCAATTTGTTTACACAAACAAATGACCTTTATCAGTCGGTCGAGGGTATGTTTTTATTGTTATCACTGGACAGGGTTGTTGACATTTTATTCATACGGTTGGCCATTTTGTTTACATCTGACATTATTGTTTTATTCATTAGTTTTTTTCAGTGACAAAATGAAACGGACACCATAATTCCTTTTACTATGAAATGTATTCGTCGGATTGGAATCAAGAGAGAGAGAGAGAGAGAGAGAGAGAGACAGACAGACAGACAGAGAGAGAGAGAGGGAGAGAGAGAGAGGGGGAGGGAGAGAGTACACAGTTTGGTATCCTATCTCCGTGCATTCGAATCCTATCTCAGTGAGTTCCAGTCCTGTCCACGTGTGACCTAAACCCGTCTGTCGTCTCTTGCTGTCTAACCCGATCTGTCGTGCCTTCGTCTGCCCTCACTTAAGTAATCTCATACTCCCAAGCTTCTAGAAAATTCTAAAATGTGTTTGAATCTCATTGGCTCTGAACCGGCTCGCTGGAGTCATAATGTCGCTGACTGAAATTTTTTTCCAATCAAAATTATTTCGATCACCCTACCTTTATTTTAGGTCAATTTAACGTTTAGAAAGAATCAAGGTCATATCGTCTCGACGGTTCTGCCGTCATAATGTCTGTATATTGACAAAAAGATATTTACAAAAAAGATTCGACACTGGTTCTTAAAATGTTTTCGTTTGTTTATTTCAATACAAAATAAAAAAATGAATTTGTGTATCTATTACTCTGACTAGCAAATATATGCACCCTCCGGGTGCAAGGGTTTAAGTTTTAATATAATAAAATATCACATTAAATTAGAAAGGCTAATGAAACTGAATAAGAACGTAGATAAAAATTGGAACAGAGGGGGTATGTTTGAAAAATAGAACAACTTTGAAACTAAGTCTTCCATCATTTTCCATACTCCCGTCTTTCATTGGTAAATTTTCTTAATTTAACTATTTAGTTAAAATAGGAAGTAAAGAATAAAATAACAGTTATTTCTTCTTGTTAATGGATTTCTTTTAAGATTTATCCCAGAGATTTTTGCTCATATTCAATAAGATAAAACCAAACAATTAGAAATCAATAATACTAAGCATATATTTATCAAAATCACATTTTTAAGATCAATATGCAAATTAGCCTTTCCATTCATACTGTAAACCGCTATTTTGTTGTATATATAAATACAATTGCATGTTATTAGTATGTAGATATGGTCAGCAGTCTTAATGATGTAAAACAATTTTATTAATAATTGAGGTTTAAATAAAATAAAGTCAGGGAGAATATGATGTAAATAACAAAGGGAATTGTGGTTTGTATATTAATATAGTTTCGGTTACAGACAGACAAACCCACAATCTCCATTATGATAAGAAGATATTAAATCAAACTTTTTTTTCAGTTAACATATTCCCGCCATCCGCACATTTTCTTTACCCAAATCACTGAATACATTTCACTGAGAATAATGGCAATGAAGGAGTACTCCCCATCCCAGATCTCCAAAACTGAGGCAGCACTATCAGATACAGTTTAGTGTTCTAACTGAGTTTCCCCTATGTTTTTGGGAGGAGAGGTCTAACACCTCTGGACGAAATACAGTCAGCGTATTGTAAGTCCCACCGACATTGCGGTTTTGTTGTAGATTTACTTTTTTGTGAAGTTATGGTTAACAGATAAAGAAGATCACACGAATACATAATTTGTTCTGTATTTTTTTTGCAATGAAGCTTAGCTATTATATTTGATCATTACAGTTAAGTACCTTTCTGACTAATCACTTAATTATACTTGATAGTTATTTTGGATTGCTTACCAGTAGGCCTATACTTTGTGTATAATAACTCTGTACTATCAGTATCATTTATATTAATTCCTAACCACACCCTTTTTTCGTTTACAGTGCATCTTTATACTAAGATCATTTCCAATGTATTCTATAGTAAAACCATTACCACTGTGTTGTAATAGTTAAATAATTTAGAATGTATTTCTATAGTAAATGGAGTGAGTAATGGCTAACATGCTAAACTGCGACATCGCAGTAAGCGAGTTCGAACTTCAGTCGCATAATTACATTAATTTTAGGACTAGTACCCTTGGGGGAATGTATGGACCGCCTCACCCCACACTATGGGTTAAATAATAACCTGCTGTTTTCTCTACAAGGATGGTTTGGGGCATTATATAACCTAGGAACGCTGATAGGCCATTAAACAAAAAAAGAAAAAAAAAACAAAGAAAAAACCTACAGTAAAATTATTACAATAATAGCTAAAAACATTACTGTATTTTATAGTAAAATAATTTACAATGTTTTATTCTATTGTAAACTCACTAACAATGCGTTTTATATTAAAGGCTGTGAGTGAGAGAGAGAGAGAGAGAGAGAGAGAGAGAGAGAGAGAGAGAGAGAGAGAGAGAGAGAGAGAGAGGGCGGGAGGGAGAGAGAGGGGGAGAAAGAAGGGGAGAATGAAGAAGCTAAGCTATTGTATTTATATATTAATATATTATCAGTAAAGTCGTCTACTTTTTTTTATGAATCACTTTATTATACTTTAAAAAAAAGCGAAGTGACTGCACAACTGAGAGTAAATAATCGACAAAATTCTTTCGACCAATTTTATTATCAGATTGTAATAAAAGACGAACAAGATAATTGCTTAGCTCAAGATTTATTCAACTCATCCGTTTTGCATGTAAAGGGAACATTTCTTAATAAGTTTCGTGAACTGATCCAGGGAGAAGACAACAATGTTGACTTCCCACCATATATATATAATATATATATATATATATATATATATATATATATATATATATATATATATATGAACAATGCGGTATTATTGCATAAATGCGTCCTGACCTCCTGCCCTAAAAAATGCTAAGCAGTGCCTGTTGATAAACCAACCTGCGCTACGATTGCACTCCCTATCTGTTTAAAGGCATTTTACCCGAAAAGTTAATGCGATATGAAAGAGATATTTTAAACCCCCACCCACCCAGTCTTTTTCCGACAAGTAAACGTAAATATGTTAACCCTCCCCCTCTTTAAGATATTTTCATCGGTTTGAAGTCGTTTTTATTGACAAATAACTTTCTTTATTTTGGTCTGAAAGCGTTAAAAGTAAGGTATTTTTATCGACAAGTAAATGTAAATATTTTAGTCCTCCATCCTTTAAAATATCTTTTTTTCGCTATTTTCATTTTATTTTAATTCAAAACAACTGTCACAAATTTATATTTATTTCAGTATTTTCATATCATTTTAACTAAAAAAAACTGTCATGTATTTTTAAATAAATACGAGTTTCGAAAATTAAAAACAATCAATACAATAAAATACAAATAAACAATCACGTACAAATAATAAATCAAAATATTTAGATATTCATTTTTATTTTAATTCAAAACAAATGTCCCAAAAACAATCAAGACATTAAACAAACACGAATAAAAAATCAGAATATTTAGATATTCTTTTTTTATTTCGAAACTTTTGAATTAAAATAAAAAAGAATATCTAAATATTTTTTTCAATCACCAACCCCAAAACTTTAAAAAAAATTTTAGCTGACGCGACTTTTATTTGTCCAGTAATTTTTTTCAATCACCAACACCTAAACTTTAAAAAATTTTTTAGCTGCCGCGACTTTTATTTGTCCAGTAATTTTTTTAAAAGTATAGTCGTCGGTGTCCTGAAATCGTTATCAGCCGGACAGTGAACGAGTCTGTCCACTTTTCACCAGTGCTAGACAAAGGAGATTGTTTTCTTAGCGTCATAGGTTGAGTCCCACACCTACCATCGGCTCATCACTTTACTACACAGATCCCTGAGCTACTCATATGATGGCGAGGGCCAGGAACTGTGAGGCTCCTAGCCGAATATTCTACCGTAGTCTGCTGTAAATAAATGCGAACAACCGTTTGTATATATATATATATATATATATATATATATATATATATATATATATATATAACACAAAAATTCGGAAAACATGTCTGATTTAACCTGATTAGTAAACTTGCTTTTTGTTAATAATCTAAAATAAGAGAATTATTTCAAATCAACTTATTGGCAAAACTCGGTAAAATTCATGTTTATTTTTACTTGATTGATTGTTTTCATTTTCGAAACTCGGTTGAATTTATTTAGAAAGACAGTTTTTTTTAAAATTAAAATAAAATGAAAATACAGAAAAGAAGATATTTTTTAAATTAAAAATTACATTTTATTAAATTAAAATGAAAAAGAATATTATTGATCTCTAATATCATTGTTTTATTTTCAAACGTATTAAAATCAATCCTATGAAGGCTTTCATATAGAACCCAATTAAAATATGATTGAAATAAGAGTAAACTTTTCTATGCGTTCGTATTTAATTTCGTTAGTCTTTCTAATTTAATATATTTCATTATATTAAAACTTAGATACTTACGCCCGGAGTGCGCATATTCTTGCTAGTATATATAAAGATTAAAGAATAATAAGCGACTGTTTTCTTTCTTTTGAATCAACAGTGTGAGAGCGCTTCGTTCAACGTTCATAGCTGTTCAAAGAATCAATGCTTTAAATCTCTGCTAGTTCATGCGTCAACTTGTGAAATGATGCCTACAAACACTGATGGAATATGTACCAAATGAAATTATTCACACTTAACTCTTTTCATGTTCAATTTAGCCGAAACAAGAAATAACATTGTTCGAATGAGATTTTAATGGCACAAAACTCTTCCGACAGGCGAATTTTCTAAGACGAAGAAAAGTTAGTCTGCTTTACTGAAGTTGATATTGATCAGATAAGTTATTTCGGAGGTCACGAATTTTTTTCGCCAGACAGACGCCGATATGTATATGTTTACAGCTATTTTCATGACTCCATTTTTTAGGCTTCGATTTTGATTGTAGTTAGTAAATTGATGTTTATATTGATGAATGTCTGCCTTATCATGTTTACTAGTTAAGCGACATTGAAAAGGTTTCCTTCATCAGTCTAACTTCATATAAATTGGTTTCATTGTTTTGCTTCCTTCTAAATCTCCCTTACCTTTCATATATATAATATATATACATATATATATATAATATATATATATATATATATATATATATATATATATATAATATTGTTGGCATCCTCTTGATATATATATATATATATATATATATATATATATATTGTTGACATCTTATTGTCTGCTAAAGACGATGGCGTAGTGTCCATTTTTTTCCCTAACTGCATCCGAACAGGCCAATTTTTAAATGGCAATCTTTGTTGCAGTGACTGCCAACAAAATGGGATGCTAGCTAGAATTGTTGTTGTCTCTCCTTCCTTCTGACTCTCTTTGCTGTGACGACGTATTTCCTCTCTTTTTCACTCTTTTTCGTGCCGTGTTTGACAAGGTGACACCAGGCCGCTCGGTTTTCTGCACCAACCTCCCATGTGTTAGTGTTGATGTGACATGTCTTCATGTCGGACTTGCAGAGGTCTGTGAAGCGTTGGCGTGGTCAACCTACTGATCGGGAGCCTTCTACTAATTCGCCACACAGAAGGTTTTGGGGATGACATGATGAGTTACATTGGCTACACCACAAGAAAATTATCAAGAAGACTTACTGTACACCTATCAGATTCTAATTCTATATAACAACATTTAAAAAAGCACAATTGTCTTACTACAACGTGTATAAATATTTTAGTAGATAATATAAACATACTTCATACTGACAATGATATTTAAAAATTAAAAATCCATGAAGTTCTGTATATAAAATTTAGACAACTCACTATTAATAGAATTAACTTTGAAACTAGTGATAATATTTTAAAATGTTTTAAATATATAAATAGAAAATTTAAACTCCAGAATTCTTAAAATAGATACATATAACAATTTATATTCTAAATACGTTTACCTAGCTTAATAAAAATATTTAAAAAATAACTTGCCACTTGGTGATAAAATCAAAGCAATTACTTTAGCATTACATTAACATGACTTAAACAGTTATAATAATGAAAGACACTCATAATCTACCTTGATAATGGTTCGGATACGAACCGAAAGTACTCGGTCAGGCAAAAATGGCTTTTTCGGAGAAATCATTAATTCTTTTCAAGATTGTACAACCAAAAGAATTATTAGGAAGCTTAAATCTTTTTTAAATTGCTATATATCTTCATTTATATCTATTCATTTATTTCGTATTCTACTTGATAAGGACGCTGAACTGGCAATAATTATTGTATTGTATCACGGAATACGTGGATGCAGAACGTCAGAAAAAATACAGTGCATTGTGTTATGTTGTGTCACATTTGCAAATTGTACAGGCGTGTCATCATTCAAGATTAATCTCTGGGTGGTTTCTTTGACCACGATAAAAGCAATGATTTCAATATGTTGTTCAAACTAGCCATTTATTTTAAAGATCCGCATTACTATCTTGAAGTTTCCAGCCATCTGTTATCTAAAAAGTCTTTTTAAGTTTTTCCAAATACAAATACAAAAAAAGTAATTGGTTCAACGCTTTTTTCCGATAAACATACAATGTAATAACGAACAAAAAAAAAACAAAAACATAAAAACAACACAAAAATAATAGAATACATACAAAATAAGTTTTATTTTAAACGAAAAGATAGCAATATATTGCTCTAAAATATATCACACTCTAGGTTTCTTTTTTTGTTGTTTTTTTGTTTAATGGCACATCAACACGCCTGGTATATTTAATGCCAATGAGATTCTTCTAGAAGAACATTAGTGGTATTATTCACCCTATAGTTGGGGTATGAGGAGATCCTTAATTTCCCAATGGTATTACTCTGCAAGTGATCGTAACAGCACGACTGGAGTTCGAACTCACTTACTACGATGTTACTACGTCACTCAAGTAAAAACATTAAAAACATATAAAATATAAATTCATTCCATAACGATATATGCGTTTTTTATTTCATTTCGTAGAACATAAAAGAAACAATTTGCCTATAACTTCCAAAGGGTAACTAAAAATCTCCAAACCTCTTTAGCTCATTGAATACGAATAATTTTAAAATTTGTCCCATAAATGTGACCCTAACAGCCACCTTGTCAGAATGGACTTGTGAGTAAAGCAATAAAGGTGTACTCCACATTTTCTCGAAGTCTCAACATCACTCACAGTTTAGTGCCATAAACAACATCCCCTCCCCTTTGAATGTCTCATCGTGGTATAATGGTTAGCAGGCTAGACTCGCAGAACCATTACTAATGAATAGCGCGTTTGAAACTCGTGGATGCCTCTTATTTTCAACCTTTTGTCATATATCCTAGCCGTGGCGAACGTACGGGTAAATACCTCCACAGGACACCCTCTTTAAGGGGATTTTAATCCTCTGCAGGAAACACCTTCAGTGTATTCTAAACCCCGTCGACAGAGCGGGACTACTGTGACAAAAAAAAAGTCTTCGAGATGGCCTAAAGTCGGTATCAGCCAATCACCGAGAGAGTCTATCCCCTTTTCACTAGCGCTAGACGACGGAGATTGTTTTTGCGTCTGGGGTGGAGTGCCACACCTACCATTAGCTCTTTACTTTATCGCACAGATCTCTTTGCTACTCATACGCTGAGTTGGTGAGGGCCGGTATCGAACTAGGAAACTTGTGGTTCCTAGCCGAACGCTCTACCGACTGAGCTAACCCGGTCCTATATACACTGACTAAGAAGGACTAAATACAGTGGAATCAATAATTAGTAGATTTAATTAACCGTTATCCAAACAGAAGAGATAAAAGGTGTTTGTAAAGGAAATTTGTCTTAAGGCCAAACCTATTGAGCTATCAGTCAATAAAGAAATCGCTAGGAAAGGCTTCAAAGATTTGTTTGATCGGCACCACTCTACGGCTGCTTCTCAAGGAATCCCAAAACGGGCAGAAGTAATTAGACTACAAAAAGTTGAAAACAAGAGATGAACCCCCTCATGAGATTAGAAAATGTTGAGTTTTGATGTGTTCTAACTTATAACATTATCATCATGATTTAAGAAGCAATGTAAAATCATCATCATCATCATCATCATCATCATCATAATCATCAGATTGTGCTGACAGCACGGATTCCCATAACTGTTCCTAGTCACCCATCCTTATCGGCCATCACTACCTGTCGGTTTTCCGCACGGCATCGATTATTGGCACATATTTTACTGATGTAAATTTGTTGGACTGCATATATATATATATATATATATATATATATAGGATTGGAACGAATGACTTGTCTGATACAAAATGATATTTACTTAACCAATAAAGACATGTAAATTAAGAAATATATAAACAAAACAACATTCGTCAGCGTCTCTAAAATCTTCAACGCTTCATTAAATACTTTGTTTAAATGTTCAATTGTTTAATTTAAATTAACACACACACACCACACACACACACACACACACACACACACACACACATATATATATATATATATATAATATATATATATGAACTCTAGAATTCCGTTACTTGAACTTTCATGTAGTATGCACAAATTTCCGTCTGATGTTTGTTAACATCACAAAAAACCTTACGTAACGGACTTCAGGTTCTCATAATTATGATTGTTTTTTTTTCTCTACGATAATTACAGTGACAAATATTCTATGCAAACAATTATGATTTGCATTTATTTTGTGATAGAAAAGTGGAAATATAGATAAATACTTAGACCTTGCAAGAGAACTAAAAAAAAAATTTGGAACATGAGAGTAACGGTGAAACCGATTATGGTTGGTGTCCTTAAAATGGTCTTTAAAAGCCTGGAATAAAAACTGGAGAAATAAAGAAATCAGAGAATGCATCAAGACCATCCAAACATCCAGTCGTTTTTGCTGTTCTTGTATGGAAATGAAAGAAAGCGAAATGATAAACAAGAACTGGAAAAGATAAACAAAAACTGTGGAGCATGAAGGAGCCAGTGATACCAATTCTATTTGGCGCACCAGGAATTATTCCGAAAATCATGGAAAACGCACATTGGTGGTCAGAGAAAGTATCAGGAAAATACAGATCTCAGCATTGTTAAGATTAGCTACAATACACAGAAGAGTCCCGGACACCGAAGGAAACTTGCTATCAGTCAGATTCCAATAAAAAAAACTACCTGTGTCTGCTGGTGTAAATAACTTACAAGGAATAATAATAATAATAATAATAATAATAATAATAATAACTGGACCATTCTTAAAATGGAAAAGAGAAGAAGTCAAACAGATAGACCATAAGACAAAACATTACACCCGAAAAATGATAAAGACAGGGTACATGTGTAAAAAAAGAAGGTAGAAGAGATCTTGCCAACATTGAGTATAGCGTAGATGCCACAATCCAAGAACTCGAAGAATACACACACAAAACAGAACATGGAAATATTAATTACAGCAGCAAATGACAGTAATTGCAATCTTTGGACAACAAGAAAAACAAGAAAAACACGTAAACAGAAATGAGAGGAAAAACAATTATATGGACACTTCAATTGACAAATTGGATTCTCTCTTACTCTTCAAAGATATCGCAATTCGGACAATACAGATATAAGCTATATTTTATAATTGTTTTGGTCGTTCTTTATCAAGTCCAGCTGCAATGTACAGTCCGATACGAAGAACTTAAGAAGCCGTATACTACAATATACTATACTACAATATACAGTATACTACAATATACTATAGTACAGTATACTACTAATATAATATACTATCTAAGATTTTTTGTAAAAAAGTAATTTCAAATGTATCCAAAAACGAATCTTCCAAGGATCGAACTCGCTATTCAGTAATAAGGGATTTGCATGACTTAGCTGACTAATAATTATACCCTGATGGTTACAGTACTTTTAAAGCGTTCTCAATGGTAGTCTGAACCCTTGGAACAATAACCAAAAATCTGGTAAAGAGACTCGATGACCTCGAGATTATAGGAAGAATAGAAACCATCTAAATCACAGTACAACTAAAATCGGAAGAATTAGAAAATTAGAAAAAGACCTGTAGATCGGAAGAGATTTACTGTTACTTCAGTGAAAGACTATCAGATAGTGCAGGTCTGAAAAACTCCCATAATAATACTAAAAAAGAAATTAATGGATACTTATGTGGAAATACAAAGACATTGCACATGAAATTTCTTGGCCAATGGCTACGAAGAGTAAACTTCAAGAAAGAAACTGAATCCTTAATAATAGCAGCAAACAAGTATGCTATAGGGACTAAGTATATTAAAACGAAAATTAATTAGACAAAGTGGGATTACAAATGTAGATTATGTGATGATTGAGATGAATCAATTAATCAAGTGATAATTACAGCAAGATGTGAACAGTGCTTTTAGTATTTATCCTAGGTATATGTTGCACTGGTGATACATTTTACAAACGTTTGATATAGAAATATATATATACCACGTCAGAAAATAAATTCAGTTTCAAATTTATATGAAAAGAATCCTTCAAAAATTTAATAAAAAACATTCATTTGATGATTAACTCTTTGTCCACTGCTACAATCCTACCGTAAGCCATCAGCAGCTGCTTTCGTACGTGTCACTTGTTTACAGTGAAGAATCACTACGTGAATACCCATATCATCTATTGTTTTGTCTGTGAACCAACCTTGAGACTGGTAAAAAGTAAAAGTAAGTAAAGTCGTCGGGGCGGCCTAAAGTCGGTATCAGCCAGTCAGCGAGGGAGTCTATCCCCTTTTCAATAGTGCTAGACCAAGGAGATTGTTTTTTAGCATCTGAGGTGGATCGCCACACCTACCATCAGCTCCTTACTTTACCGCACAGATCCCTGTGCTACTCATACGTTGAGTTGGCGAGGACCGGTATCGAACTAGGAACCTTGTGGTTTCTAGCCGAACGCTCTACCGACTGAGCTAACCCTTTGCAATAGGGAAAATCCCATCATACAGATACAAAATATCAAGAAAGTTTAGTTTAGCCCTGGGGGAAATTTGGTTGCCAAAGTGTTAAAGGAATAACAAGTTTATAGAGATTATTGGCGAAGCAGTAACCTTCCACCAAACACTATTTGCAAAGCTCTCTACTAAAAACGGGAAAGGGCTCTTCGTCGATAAGTTCACATCTGCATAGAAAGTTATTTTTGTGTTCCTCTTTTATTATTTTGTATTTCATTACATTACATTATATTTTTACATCACATTGTTGCATAACATTCCTCGTATCTCATTCTATTTGTTTTTATATTGTTTGGATTTGTATGTACCATTTCATGCATTCCTCATCCTTAGGAACCATATTTGTCTTCTGTCATATTTTGTTTTCTTTTATTTTTGTGACGTTAACTAATTCTCTTTTTATTCATATGCGGATGCCCCTAGATCACATCACCAAGACGTATGTGTTACATATGGACGTTGATTATCACAGGGGAACTGATTATTATGGACGTAACCTTCAGGCAGACATTATGAAGCAAATCCAGCCATGTTCGGTCATCGCATTGTGATAGAAAACAAATCGTAAACAAGAATATTTTCTGTTACGATTCGTGTAGCCATTTTAGGGCTGTAGTTGAAAATAGTTTTACAGTGGATATCCCTTGTAGCATAAAGTTTGATTCTTTCTTGAAGTAGAAAGATATAGTATCTGTTTTAATCCTTGCCTACTGATCTGTGCTTAGAGAGTTGTATAATCCTCCTTCCTTGGTTTGTCCTTCTGCAGCAAGTAAGTTTAGGACAATTTATCAACGCCTTTAAACAGTAAATTAAATACATGTTTAGGCGTTTTTGATTGGCCGATTCAGCCACCCGTGTTTTGGAACAGTTTATAAATACAAGTCGTGGTCTTCAGCACACCTCATACCAGAGATAATCCAACATTTTCTCACAGTTTTATCAGAGGATCATCGTTGTTTATTATCTCACTGATTTTTATAGATTGTGATATAAATAGAATCCAAGTGACAATGTAAAAAAAAATGTTTATTTTTGTTTCGGACTTTGTCAGGTGTTCTCTGACGGTCAGCTATATATTCTGTAAGACCATTTTTTGTCAACTCTTTGGTTGGGTGGTTGGATTTTACGGCATGTTAACACTTGCTGGCTTATTTTATGCCAAATACATTTTGTTTTATTCATTCTTGATAGTATTTTAGTTTGAATTTTTGGATTATTCGGACTATTGTCTTCATCTTTATTGCTATCTGTACTACGTTTCGACCGATGTGTCCTCCAGCCCTCTTCAGGTATATCTTGTCGGATTCGGGAACATTCTCGAAATCGAAAACCTTCTCTTCGAACTATAGCACTTTCTTTTTGAACTCGGGAGCCCCCTTGTCCTAATCGGGAGCCTTCACGGAACTCTGAACCCAACCCTTTATTAAATCTACTGGGGTATCCTGTTCTCATTCCGCTAAACATGAGTGGGTTCAAGTGTTAAGCTGTGTTAATTATTATTCTATGTTACTGTCACCCTTGACCAGGATTGAACCTGCAGCCTAGAAATAACTGTCATTTAGAACAGTCTTAACTCAATGCCTACATCCACTGCGCCATGTGTCCATTTTTTAAAACTCATTTTTCGATTTAACCCATAGATTGGACCCTAGCAGGTACTACCACATAAGTGGCGTTATCATGTGAACACCTACACATGGACACATCAGAGTAACCAAACCAGGAAGTACTTATATTGATCAGCTCTGTACGGATACTGGATGTCGTGAGAAGGACTTAACATGAGCGATGACCGATAGGGATGAATGGAGAGGAGAGAAATGGAGATAGAGATAGAGATAGATAGATAGAAGGAGAGAGAGAGAGAGAGAGAGAGAGAGAGAGAGAGAGAGAGAGGGGGGGGAGAGTCATGGGAACCCATGTTGCCAGCCTGACATGATGATGATGATGATGATGATGATGATGTGGTCCTCAGTCGATTTGTGTAAATGTGCTCATGATAGAATATCAGGAGATTAACAGCTAAAACTGTAAACAAGAATGTATTTTGCTTGAAAGTAATTAAGTATAAATATATTAATCGGCGATGTTCTCCCTGCGTCAATTTGGGTTGCGTGCACGCCACGAATGATGTATATAGTTATTTACGAAGCTTAGCGTAGTCGTAGCACAGCTGAGTAATAATGCTAGTCCAGCCTGTTAACTATACATCATGTGAGGTACTAGCAGGACCTCATGATAATGATGATGATGATGTTGATCATCATCAGGTCACACTGACAGCACAGATATCCATGACAATGTCTCGTCTAGTGTCTCTATCTGGGAGGTCCTCTGTGCGGCATTCAGAATCTGAGCAGAGCTGATCGATGTAGGTCCTTGCTGGAAGGCCCGCATTGGTTAGTCCATGTGCATGTTTCCACAGGAGAATGTCATTTATGAGTTTGTCCTTGCTTCTCCAGCAGTGTCCAGTATGTCTTTGTCGTCTTATTCGGATGTTTGTGTGATAGGGGGCAAGTAGCCGTGTAGCTGCGTTCTTGTGGGATGCTGCTTCCACGATATCATTCAGACCCCACACAAAATTATTATGCAACCCCTATTAATCTTATTCTCTTATTATTGTTGAGGTTTTGTGGAAGTGGTGCAGCTATACAGTAGCACTGATATAAGTACGACTTGGAACAATTGTCGCTTTAACTTATCAGTGAGATCGGACTTCCATATGATTGGTAACCTGCCTATAGCAGTCTATGCATTTATTATGTGTTCATTAACATCGCATTCCGTGGATGAGATATTACTATCGAGGTATATGAACGGGTCCCCCGATTATACAGGCTTATTTTCCAGATGATAATGACAAAGCCATACGTAATTGAGAGAAAGATTGTGTCCTCTAACCTTAAAAGTAGGCTAACCGGTCAAGAAGGAAAAACACAAGCCTCAATTGCAAAGAAGGGGACATGATTGTGCAGCTCCATTAAAAAAATCATTTGTTTTCATGTGGAAGAGTAAACAGCTCCTTAAAATGTTACTTAATTCGTGGGTTGCCTACGATTTATGTAATGTATTGTAGTCAAATATAAATTACGGTATTCATAAATGGAAAGTTACCATTGAATTATAGGATGACCATTATATAAGGGATTGACAACAGTTCCCTTTTCGCTGACCTAGGCGTTAATTTTTCATTGGCTAAATGCAACCGTGTGAAAGGAAATAAGTTAGAGTGGAGAATTTGGTGGTTCGTCGATAGGAGCAGACGCAATGGTCATCCGTCCCCAAGTAAACCATCTTCTCGCCGTGGCGGCTGAACTCCTTGAACAAAGACGTTCATTATTAAAAAAACCAACAAATAACAAAGAGGATGAGCACAGATAACCGGAGCCCAGAACAAAAGAAGCCTGTAGTCAACCATAGGAAGAGACAAAGAAAATCACCCCAAAAGAAGATGGCCAGTCAGCGAAACAGAACTCTCCTCCCCATTTTATACCCAGCAGATGAAGTGGGTCTATAACAAAAAGAAAAGTATGTACTTTTTCAAAGACGTTATTTACAATCCTTGTTGCTTTTCTTTGATTTCTTTGTTTAATGGCATATCAACCTTCGTTGGTTATTCAATGCCAAATCCAGCCTTGTCGAAGAGCAGTAATGGTACAAATTAACCCATTGCTGGGGGGGGGGGAAGGTTCATACCCATGTGTATTTGTCCGAAGGTGAATGTAATAGTGCCACTGGAGTTCGAACTCGTTTACTACAATGTCACAATCCGACTCATTAGCTACTTGACAACAGGGACTCCGCCCCACTTCTTGCTGGAAATCTTCAACTCACATTGTCTTCGGTTGGTTCATCTCAACATGTTGAATGTTCTCAATGAACCACAATGATGGCCACAAAGCCAGAAGTTGGGAAACAGGAGAAATCCACGATCACTAGGATTAGGGAAGTAGCTGTGAGGGTGAGAGAATAGTTGGATTCATAACTTACTCAAAAATATTGAAACAGCTTCGCCCAGGATTTGAACAAAACATTGCTATGGTGTTTGCTTATTTATGAGTGATACTGAACATTAATTTTATTATGTAATAGGAATTATATGAGAAATCTTAACTTAGGAAGACGTCATATACAAGCAACATTCTTGATATGTGGTCCAACTTGGTCATGAACTAACCGTTAAATGAATGAACCTTATCAAGCCAGCTATAGGTTAAATAGTACCATTACTGTCCTTTAACAAGGATGCATTTGGCATTAACAAGCCCCCAAAGTTTGATATGCCATTAAACTAAGAAACAAAAACGCCACATTTCGTTCAAGTCATGCTGAAAGCACCGGTTCCCGCTAGATCACTAAAGTTAAGCAGTGATAAGCCTGTTCAATACTTAATTGAGTGACCACTTAAGCAGGAGCATGTGCTGTAAGCAACTCGAGTCCTTTGTTTATTAAAACGATTAATTCGGCATTAAATGACCCGGAAAGTTTTGATATACCGAAAATAAAACAACCAACCAAAAAGCTGCGCTATTGCATACACTTTCGTAATAATACTTTTGGTAATGGTATTGATTAAATAGCACCATTACTGTCTTTCTATAAGGATCGGCTTAGAACTAAATAACCCCAAAAGTTTATATGCCATTAAACAAAGAAATCTAACCAAAAAGCTAATACAGGCCAGATAATAAAACTTGAAAATGAGACAATCTCTTATCAGTTAATCATAGTGGTTTTTGCTGAACAGTTTGATTCATAAACTTTAAATCTGAAAAAATAAAATCCATTGTGATTTATATACGTGCAATAAACTCCACTGTGAATTTAATGATAGATAAACATATTTTTTGTTTTATATTAAAAACAATATTAAACCGATTGCTGGAATAAAG
Organism: Doryteuthis pealeii; assembly: GCA_023376005.1. Classification (NCBI taxonomy): domain Eukaryota; kingdom Metazoa; phylum Mollusca; class Cephalopoda; order Myopsida; family Loliginidae; genus Doryteuthis; species Doryteuthis pealeii. The sequence goes on from CM042139.1 coordinate 62,641,585, forward strand.
GAAGACGTTGGAACGAAACTTAAATTAAAGTCATAAATATTATTTTTAGATCTCTTGTTGAATTCTGCAAATCTGGAAGTTATAATTTATTTAAAGAAGGGGAAACTTTATCGCAGAGAGAGAGAGAGAGAGAGAGAGAGAGAGAGAGAGAGAGAGAGAGAGAGAGAGAGAGAGAGAGAGAGAGAGAGAGAGAGAGAGAGAGAGAGAGAGAGAGAGAGAGTAATTTGGACTTGTGACAATAAGCATCTGCTGATCCTGATTTTTGACAGTTTAAGTCTCACTTGTTAAGCGTTGGCGATCGTAACAACGTTATAAAACAGTTTCTGGAATCTTTCAATGTGGAATGATTTGAATAGAAGCCAAGAAAAAAAAGAATTAAAAATAAAACGAAAAAAAGAGAAAGAGACACGAGATATAATAAATAAGTCTTCAAGCAGAAACAGTTGCCAAGAAAGCCTGACACAATGAATGTAATAGATAGGCATCGATGTCGATAAAATGTAATATATTAAGATGTGAAAAATGTCTTTCAAAAAAGTAATATTTGATGATATTCATTATAATTTCTGAAATGACAAATGTGTACACACACACACACACACACACACACACACACACAAACACAAAACACAGAGACGCTCACACACATGCACGCACACAATCATATATATATGTGTGTGTGTATTGTGTATAAAATACAATATATATATTACCACTGTGTATAGTTGACACTATCTCACTTGATGAGACAGTAGTAAGCCAATATATACAGTATTATTAGGAGACATTGTTAGTAGACATACAGTATTATCATTAGACAGACATATATATATATATATATATATATATATATATGTGTGTGTGTGTGTGTGTGTGTGTATGTGTGTGGTGTGTACACACCTCAATACACTATATGTACTACCACAGTATGGTTAATACTATCTCACTTGATGAGACAGTAGTAAGCCAAAATGTACAGTATTATTAGGAGAATGCGTAATATTTGTGATAGAGCAACATTAATAATTAATAAATATATGTTAGATTTTGTATATATTTACTTGCATGGAAACTTATCTGCTAGCATATTGTTTTCATGCTCGTTAAAACTTGCTCGTTTAAACAGAGCAAGTTTCAGGGAGTAAAAGATTTTTAAAAAGTGAAAAAAATAGGGACAAAAGGGATTGTGCGTCGGTGATTTGAAATTGTGTAACTGTATGCACAGGTCATTTGGTTATTTACACATGTGATGCATAAGTTATAAGAACTAGCGGTTTCCCCATGCATCACATGCCTTTGTGATTTCTCTTGTAGGTGGCTTATATATACTAGCAAATATAATCACCCTTCGGGTGTAAGTATTTAAGTTTTAATGTAATAAAATATCGTATTAAATTAGAAAGTCTAATAAGAAGGCAGATAAAAAGATTTGAAACAGAGTGGGGGCATAATAGAAAAATAGAAATGAAACTTCCTCTTCCATCTCTCCAGTCGTTCATTGCTGAATTTTACTTATTTAACTATCTAGTTAAATTAGGAAATAAAGAATAAAATGACAGTTATTTTTTCTTGTTAATGGATTTTATTTAAGATTCATTGGAGAGATTTTTGCTTATATTCATTAAAATAAAACCAAACAGTTAGAAATCAATAATACTAAGCACATATTTAATAAAATCACATTTTTAATATCAATATGCAAATTAGCCTTCTCGTTCACACTGTAAACCGCTATTTTTGTATATATAAATACAATAGCTTGTTATTAGTATATATATATGGACAACACTAATAAAAAGGTGAAGCAATTTTATTAATAATTGAGGTTTAAATATAAATAAAATCATGGAGAATGTGATGTTAATTGTGACTCGATTAGTAATATAGTTTCGGTTACAGACAGAAAAACAAACAATACCCATTATAATAAGATATATATATATATATATATATATATATATATATCAATGTTATTAGTGGTTTTGTCTTGTATATTACGTGTTTGCACTTGATCCTGCCAACTCCTGGACCATTCATAAAAGGCTAGCTATGCTTTCACTCTTTTCCGCTTTTCTAAGGGGCTTGCCCCACTCACAACTTCACTATACAGATTTTGAAATATCCTCATTTAATTTCATAGACATTGTCTCCTCACAGAATATGTAAAAGTATATCTAGTATTTTCTTTAGCCTCAAAAAATTGTTTTTTTCTTCAATGTTACTATATTCAACTGTGTGCAAATTATAAACTATATAACTGTCTCAGAAAACCTTGAAGAAAGAAGTTTCTCGTAAGATATCTTATAACTCTCAGGATATTCATTGCTTTCATAACTTTCATCCTCGTCTGCCAATTATTTTGAAACTTTCTCTGATTTACTTAGAAACTCTGGAACAAACATATTTCTTGAAAGGTGTCACCATGAAGAATCAACTCGTAGTCATAATATATTACGATCAAGTCACACTGAAAGCACCGGTTCCCGCTAGATCACCAAAGTTCAAAGCTTAGGTGGGTTATCACTTAAGCAATAGCTGGTACTGCATCTCTTTGTTTATCAAAATGACTTGATTCAGCGTAAAATGACACGAAAATGTTTGATATGCCGTAAAACAAAATTACCAAAATAAGCATATTATATTTGAAAGCTCAAACGGGAACAGGGATTTATATACGACTAGCAGGACCTGTGGATATACCACATTATGATGATTTAATCATTACAACGTTTAATATGTTTACTTCATAGCTATTGCTAAATTGTTTAATATGTAAAAAGTATAATAATCTTGATTTAACTCTCCCATTCTTTATCCCCTTCTTTTCATCTTTTCATTATGTTCAATTGAAACAGATTAGCGTTATCGCTTGCGCGCGTAATCCTCCTCTATCTATCTTACCTCTACTTTCTTTCTTTCTTTCTTTCTTTCTTTGTTATTATATTTTTATGTGTAGCATGCCATTTTTCTTACCTTTCTTTCTTTATAGTAAAAACGGAATGGTCCATTATTTAGAAGGAATGGGGACACTCATAAGAATTAAGAATTCAGAAACATCAGATAATCAGGATTTGCATTTTTGATTTTCATCTTGTACGATTTGGACGGCTTCATTTCTAACCAGAGAGTGTTGCAAGATGATAAAGGCCGTACAATTAAGTAACACGAATGATCATATATAGATCCTTTTATATCAAAGTTTCAGTTTTCAAAGATATATTTTTGAGATCATATTTTCTGTAGAAAAAAAGAAGCTATTTCATATTTTAAATCCATTTAGACATTTAAAATGTTTTCTCCAATGATTTGTCCGTTCTGTCGACTGGGGCATAAGAATAAACCAACTGCACCTCTGCAGAGGGAAAAGATGCCTCCAATGTTGCCACTTGTTGGCCGTAGGTGGCGACCCTTGATGCATATGGACGGAATCCTGGAGGATGAGCAGTCCATGACAGGCAACACTCAACTTAGACCCTTATTTAGGCTAGACGGGTGGTCGGAGAGATCCCTTCCGATCAATCGGCGGGTTATGTCAAGCCCTAGCACCGATATGATTGTCCCAACCCCTTTGCTCTTATGGCAACCTCAAACCGTTTTTATCATATAGGTTCTAGAATGCGGTGGCTGAGGGTCTTCATGTCCTTGGAATGAAGTTAAACTCTAGTTGATGATGTGGTTCCATTTCTGGAGGTATGGCGAATGTGTAGCACCCCTTCATCACCATTGTTCCCTGGTCCACTCTGTTATGGTCCCATCTATGGGTTAAATAGAAAAAATATTTGTAAAAAAAATTGAGTATCCATTAAGTATGAATTTATTTCAAAACTTAGTCGGAATTAAATGACCCACTGAGGTTGATATGCCATAGAACAAACCATACCAAACCAAACCAAACCCATAATTTGTCAAAACGTTCACCTTTCTTCCTTTTCGTAATTTGAATAAATTATTTACATACATTGCTTAGTTTAATGTACGTCCTAGCTGGCAAATCATTAAAATTCACATTCCTCCGACAACACAAGAAAATAAGTTCACTACCCAGGCTTTCTAATTGGTATAAATTTCCGTTATTTTCGTTTAACATCAGAACGGTAGTGATAAGCGTCTAAAAGCTCTTTGCACAGAAAGTCTCGAAATAGATAGTAATGGTTTCTCTTTCTCTTCACCTTTTGCTTCTCTATTCTGTTCCATTCTTATTTAAACCACAAACGACTCTCATGTGTACACCTGACTTAATCCAACTATATCAATGAGGCAGGTAATTTCTTTCGGGAATTTTTCGGCACTGTCATATGGCCAACAGGCTTGTTATGCGCTGCTTTCAAACTATTTTCATCGCTTTCTCCATTTACCACTTCGAGCAGCTTTGCTGGAATCAGTAACGTCAACACTGAAGATGTATTAGCCCCATGAATTATTCTCTATTTAACTTTCTTTATCTGAACTCATGAACAATATTTGCGCCCTCACACAAGCACACATCTATCTATCTATATCTATCTATCTATCTATCTATCTAACTATCTCTGTCTCTCCCCTCCTCTCTCTCTCTCTCTCTCTCTCTATATATATATATATATATATATATATATATATATATATATATATTATATATGCGGTATATGTCTTTGGTATGCTTCTAAATTATTTAGTTGAGAATGTATGAAAGATTTTCTCAAAACATTCTTTTTAAGGGGGAAAAAGAACCCTCCAAGAGAAATCTTTTATGAAAAATGAAATTAATATATGTGAAAGTATTCGGTAATTCAAAATTGAACAATCAAAACAAATTAATCCTAATTTGTTTGATTGTTCACATATATTAATTTCATGCTTCGAAAGGATCCAGTAAAAAAATTTTTTTTCCAAAAAGATTTCTTAGAGTGTTCTTTTTTCACCTTAAAAAGAATGATTTATTTTTCATAAATTCTCGATCTATCTATACCGCCCCTAATACATATATATATATATATATATATATATATATATATATATATATATATATATATATATGTATGTATGTATGTATGTATATATGAATATGAGTGTAAAATAAGGAACTAAATCAGACGGCCATAGTAAAAACGTAGACATAACATAACATTCTAGAAGTATGTCGGCATAAGTAAGATCTTTAAGATGTTGTTTAAAATCTCCAACAAAAATTCTCACGAGACTGGTGTCACAAAAATTATTCAAATCCAAACTACAACTACAAGTTATCCAAGTAATTCCACTGGAGTCTAATGTACTTTCCCCATCCTTCTCTGTCACGAGGTATGTAAAAAGTTCCAGGACTGGTGTCACAAAAAAATTTCAACTACAAGTTATCCCTTCAAAGTAATCCCACTGGAAATGTACTTTCCCCACCACAAAAATTATTTCAAATCCAAACTACAAACTACAAGTTAACTTCAAAGTAATCCCACTGGAGTCTAATGTACTTTCCCCATCCTTCTCTGTCACGAGGTATGTCAAAAAGGTTCCAGGACTGTGTCACAAAAATTATTTCAAATCCAAACTACAAACTACAAGTTATCCGCTTCAAAGTAATCCCACTGGAGTCTAATGCACTTTCCCATCCTTCTCTAAAGGTTCCAACTAGTGTCACAAAAAATTATTTCAAATCAAACTACAAACTGGAAAAATAATGGATATGCCATATTAGGATCTCCTTTCATACGGACACAAGCAGAGTTATGTAACTAAAAAAGAATTGGCGTCATTCATGGTCTTTTTTCTTAAACATATAAGTAGAGATAGATAGTGTAATGCAGTGACATTAGTGTCCTGCTTTGACATAGACGTCACTCACTAGAACTCTATCTGTATATATTATAGAAGGTCACATAGGATACTTAGTGATTAAAAATATACTCAGTTAATTTCGAGGTGAGAAAAAAGTAACCATCAAATATTGGGGCTCAGCGAAACTACCCCTACACTTTTGGGATTGGCAACAATTTTCCAAAAATTAATCTTTCAGGATAAACTTGAGAATTCAACTGCACTTCTTCCTGTGTATGAGACCAGTACAGGGCGATGTTGTAACACCAACAATAAAGTGATTTTTTATAACTTCATGTCTGACTTTTTTGGCGGATATTGTTACAATATGTTTTCCCATCCTGTAGGCCTTAAGTCAGAGCGCTTGTCCAGTGGAATTGGATCCTTGGTAACGAATCCTGAGTATTGTAATCGTCCGTTATTGTAAGTCCCTCCTCAATTAGTTCAATTAGAATTATGGCTAGTAAGGGGGGTTTCAGGTAGTGTATCAGCCACGCGGTATGGTTGGTGATTGGCGAAGTAATAGACCACGTGACTTAGGCTAATCTATAAATCCAGGTGGGGAATTAGAGCACACCCTTATATTCCAAATACTCCAACAGATATATATATATATATATATATATATATATGTGGTGTGTGTGTGTGTGTGTGTGTGTGTGTTTATTCCAAACCCTCCGTACGAGCTGGATGCGACACAACGTCAGTTTCTTAAGCGGGGTTTAACCGGTTTGAATTCAGTGTTTTCCTTCTCCATGACAGGTTACCTAGCCAATATCAAAGTTCTCAGTCTGCCCTACAATTTACCCATAGCAAGAGGGAGATTAATTGTATGCATACCTTTCCTATGAGTATTAACGCTACGTGAAATGCAAACAGCCTCATCCAAGAGTTGAACTCGGGTCGACGAGTTCATTTCCTACGCCTTTAACCATTACTCCGCGTGCCTCTTCGTACTCTCTTCATGTCCTCGTCACCGATGGCCTTTTTTCGAGTCGCGACTAACACGACACAGCTTTACACAGTAACAAGGTCAGCATCATTGTCAGGATAATGTTATCCACGTAGTCCATCTTTCACCAATCAGATTCGCGTGGACCAGCTGATCGAATCGCTCTTTATTTTGTGGCTTCATAGTTGTCTTGAACGTGGCTTGTCACCACTCTTTAACAGCCTAACTGGGCACACATCCGCTATTCAGTCCCCATGAACATTATTTAAGTGTCGTTGAATGTCACTATAGTTGTTTACGCATGGAGGTACTTATTGGCACCTCTGAATTAATGCTATTTTGCTACACTAGGTTGGTATCTGTAAAAAGGCAAAAATGTGGTTTATAAATGAGACAGTTGAACCTCTCCTGCCATTCCAACAACGCTTTGAAATTGAGGGGCAGCATAATAAAACAGAGTTTTGAAGCAACTCTTTTGCAAACTTGGAAGGAAAAATCTTTAACTCAGGCGAAAATGAATAATCAGTGGTCATATCTATGAGGATGAATAGTGTTTTAGTCAAATAGCCAACAATAGTGTTATTTTTATCTGTGTATGGTTTGTATGTTATATCTGTTTTGTATGTCTAGAGTAGTTCTATATATATATATATATATATATATATGGATATGTTAAATCAACTTAGATTTATATCGGCCCCTATTTTGGTCGAAATAAATTATGTTGATTCTTCCTTCCTTTCTATGATAAATATTGCTCTGATCTAAAAAAGTTTATTATACATTGAGCTCTCTTACATTTATATACACAATATAATACAGTGTATCTTAGAAATCACATATAGAATCATCCCTTACTACCAAGTTTTGTATAAATCTCTATATATATATATATATATATATATATATATATATATATATATATATATATATATATATATATATATTATATATATACTTGACAAAACGTTACCCATTGGGTCACCCATTGAGCTCACGGTAGATTAGGGAAAAGAGAGTTTGCAAAGTGAATTAAATTTAAAAAAAATCATTTTGTAAGATTTCTAAGAAAGGGAAGGCTTGACCTTATTTTAGATTGAATTGGATCATGGAATTTTATTAAGCATGGAATTTTACTAAGCAACAGGCTCGTAACTGTCGCTGAATCTTAACGTACAGATAAAGTGAGTAGTTAAATGTCTCTCTCACAATCACACTCCCATCTTTCTCTTACTCACACAGAAAAACTAACATATATAACGAGGAAGTAATCAAGATATACATAGAGAGGGGTAAAGTGACAGGCAGAATGTGAGTTAGAGATCATTTTTTTAATTAATTGCAAATAAGGACTAATTAAAATGGAATTTGTTCAAACATAACTCAAACCTAAAAGCAAGAAATATTGTAGTACAAACATTGATTCACTCAGCTTTAGTATAATATATATATATATATATATATATATATATATATATATATATATATATATATATATATATATATATATATATATATATATATGTAGAAACAATTTTTCTCCCACGGTTTCGGTATTCAAGGTACGGTTCTTCAGAGCAATTAATAGATTAGACCGCTACATATTTATATAAATACTAGCCTGCATGAAAACCAGTCTGATTTGAACCCTTATTATTTTAGTTACTCTTTTAATTATTTTAGCCTAAATACTAATTCTACAGCAGGTAAAACCTGGTAATAATAGTTCAAGAATATATATATATATATATATATATATATATATATATATATATATCAGCCATCCACAGACACGTGTTTCGACGTTTACGTCTCATCTGTGTGGCTCGACATTTTTAACAGTTACTTCTAGCCAGTAGTGAAACCCGACAGACTTTTCATCTGCCAAGCTCCTTACCCTTGCGGCCATTAGTGACACTCAGTCAGAGGCGAACAATTAAGTGATACATACAGAGGATGTATGTTTTTACAATCACCAGAGAACTCAAGTCTGTAAACAAGAGGCGAGGAAATGCCTTACGCTAAACGGTGAAAGTTCAACTAATGTCTCCCCTACAGTGCTCTACCATAAAATTTGGAAGCATATATATGAGTCATATATATATACATACATATATATATATATATATATATATATATATATATATATATATATAATGATTTCTTAAAGGGAAATCAATACTACTCAAACACTAACCTGCAACACCTCATTCAATAAATCCACTACAACCCAAAATAAATAAACACCACAGGTTTATAATTTACACGGATACAAACACTGAATTAATTTAGATATAAAAAACAAAAATTCTTTAAAGAGACAGATCGATTTCAGAACCGTAAACGGAAGAAAATTGCAAATTAACATAAAAATTACCACACCAAATATTTTTCTTCAAAACTTTGTCCTCATTTGATGAAATTAAATTTAAAGACTAAAATAATCGTAAAATGGTGTTTATTTTTATGTTACTCGAAAATATAAGTAGGTCAAATTAAATCCGGGTCTTGAAGAAAACAAATGTAGAAAATATACATAATAGATTTTTTTAAAACTCTGAACCCGTGTGGTATTATGTGTTAGGGTCCTATCTATGGTGTAAATGGAAAAAATGTGTCTAAAAATGAATTTAAGAAAGAATTGATTTTAAAACGATAAAATTAAGTACCCATCAAGAATGAATAAAACAAAACGTATTCGGCATAAAATAAAGGAATGAGTTGACATGCAGCAAAACTTTAACAACCAACCAACCAACCAACCAACCAAGTCTCTCATTCTCTTAGTATCGATTTCCAGTTCATTCAGCTACGGTTTGGCGATTTTATCGTGAAGCCTTAAGATTTCGACCAATAAGAAAAATGTTTTCGTGTATGCGTAGAGCAACCAAAAATGAGAATGAAAAGGATATCGATTTGTTATACTTTGTGTATACATTTCATGGGCTTTATATGGTTTATAGAGTAGTATGATTTACGATTGAATCGACTTCCGACTGGTCAGTCAGAACATAACCCGACTACCTGTATCGATTCGTTGTGATACAAAGTGTGGTAATATTGACTATTCTTGGTAACCATACTGTATCACTATAATGGAGTTTTTGAAGAATGCTGTGTCTTGGTAGCCCACAACTGATGCAGGAATTTTGTTCCCTGGTTGAGAAATTCCAAGCATGAAAAAATGTTTCCGAAAGTCATGGAAGCTCTGCTATTTTCTGACTTTGTAGGCATGCCAACGTGTGTTTGACATATGAAAATTAAAAAAAGGTGTTCAGGGTTGCTATTATTAAGCAAGTTGCTTAATAATTTTCTGGGGGTTTACCAAGTCAGTTGACACATGTCCAAGCTTCAATGTATCCATATCCAGGGCAGGAAGATGTTCAGAGTATAGTAGATGCCCGATGAAGTGTATTCAACTGGATGGACGTGTCTGAACAGTTTCCAGGAGGTCAATGTTTTGAGCAAGATAGGGGTTCCAGACTTGCGATGCATTAATATAGTTTTATTTTTATGAATATTAAAAAAAAAAATACCATCATCCTCATCATCATGAGCAGCAGCATGTCGCGCTGACAGCACGGAATCTCATGACTCTCTCTCACCACCAGTCCCTATCAGTCATCGCACCTGGCAGATCTAAATGGTTAAACACACAAAAAACTGGTTATAGCTCTTAATTTATCATCATCAGGTCGCACTGACAACACAGGTTCCTATTACTCACTTTCGCCACCCATTGCTATCGGTCATCACCCCTATCTCTTCGCTATATGCAGTATCCGCACAGAACTGATCAATGTAAGTATTTGCTGGTGTGTCCATGTGTAGATGTCCACAGTAGAATGTTTTTTGTGTCCAGTGTGTCTTATTTGTCATACTTGCGTGATAAGAGGTAAGTAGTCATACGGCTGCTTGTTGTTTTTTTTTTTCAAGATTGCACTCAGCATCATGTGTAGTTACCATATTACATTTCCCAATTGTTTCCTTAAAGTGTAAATGATCCAGCCATACAGTAGTATTGACACAAATATATATTTGAAGAATTATCACATTCACAGAATGATAGATTCTAACTGAATAAAAATAGATAGATGGATGGACAGAAAGATCAAAAATAAATGAACAGACACAGATAAAGAATAACATATCAAAGATAGATAAGACAGAGGGATTGATAGACATGAACACATTCAAGCTAAATAGATAGATAGATAGACAGACGGATAGATAGACATACAGATAAATATTAACAGACAAAAAAAAACAAAAAAACTCATACATATACAACTAATGACAAATCCAGTTCCCCAACACACATGTATAAAAAAACAATCAAAACAGACACACACACACATACACATACATATTTATCTTGACCAATCCTTACAATCCAACATTCTGGACTAACACCTGCATCACCATTCTAACACTCCCCATCTAGAGAGAAGAAAATCCACTACCCACCCCCAACCACCCTTGCCCCTACCGACAACCTACTGTTTTCACCATTTTGAGAATGTCCATCATTGAAGCAAGAACTATATTCAAGTCCTGAAGAAGGTCTAATAGACCGAAACGTTGCATCGTCGACAATAAACATCCAGTTTCCATAACATCCCATGTTTGTCTACCTTTCTCCACACACACACACACACACACACACACACACACACACATATATATATATATATATATATATATATATATATATATATGGGTTGTGTTAATGCAAGTCATTATAAAACTATAGTTATTTACTAAGTTTAGCTTAGATGTCATACAAGGCCAGAAGTATTCGTCATCCACTGAGATTCGAACTCACTAACAATGTTCTGCTTATCTAGTTTGCTAACCATAACACCACATGAGAGGGCCCAGCGTAATATATATATATACATTGCATTTACCAAACTAAAGAATAGAGTAGGGGCGGGGCTTCTTGATTTTATTCTTTTTAAAATCCAAAACGCTATTTTAACTTCTTTAAATCACAATAAACGTTACCATCATCAAATGCCAAAATATTAAACTTGTGTTCAAACAAAAGAAAAGCTTAACGGAAAAAAACAGACTAACAAATAACTCGTAGAATGCAATTCAACTATGTTTGTAGTCAGAATGGCGCCAGGAATTCGACTTTTGTCGCACATAGCACGGCTTTGGGGATTCGAATTTTCTTGCACACGGTTTGTTGGATTTTACGGCATGACAACCCATATTTGGTTATTTTATGCCGAAGATATTTTGTTTTATTCATTTTAGTTGGGTATTCAATTTTTTTTTCAAACTCAATTTTTTAAATACATCTTTAATACTCATTTTTTTATCTGTTTAACCCCTAGATCGGACTTTAACAGGTACTACCACTCTGGCTGAGGATATACCTGTGAGTAATGGCGATAAAGGGGTACCCTGCACTTCTCAGACTTTCAGAATTGGAACTTCACCACTAGATGCAGTTTAACATCATGACCAGCACACTGTTGCACACGGCCTTATAGATTCAATAAACCGAACGATCTTTTTGGACACGCATGATTTCTTCGTTACATTTTTACCGATATTTTCCCGTTTTTCTCTTCGATATTTGATCTTGCACGTTTCTCTCTCTCTCTTTCTCTATCTCACTCGCTCCCCCTCTCTCTCTCTCTCTTTCTCGCTTTCTCTCTTTCTCACTTTCTCTCTTTCTCTCTCTCTCTCTCTCTCTCTTTGTCTCTCTCACACACTCTCTTTCTCTCTCTCTTTCTCTCTCTCTTTCTTTCTCTCACCCAACTCTCTCTATCTCTTTCTCTCTCTCGCTCTCTTGCTCTTTCTCTCTCTCCCTGTCTTACTCTCTACCTTTCTTTCTCTCCCTCTCATTCTCTCTCTCCCTCACACTCTTCCTCTCTTTCTTTCACCCCCTCTCTCTCTCTTTCCCTCTCTCTTTCTCTCTCTCTCACATGTTCTCTTTCATCCTCTTTCTTTTTCTCTCACACATTCTTTTCATCCTTCTTTGCCTTTCTGCCTCTCTCTATCTCTCTCTCCCCATCTCTCTCTTTGTCTCTCTCTCTTCCAGTCTATTTCTCTCTCTCCCGTCCCCCATCTCACTCTCTCTCTCTTTGATGAGATACGCGCTTCATAAACAGTGATGAGAATAAAGTAGCATCACAATGCAATCTCATCATTGGATTCAAAATAAAATAACATTTGGCTATTTTCAGTGCAGATATCCGTTAATGGATGAACTCGACAAGTTTCTAATTTGAGCATTTCAAGCGAAAATGCAAGAAGACTCAACTGATGAAAACGAAAAAGATGGGTTGTGTGGTGAGGCTAAAAGAGTGGCAGATTTTTGTCTACAAAATTGAACAAACAACCGAAAGAGGCAAAAAGAGAAGATTGCTTTGATGAGGTGGAAAATTCGAATTATAAGAGCAAAAACTTTGTTAAAGACAGTTATATTTTGAGCCGAAAAGTGAAATCAGTGTAGTTCTTCTAATTAATTATACAAAATATAGGAAGATTGTTATATCTAAAAAAAAAACAAAAAAAAACAAGAAAAAAACGAAAGATAAGCAGCAAAAAAAAAAGTAACGACAAAAAAAAAAAAACAAATAAACAAACAGCAAACAAACTCTACTTTACTCCAAAACTTATTTCAAGTACACATTGAAACACTTGCTATGACGTCACAATATTATTAAAATTATATGCGTATTAATACAATGTAACTTAGTCTCAGTCTATCTGCCTGTCTCTGTCAGTCTCCCCCTTCCCTTTCTCTCTCTCTCTCTCTCTCTCTCTCTCTCTCTCTCTATATATATATATATATATATATATATATATATATATATTGTTGACTAGTTTATAAAACATGAAAATACTGTTTTAAGCATGAATTAATGTTATATATACTAGCAAATATATGCACCCTCCGGGTGCAAGTATTTAAGTTTTAATGTAATAAAATATCGTATTAAATTAGAAAGTCTAATAAGAAGGCAGATAAAAAGATTTGAAACAGAGTGGGGGTATAATAGAAAAATAGAAATGAAACTTCCTCTTCCATCTCTCCCGTCTTTCATTGCTGAATTTTACTTATTTAACTATCTAGTTAAATTAGGAAATAAAGAATAAAATGACAGTTATTTTTTCTTGTTAATGGATTTTATTTAAGATTCATTGGAGAGATTTTTGCTTATATTCATTAAAATAAAACCAAACAGTTAGAAATCAATAATACTAAGCACATATTTAATAAAATCACATTTTTAATATCAATATGCAAATTAGCCTTCTCGTTCACACTGTAAACCGCTATTTTTTGTATATATAAATACAATAGCATGTTATTAGTATATATATATGGACAACACTAATAAAAAGGTGAAGCAATTTTATTAATAATTGAGGTTTAAATATAAATAAAATCATGGAGAATGTGATGTTAATTGTGACTCGATTAGTAATATAGTTTCGGTTACAGACAGAAAAACACACAATCTCCATTATAATAATATATATATATATATATATATATCTTTGCCCAGAAGAGCTACTAAGCGAAACTGTTAGTAGGTATATCTGACACATTTGGTTTAACTTTATATATATATATATATATATAATATATATACCATTCATTCATGCTTAAAACAGTATTTTTATGTTTTAAATATATAGGTGTGTATGTATGTGTGTGTTTATGTATGTGTATGTGTGTGTGTAATTTTACTTCCACTTTTTTCATATATATATATATATATATATATATATATATATAATATATATATATATATATACCACCCCCATCCCGCGAGCAGGATGCGACACAAAGTCAATTTTGAATTAATGAGTTTAACAGATTTGAATTCAGAATTTAACGGATTTGAATTCAGAGTTTTCTTTATCGAAGACCTTTTGCCCCACCAAGGTTTAAGAGTCTTGTCTGCCCTACTATTTACCATGGTTGTAGAGAAAATAGTTGAATGCATACATTTCCCAAGGGCATTATGAAAAAGGAAAATGCAAACAGCCTCGTCTAGGCTTTGAACTAGTCCCGTCTATTTCCTACAACAGTACCCCTCATATCACGCGCCTTCATTCACACACACACACACACACACACACACACACACACACACACACACATACATATATATATATATATATAGTCAGGAGGATCTTTTCAGGTGAGGTTCAACTGTAATTATACAGGTGATCCATAGTGAGAGTTTTATATTCCAGGTGTGTGGACGGACAAAACAATATAGTGAATAAATGAAGGAAAAATAGACTTTAAAATTGCTTCATTTAATAATTTGTTTCAGCTTAATGTCACTGTTTCTTCAAACAGATAAATAACGTGGTTTTTATTGATTTATTTTGGGATTTTCTTAGCATACATAAATGAATAACAACCATGTTTTTGGTCAGGCTGAAGGTGCTGCGACTTGCAGTTGCAATAAATTATCATACGTAGATAGACATGAATAAATAATGTATGATACGTCAATCTGTCATTTATGATACGAACAATACTAATTATTTTATTTTATAAATACAGAAAATGGAATCTATATCTCTATAATTTTTTCGCTCCCACATGTCATTAATTATGCTTGTCACTGGTATACCACATTATCTGATTGAGAATGAATAATTTTGAGTAAGATATTTGTGCAAATCAACCTTCTATAAGTACGTTAGTTTCCCATTTTATTCAAATTAAATGCTGTTCCCCTTATAGACAACCTCGACACGATCAGATCAATATAGGAACCGTATTATCTGATAGTATAAGACCTGTCATTTATTATTGCAATGGTATTTCAGTCAACTTTTTTTTCTTGTTGATAATGTGTACATTTTTTTTTTCGTAATCTTTTTCTTGGTTTTTGTTTCTTTTTCTTCCTCTGAGCTCCTTTTAATCTGATTTCTAATCGATATTGATTAGGTGGAACTTATTATTAGGTCGATCAATACTTTTTGGCCATTGTTTATCGATATATCGAAAAAGAAATGTTTGTCTGCAAAAAAAGTCTTCCATATGGATAGTTTTTCTATTTCTTTCTCTATACTCTTTCTCTACTTCCTGTTCTTCTAATCATTGTTTTATATTGTATCGATTCCTATGACTGTGTTCGTTTCCTCACATTCTAAACCCATAAAAAAAGGTAGACAGGTATTAAGAGTTATTATATAAGCAATTGCCTTGTTTTATTTCAAAAGAGTTTCCGTCATAAAAGAAAAGAAATCAGAACATTAGCTGAGTTTGCTTCTAAAATATATATAAAAGTGCAGTCAGAAAAACTGAAAGATGTAGAATGATTTAGTGTGATGTTTTTGAGCTGCCGTACCTTCCAAAATACCACTGGAATCTTCCAACTCTTTTCGAACCCGTTGCACAGTCCTCAGATTGACACACAAACGCTGTGAAATCTTTGTATTTGAGTTTGCAGCATGAATACCGAGCAGTACAGCATGTTGTTTCGAGATTTCTGGTGGAGTGAATTGCATCATGGTGCTGCTTTCTTCATCAGCAGTGCCCAAGTAACTCTAGTTTGCGGCACAGTAGACAAAAACTGAAAAAACAAAACAAAGCACATGCATAAAATTAATAATTTAAACTGGCGACAATTCACTCCTCACCCTTTATATACTTATTTACAAAGCTTAGCTTAGATGTGTCACAAGGCCAAAAGTATGGAGCACCCAATGAGATTCGAACTCACTAACGATGGTCTGCAAATCTAGGTTGCTAACCATTACACCTTTTATATAGCATTGCTTAATCTGGCACACTGGCTGGTTGGTTGGATTTTACGGTATGTCAAACCTTGTTGGGTTATTTTATTTCGACATTTTGTTTTATTCCTTCTTCATGGGTATTGAAAATTCTTTTTTAAACTCAATTCTTTTAAACACATATTTTAAAACTCATTTTTCTATTCAAACCATAAATGGGACCCTAACAGGTACTACCACTTTGGGTCAGGGTGGACCTGGGAGCAATTCTGTGCAGTTGATAAGATATCTTTCCTTTCAACAAAAAAAATTGTGCATTTTTTTATTTTGAAAATGATTTATTCTTTATGAGAATAAAATTCTGAAGTGCGTCTACTTTTTGGAAGCATCTATTTAAAGACATAAAGAAAACAAAACAGCCAAGTATTTTTTTAACAATAGATTTTCGTGCGTTTAAGAAAGGTTAAACAGCAAACCACCTTAAGATTGAAATCTCTTACTGTCGACTGGAGAAAGTTCTACGCTGTGTTTTGTGTCTGAAATTCTGAATTTGTTTTTCCCAAAGAACGGAGACCAGATTTCATCACATAAACCGAGGGAGACATCAATCATTTCTTATCAGGTAAAGCCAAAGATAAATTGCTGACTTACCTTTTCTACGTCACTGTTTTCTTGTTTACGTGAAATATGCCAACATACGATGTCTACCCTGCAAGTATCTAGCCATGAAATATCAATAAAAAACGAAACTTGAGCCTTAACATACTTGTTCTTCTTTCACAGTGTTTTGGCGGTGATTCTAGATTTTACAAAAAATGACAGAAGTGTTGGTTCAGGCAAACGAATATCGTAGCGAACTGAATCTACTTTCTCGGTCCAGTTGAATTGTAAAGGTTGCACAGTACACAAACGCATTCAATGAACTTTCTTAGCAGACTAGAACCCCATGTCAGGGTGACTTAAAGCACACTCCCTGTACCCCTGCAGTGGGGTGAAACCCTATCAAAACGGTTGGTTGGTTTTACGGCATATAAGCCTTTTTCTTTAATGCCGAATCAAGTTATTTTAATAAACAAAGGACTCAGGTTGCTTACTGTACCAGTCGTGGCTTAAGTGGTCGCCCAATTATGTATTGAACAGGCACATCGCTGCCTAATTTTCGTAATCTAATGGTGTTTAGTACAAGCGTGTTTAGTACATGCTTTTATACAATCCCGCTCTATGTGATAAAAGCCAAGCGTGAAACCTCTGAGAAAATTTGAAATAATGGTGTATGGTAACATGTAATGAAAACACATTTCCGCTATGTATGAGTGTTTATCAATAAAAAAAATAACGGTAATTAGATATTAAACTTCATAAACTGTATTTTCCTTTGCATATTCGCACTGTATGCATATGAAAGATATCAATGTTTACCAAGTAACAACAAGTCTGGTAAAATGTGTAGTATTCTTTGCAACATTCTTGTCTTCTCTTTTCAATATTCTACTCCGGGGCTTAGAATACTCTAACAGTAACTCCTTTGGAGGTGAAATTCTTTAAAGGAGTATCCTGGAAATGACACTGAACTTCATCAGGATGTGAGACTCCATTTCTGGAGATCTGGAGTTAGAGTGTGCCTTGTAAATCTTCATTGCCATTCTTCCCAGGTTCACTCCGACCAGGAGTGGTAGTACCTATTAGGGTTCCATCTATGTGTCAAATAGATCTGTTTAAATATTATAACTATTACATAGGAATACTTGATACCATATAACTGTAAATTATTTCTATTAAAATTTGTTACATGAATCTATAATTGTTTACTAATTATTATTATTATTAGTTACAGAAAAACGTGCAAATATGTGCAAATTATAGGTATAAAACAGGAATACTTGATATCACATATTCTTGTGCACCTCCCCTTCCCCCCCCCCAAAAAAAAAGACTTCCTAAAACCAATTGCCCAAAAATGTATAGATATCAAGATGTGACACAACGCCAATTTCTTAAGAGGAGTAACAGGTTTAAATTCGGAGTTTTTCTTCTTTTGCATTTGTTGCCTAAACAAAGTTAAGGAGCACTGTCTATCATACTAATTACTCATAGATGGAGGGAGAATTGTTTGATTACATACCTTTCTCATTATTAGCGCTAAATGCAAACATCCTCGGCCATGATTTTTACTCGTGTCATTTTTACTCGTGTCATTTTTCAACGACAGAAACCATTTCACGCCACCTAAAATGTATATATGATCGTAAGATAAACGCAATCAATCCCTCAATTTTTTTTCGATATTTTTATTATTAAATATTGAATTTTTACGCTACCGATATAAATAATCTATTAATAATGGAGATTGTCTGTATTTCGGTCTGTAACAAAAGCTACCTCATAGCTCTACGTCACAGATTACGTCACAATATTCTTATGCTATATACACCCAAAATTTGAATAAGCAATTTAAAAAATGTTTTTTTACTCTCGTTCTTTTTTTTTTTTACAGTAACAAGAAGTTAACTAAAAAGTTTACAAATAAATAAATACCTACGATTTTGTGGAAAATTGATGTGGAAAATATTCAAAATAATTGTTTGATTATTACATGCACGCAGCATTTCATTTGAGAGGGACGGGGCTCAGTTTTCATTTCAAATTGTTTTATCTTTTTTTTTTACTCTTTAATAAATATGAGGATTTGTCTTACTTATGATACAAACCCTCTGACATTGAATTTTTAACTCCCACCCTCTCAGGCAATGACTTTCAAAAAGTAATTTTTACGACGCCCGGAGGGTGTTTTCTGTTGCTAGTATCCATAATAACCCATGTGAAATCATTCAAATCAAATTTAGTTCCATTTATATCTTAACCGCCCCTCTATCTTAACAGCTCTTCTATTTCAACAAAATTAATTACTATATAATATCACAGCGTCTTTAGTGAAGGAAAAGTTATAACAACAGTAAAAGAAAGATTTAGAATAAATTACATTACACTCGTGAGAATTAATCATTGGAAATGTCCAATATATTGCATTGTAAACCGCTAAAATAGACACAATAGGTTCAGTGAAGAAGAACAAGTATAAACAAACCCTTATTACTGAGTATTGGTAGATTGAAGGCATTCGAGGCGTAACTGTTATCGGCGTAAGTGGAGTCGGCGATACGAGTTCAAATTTCAGATAGCGCTATGAAAGTTAGGTATTTATCTGACCGGTTCGGTACGGGTAAGATGTGACACATGTGTCGCAATTATGAGGCATACAGCGAGGATACCCTTGTGAAAGGTATGAATACAACTATTCTTCCTCCCAGCTGGGGGAAGATAGTTGGTCGGACTTGGCTCTTTAACCTTGGTATGGTAACCGGTTTATTAGAGAGGAAAATACCCGTCCAAGTCAAGCTATATGGTGCGCTCCTCATGAGCAACACCAAATTACAGGATTGAGTGAGAGTGACTTGGTAAATTGCTCTTGTGAGATTATTTGAGATTCTTACTTTCTGATTACTTTGTAGTTAGCCGTTTTGTCAGTTTGTTATTCATATATACATGTCAAATCCATCTTTAAAGATAACACGTATAATCTTATTTGCTTAATTGGTTGGTTGGTTGGTTGGTTGGTTGATTGGATTGTACGGGAAGACAAACCTTGGGTTATTTTATGCCGAAGACGTTTTTGTTCTTTTTTAAAATTTTTGTTGGGTATACAATTTTTTAAATTCAATCTTTAAATAAATTTTAAACTATTTAAAAAAAAATCTATTTAAGCCATAGATAGCAACCTAACAGGTACTACTACTCTGGGTCAGAGTGGAGCTAAGGTTGAGTGGTGATGAAGACGTACTATACGCTCCTCAAAGCTCCAGAATTGAAACTTCATTTGATGCAATTTAACGTCATATCCTGGGCAGTAAAACCCACCGCCTTCAAGCACATACATGATAAAAAAAGTTAGGTAGTCTGTCATAACAGAAGCAGAGTCGGGACAATCATATAGATGCTAGAGCTTGCTCATCCACCGGGATTCCGTTTTTATGCATCACGGGTCGCCATCCACGGCCAACAGGTCCCTCCGCTGGAGGGATTTTACCCTTTTGCAGCGGTGTACTCGGCGTATTCAACAGCTCCAGTCGATGAGGCGTATAACCTTGATTATTAAACTTGGAAATTTGAATAGTAAATTTAAAATAGAATGTTCCCGACTTATGTTTAACACTATCCGCGTGACTTAGAATACGTTAACAACACCCACATATGGGTAACCCCCAAGAAAACGAAAAAGGGTTCAGGGTCTGATACAAACTATATTTGAATGCGCCAGTTCTGTAGATCTGGTAAGAGTGTATTATCTTTTCATTGTCATTACTCCCAGGTCCACTTTGAGCCGGTATGTTAGTATTTGTTCCCATCAATGGCTCAAATATATGTTTGAAAATTATTCGTATTCACACCACCCCTTAAAAATCCCAAAACATCAAAAAGAAATCTTTTGAAACATATACATAAGAATTGTAGATATGAACGTACAATGAATACGATTTCCTAATATATGAGCATAGAATAACCGTAGACGAGATGGCGTGCCGTTAAAAGCAATCAATCAATCAATCATTCGACAAAGTTTGAGTTCATATAAAAATCGATGAATTTGAACGTAAAATCTGTTATTTTCAACTTCGAAGAAAAGTGAACGCTTTTATTTATTTTATTTTGTTTTATTTCCTTTTTTAAAATAGCCCGGGAATTGAGGTTTCTTATCTCGGCTATTTTCATCAGCAGAAAAAAATCAAAATCTTTGTTAGGTATTACTTTAAAATGGAAGTCAAACTAATGAATAAGCTAACATAAAAATACATGGATATGATCCCCCCCCGAAAAAAAAAGACAAAACAAACAAAAATACCCCTGAAAGAAGAGCCATAACTCAAGCTGTGTATTTAATGAAATCCTATTAAAATACTGTCTCGTGTATAGTAGGAGAAAAAAATGAACGAAACGTGCAATTTCAAAAAAAGACTAAAAGAAAAAGAAAATGAATAAATAAAATGTCCGAATATACAATCTAATACATGCTGATTAATTCATCAAAGATCTTTAGAGATCTGCACGAGAAGTAATGGAACGAGTACATGCTTCACGGAAGAAATAGAACTACTGAGATCGTGAACTTTTCTGATTAGATGATTTGAAAAAAAAAAACATAAATACAAAATAAAATGATCATGTTTGATGTAATATTGCTTTACCCTACTGGAAAGGGAGACCTTACATTTCCATCCGTATATCAGGGATAGAACAGTCAAAACGCTATATGCATAGTATTTAAAAATTACTGAGAATATTGATAGTGATTTTAACGGCCTGTAAAACCATTGGGGATTTTTTTCTACAAGGATAACTTTTGAATGAGATAACTCACGAAAGTTGATGTGCCGTTAAAGAAAAAAACCCTAAGAAAACTGATTATATGATGCTCAGACAAATTCATTACAAAATATAAATGAATCTCGGGAAGTGATAAACATCAATTTATTGATTGGTTGATTTTAACGGCATACCAACCCATCTAGGGTTATTTTATATCTAAGTGGAATTGCATTTATTGTACATTAATATTTACATTTTATGAACTTGTTTCTTAAGATATCTTTCTATGATATCAAGTATTTCTATCTGAAACAAATAATTTGCACACAATTGTAAGGTTCCAAGTCTTTCTATCTAATACTAATAATGATAAGGTTTCAAATAATTATTTATATTTGAACATAGTGCTATAGTTTCAAGTAACTAATAATATTCTTGTAAAACAATTATAGCTACATGTATTCTTAATACAAATACTATAGAGTTATAGGACGTAAAATATTCTTACAGGGCGCGAATTCATTTTAAACATATCTATTTGATGAATAGATGAGACACTACTAGATACTACCACTCCGGGGGAAGAGTGTACCTAGGCGTAATGTCAATGAAAGGGCATTCCACCCTCCCCAGGCTTTCAGGAATGGATCATTATCCTTATATGCAGTTTATTCTCATGCCCAGGACACTTTTTTAAGGTGGTCTTACCCCGCTGCAGAGGATACAGTCAGCATATACTTAGCACCGTGGACAGGGAATTTTTCCATAATTTATTCTTACTAGCAAATGTATGCACCCTCCGGGTGCAAGTATTTACGTTTTAATGTAATAAAATATTGTATTAAATTAGAAAGGCTAATGAAACTAAATAAGAATACAGATAAAAACATTTGAAACAGAGGGAGTATAATAAAAGATTTAAAACAGAGGGAGTATAATAAAAAATGGAAAAACTGAAACTTACTCTTCCATCACTCTAGTCTTTCATTGTTATTTTTTCTAATTTAAGTATTTAGTTAAAATAGGAAGTAAAGAATAAAATGACAGTTATTTTTTCTTGTTAATGGATTTCATTTAAGGTTTATTGAAGAGATTTTTGCTTATATTCATTAAAATAAAACCAAACAGTTATAAATCAATAATACTAAGCACATATTTATTAAATTCGATATTTTAATATTAATATGCAAATTAGCCTTCCCGTTTACACTGTAAACCGCTATTTTGTTGTATATATAAATATAATTGCATGTTGTCAGTATGTAGACATAGTTAACAGTATTAATAATGTAAGACAATTTTATTAATAATTGAGGTTAAATAAAAATAAAATCATGGAGAATGTGATGTCAATAACTAAGAGACTTGAGTAGGAATATAGTTTCGGTTACAGACAGAAAACACACTATCTCCATTATAATAAGATAACATGAAACTAACTGAAAAGTTATCGTGGGTGAAATGTGTTTTTGTTCTCGATTAGCTGACTAGATATCTTGTTCATATGACCTAATACATTTCCAAGCCATGTAAATATTTATGTCCCACTAAAAATAATGCAATTTAATTTTCTCACTTTGGTATTGAATTCTGGGTCCGAATATGCTATCCAGATGCTGGAATCTATGCCCTCCCGTGATAAATGGAATTCTGACAAACAGCATTATTTTACGATGACTGAGTTAATTTTGAAAAGCCATATCTGTTTTTAGTAACTTAACGATATATTTGCAAATTGTGTATCATATTACCGAAGAACAAAATCGCATTCAAGACAATTCTTAGAGGAATGCCAAGATAGTAAATAAAAAATGAGTGTTTGATTGATTTTAACACAATGAAAACATATCTTGGATTATATTATGTAGAAATTTTAGGGCATTATATACATTGCATGTTTATATTTATATCTTTTGTTTAGTTGTTTATTAAATGTACAAGCAAATATATGCACCCTCCGGGTGCAACTACTTAAGTTTTGATGTAATAAAATATTATATTACATTAGAAAGGCTAATGAAGATAAAAAAAAGAATGCAGATAAAAAGATTTGAAACAGAGGGGAGTATAACCGAAAGATAGAACAAATGAAACTTACTCTTCCCTCACTCCCATCTTTCATTGCTAAATTTTCCTAATTGAACAATTTAGTTACACTAGGAAGTAAAGAATAGAATGACAGTTATTTTTTCTTGTTAATAGATTTTTAAAAGATTTATTAAAGCTATCTTTGCTCATATTCATTAAAATAAAACCAAACAGTTATAAATCAATAAATCAAGTGAATGTTTATTAAAATCAAATTTTAATATCAATATGCAAAATAGCCTTCCCGTTCACACTGTAAACCGCTATTTTGATGTATATATAAAAACAATTGCATGTTATTAATATGTAGATAAGCCCAAGAGTATTAATAATGTAAAACAATTTTATTAATAATTAAGGTTTCAATAAAGATAAAATCCAGGAGAATGTGACGTGAACAACAATGCGAATTGTGACTTGAGTAGTGATATAGTTTTGTTTACAGACAGACAAACACATAATCTCCATTATAATAAGATTTTGCATACAGTTATATGATATCAAGCATTTCTGTCGAATACACCTAATTTCTAAACAGATATATTTGACCCATATAAAAGAACTTAACTAATGATACAAGTCCGGGTTAGATTGGACCTGGAATTGATAGCAATAAATGAGTACTCTCTACTCCCTAGCGTTCTATAATTGGATCTTCACTACTTAGTGCATTTTAGTATTCTACCCAGAGTACCACTTTTATTGGGAGGGCGTTGCCCATCTGCAGGAGATAGATTCAGCATATTCTAAGCCCCGATTAACAGAACGCAATCAGTATTTAAGAGTGTTTGAAAAGGTATTTTACTGATATAATGTCGTGCATTTCGAATTGGGGACATTGGAACGAACTGTAACAGTTTCACAAAAAAAAACAAAAAAAAAACAGGAAAAAAATAAACAAAACAAAGAAACCCCGATCCAAACAAAGCCGCTGCTGGGCATAATAATAAAAAAAGAAGAATATATCCCCCCCACACACCAAGTGAATAAATTTCCCTTTAGGAAAGCATCGATATTCATCTTTATATATATTTTTTCTTACGGTAAACTTCGATAATATTTTTATAGGTACAGACAAATTCTGCTGCAGGGCATATATTATTTCGTACATGGATAAATATCTATGATCACACACACACAGACACACACAGACACACACACAGAGACACACACACACAACACACACACACACACACACACACCACACACACACCAAACATATATATATATATATATATATATATATGTATTATAAACTGGGGCACTCTCTGGCGGTAATATATATAAATATGTAAGTATTTATCTGTTAAAACTGCTTATAACCGGTAGGTTGATAAAGAGGGGTTCGGTCAGATTTAGTCAATCGGTTGTTATTCCTGATTGTCCTGTTCATTGATAAAACAATCTCTGTGGATGATTATATACATATATATTATATATATATTATATATATATATATATAATATAATTTTATGAATTAGTTTATCCAGGTCAAATCAACGGTAGTTCTAAAACACAAGTTTATCAAAATTAGTAATCTTAAAAGATATAATTAAAAAATGCAAATTATGTTTTTTTTAACCATGAATATCAAGTTCAATTAAAATTTTAAAATCAAAAACAAAAGAAATCTTAAAACTTAAAATGACTTTAAAACTTTCCAAACTAAGTTTTTGAAAACCTGGTATATGCCATGTTGACATTAAATCTTGGTATTACCTACATTTTTGGCAAAAAATTTACAATAAAACGTATAGTAAATGGGAAGTTACCCTTATAGCCATTATAAAAATTATTGACAACAGTTAACATTTCACTGACTTAGACGTTGCTTTCTGAACTGTGATACAAGGCCAATTTCTTAAGTGGAGTTTAACAGGTTTGAATTCGAAGTTTTCCTTCTCCTAGACTGGTGACCCAACCAAGGTTGATGATCCCAGTCTATCCTACTATTTACGCATAGATGGAGGGAGAATAGTTGGATTCATACCTTTCCTAAGTGTATTAGAGCTATCTGAAATTCAAATAGCCGCGTCCATGATTTGAACTCGTCGATTTTCTACAACGGTAACTATTATACCATCCGCTTACAACGGTAAATATTTCATGGAATATGCACTTTGTACATAAGTAACTTGTATAGAAGTATACAATAGAGTATGATTCCTGTATTTAAGTTTAAGACAAGCAATAAAACCGTAGGTTTTCATTTGCAGCTTATTGAAAAACGATATAAACGAGTCTCTTGAGAACTGAATGAATAGAGCAAACAAAAAACGAACACATTTTTTGTCCCTAAGTATCAAATAGGAAATATTTTTTTAAGAAATGAGAATCAGTATAAATCAAAGCGTATTATCCATTGCCAGTTACATTAGAATGATTCTGAATGGAGAAACAATGAACATAAAATAAATGGAAAACGATACGTTTATTCAGTAATCTATATATGAAGAAGTGACAATTCAAAGATATTCTTGAATGGGTTTAAATAAGAAAAGGGATACATAACTTGATGTAAAGACACTTGGGAATGCATATATACTTTAATATCTTCCGATAAGTAAAGCATGCTAACAGCAATGCACATAAAAATATACGTAGCAATAAAGGATTTTGCTAATCACAAAGAGAGAACAGATATGTAATGTAAGAAAAAAACATTCAAACAACAACAACAGCAACAACAACAACAACAACAACAATAATAATAATAATAATAATAATAATAATAAATATTCTGTCTTTATTTGCCTGTAACCGAAACTACGTCACGGTTTAAGCCACATTACCCCAAATCGTGAATGTATAGAATAAAAAACAAGTTTATAAAATTCCGACAATATATATATATATATATATATATATTATATATATATATATATATATATATATATATGTATATATATATATATATATATATGGGAGTAAATATGGAAAATAAATCCGACAACATAAAGAAAATTTGAAAAAAAAAGTGTTCCGAAAATGGGATGAATTTAATTATCGATGTTTAAACATTTCGGTTTCATTGAACCTTCATCAGGATGTATCTTGGGGTGAAGAAAATGATGGATGTTTTTATATGTGACAGGAGATGAAAATCTTTTTCGTTATATAACTGTATTTGATCAGCGTTACATTTTTGAAAGGCAAGTCGCGATCCACGCACGCGAAGATGTCATGACGCGTGACGCAACTCGAAGAAATGCAAAAGACGAGAAAAAGTTATCATTCCCACTTTGTTCCCTAACTAATGATAATTTTAGCTAAAATAGTGTTAAATAATTAAAAAATACCAGGCTTCATTTAATTATTTATTTAGTTATCATTCCCACTTTGTTCCCTTAATAATCGACATGGATTCTTTAATATATCTCCGTTTCTAGCTAAAATAGTGTTAAATGATTACTAAATACCAGGCTTCATCTAATTATTTATTTAGTTATCATTCCCACTTTGTTCCCTTTGTTCTCTTAAAAATAATCAGCCCATTAATACTTTTTCTCGTCTTTTGCATTACTTCGAGTTGCATCACGCGTCATGACATCTTCGCGTGCGTGGATCGCGACTTGCCTTTCAAAAATGTAACACTGATCATATATATATATATATATATATATATATATATATATACTTGTACTCGAGGTTGGCACCTCTAAATAAAACAATTCAGCTAACATAGTAGTCGCTGTCGGACTTTAAAAAATAACAAAAAATGTTTATTCAGACAAAATGAGAAAATAATTGCTGTAAGCCTAATTTATACTAATTTATTAAATACAAAAGATACTATTGTGGTTGCTAGAATTTTCCTTTTGCTGGAGTTTTATGAACTCCAAAGTAACCGAAAACATACAATAATAGATAAAAACCTTGTTTTAAAGAATACAACGAAATATAGCTAAGACAAATACAAAGAAAACTAATAACATAAAAAACACTTTCCTGTCTTTCTTCCTTGACCTGCCAGCTTCAAACTCGTACGAAAATATTATGTAGGCTTATGAAATAGATTTTTTTTGAATGTCTTTTAAATAGCAGTTCAAACTCCAGAATTCTTTGGGAAAATTCTCCTTGTGGCCTACCTTTCTTGAAAAATAGCGAGAAAACGACGAGAGGTAAAATAGCTTTCAATAATGCTTATAGTTAGGGTTCTTTGCCTGGACTAACCTCTTCTAGCTGGTTGTTTTTATAAGGACCGATTCGTCCGGAAATTCTTTCTTCTTTCTTTGTCTGGATGACGAAGGGAGAAAATTTGATTTCTCCCTAGAAACCCTAGTTCTCAATAGGGACAAACACGTCCAAAAATTGCTTCGCTTTCTTAGAACAAAACTCGAAACGGGATCCTAGTCCGCTTCTTTTTCCCCACGAAGTCTTTGACTTGTAGTCTTTGCTAGGTCCAATGACTTGAGAATAACGGCTTGTCATTCTCTTGGACCTTAGAAGAATAATTTGCTCCGGCTAGCTGAAGACTATCAAGCTTAGAAAATCTTCATTAGCTTGCCGAATGCTAACTCCCTAAGCCACCTATAATATAGGTCTTGAGAGAAGGTGAGTACACGTCAAAAACGCGTGCCCCCTTAAAAATCAAAAGGAGACTACTCACGAGACCATTACCCAGCAACCACCATTCCAAAAAAAGGAGGAATCTACCTGGAAACAGCAGCAGCTACATCCAGTCCCTCACAAAGGGCCATAAATCCAAACTATCAGGAGCAGCAGCTAACACGAGTTACTCCCAAAGGGCCATAACTCTACTTACCCGTTTCTGTATATTTTTTTACAATATATATATAGCAAATGAACTCTTATGTGGGGAATATGGAAAGGAAATAGGTAAAATGCAACCTTTGTTTTCTGGCAATCAGATGACACTGTTATAACCTCTATTTCCTACAAAAGTTTTCTGTCACTAAGGGTATATCGAATATAGATAAAAACTGCCCTATGGTTATGCATAAAACCCAGGATAGGAATATATAATCTAGTTCAGCTAGATTTATTCTCGGTAATATAATAAAGAAGCTACGGGTCTCCTAAATCTTCTTGCGCATGTCCGTAGAAGATGGACGCTTTAACATAAACCACCAATCTAGGGATTATATTAATATTTCAAAACTGCGGAGAATATGTACAGTGGATATGAATTGAATTTATAACGTATGATTTTCGCTAACTTTTCCGGACAGTAAGTCTTCTGAGCCAACATAAAAACATTATATTAATGACAATTGCAAATAGAAGGGTTGACAATTGATTATGTGTAGATGAGATATATATTGCTTCTTATGTTTCTGTTTAAATATCTTTGTATACATCGCTAATATATAATTACTGTCAAAAGTACCCGGCCCATGACCGGATTAAAAAAAATTAACACCAGGTAGTCAGTTGGGAAGAGAGAGAATAAAAGGAAAATGATTTACAGAATTTTAAGAAAAAATGTAATTCTTAACTTTTGAGTGTTTTTAAATATAATTCTCTTTTTCAAAAAATGTTATGTACATATGACAAAAACTTAAATTTAGTTCCTAATTGCTTGTTTTTCTTAATTGCTTGTTGCATTAAAGTGATAAAAAATATAAATTGAATTTATTTTCTTTTTTACCCCAACAAAGTAACTATTAATAGAAGTTAAGTATTAAACATGTGTCCTTATTAAATTAGCTCCATCGGCTGAGGCTGGACAATACGCCGACAGCACCTCTGCTGCGTAAAATATCCTCCGAATTGGGCAACCTGTTGGCTGACAACCTGTTGTCTTTGCAGAGCAGTCCATGACATGCACCGTTACTTGGGCTAGGCGGACAGTCGGAGAGTTCTCTCCAATCAATCGGCTGGTCATGTCAAGCCCTAGCCCCTATATGATTGTCCCTACCGTATTGTTCTTATGGTAAAACTAGATCTAGTAGTGAGGTTCCAATTATGGAGCTCTGGGAAGTGTGGAGTACATCTTCATTGCCATTACTCCCAGGTCCACATTGACCCGGAGTGGTAGTACTTGTTAGGCCTACCAAGTACGAACACTTTTAAAATTAACATCATGACACTCAAATTTTAAATGAATGTATATATTAATTTATCATAGCAGAAATACCTAATTAAATCAGAAACTGACCGTAAAAATCGTTTTAAATGTATTATAAATAAATTACATGTGTAATATTATATTGCTTTTTCTTTCTTTCTTTTTTTTTTTTTTTACTGATGCTCATTACATTACTAATTTTCGACAAAAAATGGACCTTAAATAATCGATTTAGTTAATTTTAATTCGTTTTAAAATGAAAAGCAGACGAGAAAATTGGTATACCTACGTTCTTGCCTAGAAAAATATGTAGTTGCTTGAAACACCAGTATGCTCCGACCAATCTATGTATATGTATTTGTCAATTTTATTTTATTTTTTATTTTTAACCCTTTAAAAATCTCTAACAATAACAGAAGCTAAGAATGAAAATTGTATCCATACTAGTAGTTGAAAGATTTCGCCATTTTATTCAAATGAAAATATAACCAGAAACTTATTTTGAAACAATTCTAATTTTTCCATAATTTTTTGTACATGACAACAATCCAAATTCAGTTCTTAATTGCTTGTTGAGTTAAAGTTAAAAGAAATGTATTCCTTTATTTTCCTTTTTTACTTCTAAAGGTGTAACGATAAAGAGAATCTGAGAATCGAAAATTTAAATTCTTTGTATTGCAATATTCGTATTGCATTAGTATTAATTACAAAACAACAATTTTCATAAAAGTTTTTATCTTCAAATTTCGCCTATGGAATCTATGATATTTAAACATGGCAATTCTTAAAACTGAAAAGTTGCACTTGCTTTTCGTATTTACATATTATCAAAAATTCTTGAAATGTTGGAATACTGGATATTGTCAGAAATACTTGAAATAAATTTGGTCTCACAACTAATTGTTGAGTACACAGACTATTCAAATTCAGTAGGTGCCTTCGATTAAAGATTAACACTCCAGGTTTGGTCCGTATTAGTCATCGTTGATTTCCTATCGCTGTTTTAGAAGATAATTAGTTAACGACACCCCAAGTTTCTAAAGACAGTATTAATCAATTTTATTGCTATTTTTTAACCCTTTGAAACTATAACAATAAAGAACCTAAGAATCAAAAGTCATTTCATTTGAATGAAAATGTTAATTTAAGTTATACAAATATGTAACTAGTGAATATTTTAAAACATTTTTTATTTACATTTAAAATATTATTTTTTTAAAAATGTAACCGTAAATTTTAATTTTTCTACAATTTTTTATGCATGACAATAATTTAAATTAAGGTGACTGTACAATTTAAGAATATGAACAAAGATTTGATTTCACGTTAAAATTTAGTCTGAAAAAAAATTATACTTCGTATTATCGGCATATCCGAAGCAAAATATTTTTTAAAACTCGCTCTAAAAATAATTCAATGGATATAAACACATACAGATTACATATTTAGACAGATTATTTTCTTTTCTTTCTAACCATATAAATATTTTGAAGATTGAAACATAAATATGTGATAAAAAAGAATTTGATTTTTCGTTAAAATTTAGTATGAAAAAATTATACTTCTTATTATTGGCATATCCGAAACACAATCTTTTAAAAATCGCTCTAAAAAATAATTCAATGGGGTGACACATACAAATTACATATTTAGAAAGATTATTTTATTTTATTTCCATCCATATAATTATTTTTAAGTTCGGACCATAAATATGCGATAATTTCTGAGCTGAACGGCTTAGACTGCGAAATTTATTCACTAAAATTAAACTTCACTGCAGTTACAAAAAGCTGTAATATCATCAGCAGCTATACGATTTCTTTCTAAAAATCGTTTGATTTTTGTTTGATTAATTAATTATATCCCTTAATCAGAAAAATCAATAACCAAATTTGAAGTGTTTCTTAGATAGAACAATATCAATGTGCATGCAAAATTTCGAATCTGAGTTACCTCCCGTTTTGGAGTTATACGTCGACACGTACATACCGAAATCTCTCCTTTATATATTAGATAGGCTAGTATATTCAATCAAAAATATAAAATTAGATATATTAACACAGTAATTTGCATTATAATCATGTACAATGGGAAAATACAAATCAGGTCTAATCTCACTCTATCTATTTATCTATCTCTGTCTGTCTCTATTATAGTAAATAAATTTAAATCTCCCTTTTTAGTTACGTTTCATAACAAAGATGGAGTTTGAGTGACAACAAGTCTCCTCAAGTCTCCAGCATTCTCCTGAGAATTCCAGCTTATTTCAACAATGCTGCTGTCTGGATGGTCTCAATTCTTCATCTGATTTCCCATCTCTCTAGTTTTTTTCCTAGCTTTTGGGGACCGTTCCAAGTGCCTCAACTACTACTACTACTACTACTACTACTACTACTACTACTATTATTATTATTATTAGTAGTAGTAGTAGTATTATTGTGTTTAATATATCAATTTCATGAATATTGTGGTTATAATACGTGTATTGAATAATATTATGATTTAATATTAATTTCCTCTTTAATTAAAGCAGTTTTGCTTTTACGATTGACAAAAAATCAAATTTGCGTTTATTTGTTCCTTTTAATCAGGTCGCATTTGTTTATGTCGATTTGAAATATTGTATTTAGTTAAAACGTGATAGGAAAGACCAAAATCAGGAAATGCGGTGAACCGATTGAATACATTTTGTCTTTTGAAGATCAAACTTCAGACGTGTTTTTATCTTTGAAGCACAATTGACGTCCATTCAAGTTTATTATTATTATTATTGAATCGATAAAGTAAACTAAGAGTCAATCCAAGAAAGCGTGATTTGGCTTGTAAGTTAAGGGAGGGCGTTAAGTTGCTCTTTGTCTACTCGTATATTTGTATCATTTCGGCATAACGTTTAATTTAGACGAATTGAAAGACCAAAAAGAAAAAGA
>CM042139.1:62676962-62699462 GCA_023376005.1 Doryteuthis pealeii
ACCTGTTGCCAAAGCAAGATTAAATATCCCTGTTTGCTCCACTCTCTATCCATAGCTGAATGGAGAATAGTTTTATTAATACCTTTAGGAGATAAACAAACAGCCTCGTCCGGAATTTGAAATCTTCTCGGCGTATCCATTTTTTTTTTATTGTAACACACAAACATAAAAAGCAATTCTTTATCAGATAAATACAGAGACACATTTATAAAGAATAAAACTCTAATGAAAATAGATATTTTGTTTAACATAATAAACATATATATTTCTTCTTTTTTTAAAATGATTATACATTTCTATAAATCGTTTAAAAATACCTACGCTTTCGTATTCAGCTGGAAATAGGGGAGTATTCAATGTAAAATGTTATGTAAGCCTTCTGAATAAAACAGGAAAAAAGCGAAATACTTTTTAATTGTCTATGAAAAATATTTTTTTCCAATCAAGAATGTTTTGGGTAGTCCCCGTAGAGCAGTAGCTAACGTGCTCGTCTGTGACAATATAATAATCAGAGATCGAACTCCAGTCGTGCTATTATGTTAACATTTTGACTAATAACCTTAGAAAAGATATGAAACCCAGTATAGCCCAAACTATTGGCTAAATAGTACCACTACTAGACTTCTGCAAGGAAGATTTTCACATTAAATAACCCACGCAGTTCAATATGCCATTAAACAAAGAAACCAAACCAAACCTATCAATATATATATATATATATATATATATATATATATATATATATATATATAATCCAAAGATCCGGTGAAGAAATCTTCCTTACGACGTAGTAGGTTTTTTTTAATGTCGTAGTTTGCAGAGCTCAATGTGTGCTCTTATTGTCAGAGTCACAGAGCAAAATTATATCAGTAAAAAATATAACAGAAGATTTAGATTTTTGCTTTGAATTTGCTTGAGCAAATGTCTAGTCATTCCCATAATGAGATGCCGAATGATGAATTCTTTATTATTCTTAAGTCAGTTGAAAACAGATTTTTTGTCGTCTTCTGTTCCTCTGTTTAGACCCCTCTGGAAGGTAATTACCAGTCGGTCATAAATGAACATCTTGCGCAACTTTATATTCTGCTGTTGGTCATTTATTCCTAGTCACTGTTAAATCAACCTATCCCATATTCGAACTAAAGATCACACTTATTTCCCTTTGAATGATATTTATTTATTTATTCATTTATACACCTATTTCATTTTTTAATTTTACTTTACTTATTTTATCTATCTTTTTAAATTTACTCAACTATCCATATCTACAAATATTTTCCCGATTACATATATATTTGAGACACTGTTTTATATACTTAATTATTTAAGTAATTATATATATATATATATATATATATGCATATATACACACATATATATATATATGCGTATATATACACATATATATATATATATGCATATATATACACATATATATATATATGTATATATGCACACATATACACATGCATACAACCACCTGCATACACACATGCATACATATGCTGGAGAATTGGTCTATCCAATCATATCCAAACATTCATGTGCCAACATCCATATATATATATATATACATATATATATATATAAATTATATCAAATTATATATATATATATATATATATATATATATATATATATATATATAAAATTTACTTGGACGATTAATGTGGGGTATATTTTGTATTTTAGTGTTAGGTTGGGGGGTGGATATATTTAATTGTATCTAATTATGTATCCATATATATATACACACACACTCATACATACATATATGTACATATATGTATATAAGCATGCATATATATACACACACACACCTGTTCATATATCTCTATATTACTCTACAAAAAGAGCTGGTCCTACTTTATTTGGAAAATGGATATAGGGGCCACATACATACTGTAGGGCTACATTGAGGGTTGTTATACTTAATTACATATGCATATACATACATACATACACACACACGTATATACAAACAAACACATATCTACATATTACATGGAATAATAGTATGAGGGCCAAGGTTTTTTTAACATGACATCATCAACACACACATACATATGCACATATATATGTCCCTCTCTACATATATATTCACCTCTACATACATATATTACACTGGATACCGATATAATCCCCTAGTTAATATCATGGGGTTAGGGCCTTAGCTTTCTTGTGTAACCGACGCATATATCTAAGTCGATTTATGGCTGGGTTTAGTCAGGCGAAAACTTGTGTCTAAATCATAGCTGGAAGTTTAGGTCAACTAATATATCTAGGTTTATCTAAAGTTAACATCAAGGGCTACTATAGTCTATAGGTGATATAATAACGTTATGTCTGGAATTTCACTCTGTGCCTACACTTGGCTATCAGTTCATTGCGTTTATTAACTAGTTTTCTAGAGTTCTTAAAGAATAGTATTTCTATTTTTTCCGATATGCAAAGTGGGCAATTACCTTTGAAATTTGTGGCCGAGGTTTGGACTATTTTCCCTTTTACCACCGAGTCATAGGTGAAGTTCTTTAATGACCAGTAGTGCTTGGACAGTTCCGTTTGATTGGATAACGAGGAGTTGTTCAAGGAGTGTCTGTGGATGTAGTACCTTTGTTTAAAGGGTCCTGCAGTAATTCCGAGGTAATATTTGGTGCTTCCCGGATCGTTTCTAGCCGATATTTGGGTTTTATAGACTATGTTGCTAACCAGTCAGTTTCCATCTAAGGGACAATGTTGTGTGTCTCTACAGTTACATTTCTCTATGTACAAGTAGTTGTCTCTAGTTCTGATGCTGTTGCTATTTATATTTGCATTAGTTTTCATCTGTATTTAACTTCTTACAATATTCGTTCAATGTCTTTCTGTTGTGCGCATTGATTATGCTACTCATGTTTGGAGTATATGAGTAGCTAATTATTATGGCGTTTCTATTCATTATCTTAAAAAATTTAATAATGATTATTTCAAGTGGAATATTATTTAAACAAAAATGTTATTATTAGGTATCATTTATGACCAATATCTACAGTATTGAAACTGTAATCAAAGAAACAAAAACTTAGTCGAAGAAATCTTTAACAAAATCCTTAATTCAACCATTCTTCTATCCATTTGTTGGAGGATCTATAATATTCTTAATTATTGCTTTTTAACTTCATGCTGAAACTGAGAATAGGGGTTGGACTCGTGATTTCCATATAGAACCCAATTAGTACCTTTTAACCATTTTATCTTTTATCTTTTCGACAGATTTCGCGTGGGAAAATTTAAGATTCATTTTGAGAGCATTAAAGCTAATGTCTTTCTAGTTTGACGTTTCGTTTCTATTCGGGTATTGTTGTTATTACTAATTTTTGGGTTTGATTTAATCAAATTAGATTAAATTTAATTAATTTAGTTTAATTTAATCAATTTAATTCAATTTTATTTTATAATATTTACCATTTCCTAAATGAAATCCCATGTGTGTGTGTGTGTGTGTGTGTGTGTGTGTGTGTGTGTGCGCGTTGGCATCCTTCCATCTGCTTTTTTTTATCTGCATCTGCTCTAGTGGCTGAACAGACCAAGTATTGAATCGCAATCTCTGCTGCAGTGACTGCACGCAAACACTGATTCTTGATGGATCTGCTATTGTCTCTCCTTCCGTCTGGTTCTCTTTGCTGGGGTGGCTACTTTCCTCTGTTTCACTCCTTTTCATGCCTTGTTTGAAAAGAAGTCACCAGATCGTTCGGTTTTCTGCACCAACCTCCCATGAGTTGGGTTGATATGGCATGTCTTCATGTCTTTCTTGCAGACGTCTTTAAAGCGTTGGCGTGAGAACCTTTTACTAATTAGCCATACAGTAAGTCTTTGGGAATGCGGTCTTTGCCTATCCTCCTGACATGATCAAGGCAACACAGGCACCTCTCGCAGATGATGGCGAACATGTTGTTCATGTTTGCTCGGTCCAGAACTTCTATGCTGGGTGGCCTACTCAGAAACGTTGGCAGTATAACCACCCAAATAAGGACTAAGACTTTCTCATTCAAATGTAACAATTATTCTATTGGACTGTATTTATGCTACGCAAGGGGATAAGCGTTATAAATATACCGTTAAGAAGATGTAATTCTCAAATCTAAGCTTGAACACAGAAAGGAGATCTATTCGCCTTTCGATCTCCATACATCTTAAACGGTGTATTTAGAATATAACCATTTGAAAAGTCTTCCAATATGTAAAATTTGAGATTTTTACTGTTATGAGATTTTCTTCCTTTGGTACACACAAACACTATCTCTCTCTCTCTCTCTCTCTCTCTCTCACTCTCTCTCTCACTCTCTCTCTCAATCTCTTTCACAGAGAAAGGGTGTGAGTGAGAGAGAGAGAGAAGAGAGAGAGAGAGAGAGAGAGAGAGAGAGAGAGAGAGAGAAGAACAAATAGAATACATCCAAGAGCAAATAAATAAAATCCGACATTCAGTATAAGACAGTTGCGATTATCATGTCAAACAGTAAATGAAATGAAAGTAATGGTAAGAAAACTCCCTCAACAGCAGAAGTAAAGGCAACTAGCCAAAATGATAGACTCCAGTAGGGGAAAGACCACTTCCAGTAACTGTTGAGAACTGCCCCTAAAATCCTAGAAAATAAGACCCAAAAATAGTGAATAAACAACTAGACATTAAATTAGGAGACTTTATGATGGAACTTAACCCTTCATATTAATTGCATCCGAAATGAAATAGAGAAAATCCTTAGGAAAAACCAAAACGCATTCCGTTGAAATCTATTCACAACCTTTCGATCCTGACTATTCGTCGAATCATAAAAGGTGTACAAGCAAAAATTTTGAGGCAACGCCGGTATTTGTAATATTTCTCCAAGGCATTTGACTCCATACTCAGAGGAAAAATTGAGCAAATACTTCTAGCATATGGCATCTCTAAAGAAAGAAATACCGCTGTAATGATTCTCTACAAAGGGTCTAAAGCAATGGTACGCTCACCTGATGGTGATACAGATTTCTTTGACATTGCCGCTGGAGTCCTGCAAGGAGATACCTCAGCACCATATATATTCATAATATGCCTAGACTACGTACTTCGACCATCATTAATCCTATAAATGAAAAAAGAATTACACTATAAAGGCAAGAAGCAGGCGATACACCACACAGACTATTTCAGAGGCCGACTACGCAGATGATCTAGAACTTCATGTAAATACACCTGCACAGACCGAATCCCTTCTACATAGATTGGAAAAAGCAGCACAAAACATTAGTCTCCATGTGAACTCCAATAAACCAGAGTTCATGTGTTTTAAACATAAAGGCCGCATCTCCACACTCGATGGAACGCCTCTAAAATTGGTGGAACAATTCTCGTATTAAGGTAGTAATATCTCATCCACAGAAAACGATGTTAATGCCCATATAGGAAAAGTATGGTCTGCCATAGACAGCTTATCAGTCATATGGAAATCTGATCTCACGGACATATTAAATTGAGAATTCTTCCAAGCCGTGGTTGTATATCAGTGCTACTGTGTTGCTGCACATTGAAACGCTGACGAAGCACCTAGAAAATAAGCTAGATGGGACTTGCACAAGAATGCCGCGCGTGATCTTAAACAAATCGTGGAAATAACGCCCTACAAGAAAACTTGCCACTAATCACACAGACCACCAGAATGAGGCGAACGAGACATGCTGAGGCCTCGTGGAGAAGCGGAGCTGATCTGATACGTGACGTTCTCCTTTGGAAACCAGCATATGGGCACGCCAGGGCGAACCGCCCAGCAAAGACTTACGTTGATCAATTCTGAAAAGATACTGGATGCTGCGCAGAGGACTTTTAGTAAGCGATGAATGGTAGGGATTGTTCGCGAGCTTTTCATGGATATACGTGCTACTGGTGCAACATGATGATGATGCTGAATAGACGCACTCACACAGACACGCAGACACACAGACATGCAGACACGCACAGACACACAGACATATATATATATATATATATATATATATATATATATATATATATATATATATATATATATATATATGCCCACATGCGTGTATGTGTGTGTAATCAAGTTAATAGTTTTGAAAGTTACTGAGGCAAAAATTATTTATTTTACACAAGAACGGAGATTATGTTTTAATATATTTCTTGTGGAGAATATGTTTTTTTTTATCATCAGAATACAGCGGGAAAGAGATAGAGAGATGTGAGTGGGGGGTAACCACATCGGTGCTAATAATTAAAAAAAACGAAATTGTTAAACATAAATCATAAAAATATAAATCATACATCAGCAAAAACACGAGACTCGTGGCAAGACTAATGTCCAGGCATCAACAGTCATTTTCTCCGGAAAGAGAAAGTCACAGTCGGATATTTCCGTACATTATGAATTCTCACATCAGGGGGCAATTATTATTTAGAACAAATCGACTGGGGGAATCGGACAATGAAGATAAACGAGGTGAAGCAAATTTAGGGCCGACTAATTAAAACGGACACAAATATAAACAATTAAAGTCTCGTGGACCATCTACCGAAACTTTTTTAAATACACGCTGTTATTTTGTATAACACTAGACGTTAAGGACAGACCTAAAAT
Source organism: Doryteuthis pealeii (assembly GCA_023376005.1). Lineage (NCBI taxonomy): Eukaryota > Metazoa > Mollusca > Cephalopoda > Myopsida > Loliginidae > Doryteuthis > Doryteuthis pealeii. The sequence goes on from CM042139.1 coordinate 62,683,574, forward strand.
TTCAAGCTGATTTAAGGCAACCAAGCTCTTTCTTGGTGTTGTCAATATTGCTTAAGCCGATCTATTCTTCTGCCTTCTTCGGGTAAGCAATGTATTTTTATATCTTACGAATTATATTACGAATTATATTCTTTGGATTGGTTTGGTTATTAATAACATACCAGCCATTGTTAATTGTTTAATAACATATCAAATCTTTCTTTCTTTCTTTCTCCTCGTTTTCTTTCTTTCTTTCTTTCTTTCTTTCTTTCGAACTCCTCACTTTCTTTCTTTCTTCTTTTTTTCGAACTTCTCACTTTCTTTCTTTCTTTCTTTCTTTCTTTCGAACTCCTCACTTTCTTTCTTTCTCATTACTTTCTGTCTTTTTAAAATTTTTTCTTTCATATCTTTCTTTCGAACTCCTCACTTTCTTCCTGGCTTTCATTTTTTTTTTGAACTCCATTCTTTCTTTTTTTTCTGCTCACTTTCTTTCTTTCTGTCTTTGTTTCTTTCTTTCTAACTCCTCACTTTCCTTCTTTCTCCTCGCTTTCTTTCTTTCTTTCTTTCTTTCTTTCTTTCTTTCTTTCTTTCTTTCTTCCGTTCGAACTCCTCAATTTCTTTCTTTTTCATCATTTTTTGTCAGTCTTTCTTTCTTTCTTTCTTTCTCCTCACTTTCTTTCTTTCTTTTTTCTGTATATATTTCTTGATAATTATCTCTTCCCTAATAAACGCGAATCTGTATATTTTGTTTTACAAAGTAATTATTAATGAAAAGAAGAAAAGAAAACAGATCATTAGAAAGAAAAGATTGAAAATAACCTGATTATATTATATCACTTGTTTCACTCAACTTTTTACAGTCCGTAACACCATTGAGGTATATTTAGTGTTTTACTCAGTACATTTTGACTACTTGTTTACAACCATTATATTGTTGAATAGAGCTCGGTGCAATCTTTACTTTTAAATAGAAAATATATTTTCTCTCCCTCCACGCGTCAAATAGATATTTATCTAATAACATCAAAGCACTGTGTTGAAAAAAAAAACGGCCTCAATGGTGTTGGGAACTGTTAATAACCTTTTTTTCTGTATATCTTATAATGTGTTTCTGTCTGCCTGTAACCGAATCTACGAGCCCACCAACTTCACAATTCCCTTAGTTATTTATGTTATATTCTCTATGGTTATCAAATAATCATTATTTAATCTTAATTAGCATCATTATTTATTAACAATGTCTACTATCAAGACCTAGCTTAGATAGATTTGCAAGGTCACGTTTTATGGATAATGTTTCTAAAATTGTATGCTACTGGATAGGACAGAGTGAATTTTTGGTGAGATGTAGGAAAATGTGAATCAATTTTTACTTTCATCAAATATTCCCGTAGCACTAGGTCGATTTTTTCAATCAGTTGAACAAGCTCCAGAAAAAAATCCTTTATTTTGCTTTGCCTCCGCAACTCGTGCCGCACGTAAATTGTGCCGCCCAGGGCGGACCAACCTCCGATTCCCCTCTTGGTACGCCACTTGCTAGATTTGCATTTTTTCGACACTCACTGGTTTAATTCCACGCCAAAACCAGTTCCTAGTTAGGGGTATATTCAATTTTCAAGAGATCAAAAACGTCCTTGATGCAAAACCGGGGGTGTTCTCTAGCGAAAGAATATTCAATTTAGCTGAAATATTTCATATGGTCATAGAATTCGATGCCTGATTAATGATGATATAAATAAAATATTTTTTATCAAATGTAGGATGCTTTGGCCTCAACAAAATATATGGGCTTAAAAAGCTATTTTCTCGTGTATGTGTGAAGGCGAGTAGTATAATGTTTTCGGTCGTAGGAAATGGACAGAGCGAAACGAGTTCAAATTCTGGACGAGTCTGTTTGTATTTCACATATACACGCTAATATTCTTGGGAAAGCTATGCATCAGACTATTCACCCCAACTATGGGTAAATAGTAGAGCAGACTGGACTCTTTAAACTTAATTAGGCAGCCAGTCTAGGAGAGGGAAAACTCTGAATTGGAACCTGTTAAACTCCGCTAAAGAAATTGACCTTGTGTCACATCCTACTCCTGTGAAAGGATTCTTAATTATGTCTATGTCTTAAACCAGAAGGCATATACATGTTTAGTCATAAATATGGGAATATATACACGGTATTTCCAAAATATTGATATCATTTGTGCTGCCCAGCTGTTTCAGAAAAAGACATCATTTCGCAATCTAATAACTTCTTAATTCAATGAAAAAAACTAACATAAAATTATTTCTACCAATGCGTTAATGAAAATGAGTCTACCAGTTAAGAAAATCAAATAAAAATACTTACAAACTGTTGACTTACAAACAAAAACTGAAAGACAGGACTTGACATTGGGTGACCAATAACGGTTGATATGTCATTAAACAAAATTACCTACAAAATAATAAAAAATATATTTCTGTCAATTTATTGATACACATGAAGTTAAATTAATCACCCCATATATATATATATTATATATATATATATATATATATATATATATATATATTATATATATATATATATTATTATTATTATTATTATTATTATTATTATAATGGAGATTGTGTATTTGTCGGTCTGTAACCGAAACTATATTACTACTCAAGTCACAATTCCCTTAGTAATTTACGTCACATTCTCCATGGTTTTATTTTTATTTAAACCTCAATTATTTATAAAATTGTTTTATATCATTAATACTGTTGGCCTTGTCTTCATACTAATAACATGCAATTGTATTAAACCAAATAGCATTTTACAGTGTGAGCGAGAAGGCTAATTTGCATATTGACAAAAAAAAATGATTTTGATAAATATTATTGATTTTGATAAATATTATTGATTTCTAATTGTTTGGTTTTATCTTAATGAATATGAGCCAAAAAATATCGGGGGAAAAGAAATAACTAATTATATTCTTTACTTCCTAATTTAACTAAATAGTTAAATTAGGAAAATTTAGCTATGAAGTTGAAGTTTTTCAGTTGTTCTATTTTTTGATTAGACCCACCTCTGTTTCAAATCTTTTCATCTGCATACTTTTTTAGTTTCATTAGTCTTTCTAATTTAATATAATTTTTCATTTCATCACAACTTAAATACTTGCACCCTACATATTGCATATATTTGCTAGTATATATGTGGAAATAGCTATATAGTTGCCACTTCTTCCTCAAGAACACCATTAATGGCTTAGAAGTCCAGCTTTGCTTTTACACATCCTGTCGCATAAATGACACGTGTAATCCCTGGCTTTCACACGTGCACACACTTGTTTTAAGGTGATTGGCTGTCATCATGGGACCGTACATGACTGAAAAGAACATTCTTTGACAGGCAACCCCTGTCACATACACCGCATATAGGCTTTGGCTTATATGTAAGAAATTTTCCAAGAAGTCCATCATGTGATGCTTACGTAGAGCCCACTTCAGGTCTGAATGCTCGAGCCGCCTTGCCTCAAACCTCTTACACCCGCAATAAACAAGTCTCCTTCAGATCAAACGATTCGTAGCCAGTCCTCAACATGTATATGAAGAGTCTTGGGGTTATTTCTAATGACATCCTTAAACGTTTCTTGAGTTTGTATCTTGGATGTTTCTCATAATTTATTTCTCCATAAAAATGCGCTAATCGTTTTAAAATGTTTGATATCATTTGCGATGTACAGGGTGTTTCAGAAAATCTATATTATTTCGTAATCTAATATATTGACCAATTCTTGTTCATATCTCAGATTTTTACAGCGCACGTCGGAACAACTTAAAGTTCTATGTTTAATGTTTAAACGCCTTTTCTTTTCCAGTTAATGGCATTTCTAAACCTAAAAAGTAAAAAAAAAAATTAAATAATGGAACATTGAGGATAAAACTTTGAGTTGTTTCTACATAAGCGATTAAAATTGGACATAATTTAAACAGGTTATAAGTAAAAGTAAAGGGCGGAGTGGCTTTTTGTCCGCATCAGTGGAACATCGAGGGAGACTATTCCCTTTTCGCTAGCGTTAGTCCTGTGAGAACTGTTTTGCTGAGGTAGAGCGCCACACCGACAGCCAGCTCCCCATTTAACGGACAGATCAGATTAACCAATCTGTGCTACTCATATGCTGTGTTGGCAGGGACCAATATCGAACCCGGAACCTTGCGATTCCCAGGCGGGTGCTACCAACTGAGCTAAACACGATGTATTTAAATTGTTATTAACAGAACTAGGAAACAAAAAAACACCCTCCAACGGTGTAAAAATCTATTTTTGAAAGATATTGCCTGAATGGGTGGAGTTACAAATGCAATGTCGGGGGCTTTTTATTATAAGTAAGTAAAATCATTTAATCTATTAAAGGAGTAAAACAATGAAACAAATTGAAATGGAAACTTAGTTCTGCCCCCCTCAAATAAAATGTTGTGCACCTCTATTAATTATTAATTAAATAATTATTTTGAATATTTTACATATAAATTTGACACAAAATCGTACTTATTTATTTGTAAACTTTTAGTTAATTCTTTGTGACAGAGAACACAGAGACAGAGTTGAGTGGCGGGCATGAAAACTTGCCGTATTCTCGAAGGAAGCGGGCTAGGCTTTGCCTGGCGTGTAGGACTGGCCTAGGATCGAACCCACGTCCTTCAGAATGCGAAAAGGCGACACTTTGGTGCGGGCACCGGAATCGAGATGCCACTGTCCGTATGTGAAAACAAGATGACCGGATATTAGCTGCGGGCATTCCGGCAACTGGGATTGAGTTGACAGTGCCGTATGGGAAGCACAGACGCCCAGATGATAGAAGCAGACCTGTGTATAAATACAAGGAAACACCCAGAAGCGAAGAGTGCAGAAACGTGTGCTGCTACGGTAGCTGCTAGAGGATTCGACGACGACGACGACGACGACGATGAGCCCCCCCCCCCTCAACAAAAACTTGTTGAGTTAAATCTTTATTTTTACCTCTCTATTTTTTCCCTGTATTCTTGTTAGTGAAAAAAAACGGCCAGAATATAAAACGATTTTTAAAATTGATTACTAATTTCGTAAATGATTCTTTCCATTTATAGTAATACAATTTTTAAAATTTCATAGTTTATAATTTATTTATTTGAACAATATTTAGTTTATTTATTATAATGGAAAGAATTCAAAAGTTGTATTATAAGAAACAGCTTTTATTTATTTTATTGATATTAATTGTTCTTTATTCTATGTATTGACGATTTTGGTAATTGTGATGTAAGCAATGACGTAGGTTTGTTTACAGACAAATATAGATCGGATCTTCATCATTAATAGAAGTATATATTGTTTGTGCATAGTGGGTAATCGATACTCTATTTTGTGCCCAATGACATCGAACCTGACAAAGAGGTTCCATCATTTGGCGCAGTCGGTCTGCTTGCTAATGGAATTAGACACAGAAGGAAAATTTAGATCTCCATGCATTGAAGTTTGAATATTTTATTTCAAATTATCCAAATGTTACAAATATTTCCAGTAAAAAAAAATACAATGTAGTGGCTATGATAAAATACAAGGAAGCATTTGTTATGGATGATTTAGCGGCAATTTACGAGTGAGCGATCTTTTGAATATGAAAATTAAACGAACTAGCTATAATCATGACTCCGGTACTTGGAGAATAGTATAAAAAGAATCGATATTTAATGGAGAAATAATTAAAAAGATTTTCCTTTCCTAGAATTCAACTTAAATCTTGTGATTACACTCATCTTCAGAGTAGAATATGTTACTAAGGTTGGGATCTTGTGTGTGCGTGTGTTGTGTGTGTGTGTGTGTGTGTGTGTGTGTGTGTGTGTGTGTATGTGTGTGTGTGTGGTGTGTGTGTGTGTGTGTAAAGTAACCAGAAATCCAGAAATCATGTGGTTATAATTTTTTTAGAAATACGATGAATATATTAACTATTACTTTACCATGTTTTTTATGTATTTCCCCAACCCACCCACAACGGGCAGGATGTGACACAAGACCATTTTAAGCGGAGTACAACTGTTTCAATTCAGTTTTCCTTTTCAGAGACGGGTTGCCAAATCGACTGGGTGATGGTAGGTAACCGGAATATTTTAGCTTAAAAGTGATCCAGACGGTCTAATTCGTCTAGAAAGCAAATAGCATAGTCATCTGCAGCCCCATTTGCAGTCATTTGGATGCAAATTAATAATACAATACCTGTATTAGACGTTACTTGTTTTAAAAGTCATCTACGGAATCATGATTTTTACTGCGACTTGACCAGTGGGCGTTTTTTTCGGACAGGCTTTTGCTAAGCAAGTCTTTCTTATCTAAAGTTTTCACTGCTAATCATCGAGCTAGCTAATTAGAATTTAAGTAGAAACCTGGAAAAAAACAAATTTGCATAATTTAGATTTCGTAATGAGGTGATTTTCAACGAATTAATTTCTCCAAAGAAATATCAAGCTTATCAGCTTTTTTATAATCAAATTCAAATTCTGACAATCTATATATTAATACTCGTATTTCTATAGAATACGACCGTTATCATTTTTCAACACTAACTAAAACGTATTTTATTCAATACGTTTTAGTTGGTGTTGCAAAATGATAAGGGTCGTATTTTGTAGAAACACGAAATGAATTGCTTATTTATCGGTCTTATTATAGGCGACAGAAACCACCATATCCCCCCAAAAAAATCACCGTAAATAGATGTGTCTTATAATCAAGACATGTTCTTATCTATTTATTAATACTCGTGTTCCTTAATGGTACGACAGTTATCATCCTGAAACACCATCTGGTTAAAACTGAGACCGTCCAATTTATCGAAGATGAAATGCAAAATGTAAACCCTGAATATCTCGTGTAGCTTAATCACCGAATTCTTATTTTAGCCATTTTAAAATGAATCGTCCCAAATAAAAAAAAAATGCAAACAAGAATGATAATAAGAATAAACAACTTAAAAAAGAATACATTAAGAACAAAATAAAATAAGACCAATATATAGAAAAATATTTTTTTAAAATCTATACATAAATATTGATGAGAGATTTATTTAAAAAAATGTTTTTTATATCCAGAGCAACGCCGGGTAGCTCTGCTAGTATTTGTTTATTTGTTTATTTGTTTATCTTTGAAGAAAAACGCCCTCAAAGCACATTTATTTTTAGGCAGTTGGTAAATAAGAATGTGAAATACAAACATTTTGTTTTTAGATTAAAGTCCATTAGCGAACAAATTGAGAAAAAAATCTACCCTTGAATTTAAAAGTATTTAAATGATGGAAATACATGTACAGTAAATTTTGATTGTGTGTTTGTTTATTGATTTTAACGGCATATCAACCCGTCTGGGGTTATATCATGCCTAACGGTTAGGAAGTTATACATATCGTGTATTTATATTTATACTTTTTAGTAATTGGTTTTAAAAATGTGTTAGACTTATTGGGGATTATTTTGTATGATATTGATTTGTTTCATATCTATATTCTATGGTATAATTTTATTTCCCTAAAAAAAGAGCGATATCCTCCATGTTGGCATTTTCAAACATCTTTCATATAGTAAGCTTTAAAATGACGGTTTCTGGGGTGAGCAAGAAACCTACATTCCATGAATAAGTGTTTAACTGTCAAAGGTGTTTGACATGTTCCACATTGTGGTTGTTGTTCCTGTTTGGGTATATTGGTGTGCGTTAGTATTGTAAGACCAATGCGTAATCGGGACACAATGACTTGTTCCTTTCTAGACTTCCTTAAAGTTGGTCTCCAGCCTCCCAAAGTGGGTTTGATTAGGAAGAGTTTATTGTGGATGTTGTTATTCCAGTGTTGTTGTCATTTTGTATGAAGGAATCTATTAATTTCAGGTTTCAAATCAGTATATGGTATCTTGAAATTGTCGGGGATCAAATCTAGAGCCGATTTAGAAGCGGAGTCTGCCCTTCCAACCCCCTTCACTCCTATATGACTTGGGATCCAGCATATCATAATCTGTTTAGAGTTAGACATCAAGTCTAATCTATTCAGGAGCTTAATGATGAGAGGGTTTTCCATTTTTTTCTTAATAAATGTTGAATAGTTACTGTTGTGGATTAGCCTGGCGTATCTTTCGTAGGGAGTGAATGCGCTGGTCCAGGACTATTTATACACGGATGTCTGAGACCTTCGGAGTGATTACTAAGACTGTAATGATTACGGAACCATTACGCGAACCGTCTCCCTCGAGGTTTTAGCATTCTGTTGCGAATTACCATATGTCTGGCGCACATATAGTTTGAATGTACTAGTATACTGAATATTGTATGATCCAGTATACTACAGTTGGCTTCACAAGCGCTGAATAGGAAGAAAATATATCTCATTCAATGTGATTATTTATATATTTAAGCGCTTCAAAGCGTAGTTGCTGTGAATTGAGAATATTAAAAAAAGAAAACACTCATAATATTAATATTTTATTTATGAAACTATATATCATATTCGATTGATTTAACTTAGAAAAGCGGAAGACAAAAACAGAACGTGCGAACCAATCACTTTCTAATTTTTGACGAATGAAAGAGAAGAATTATTTGTTATATTCCATATTCTAGACTGAGAGAATAATTCATTATTTTGCTGGTGTCACAACATTCATAGCAAATAAGAATTCGGCGGATAAGCAACACCATATAATCAGGATTTACATTTTTGTATTTCATCTTGGACGATTTGGACGGTCTCAATTTTAACCAGAGGTTGTTGGCAAGATTATAACGGTCATACAATTAAAAAACACAAGTGTTGATAATTATTAAATGATGATAATAATAATAATAATAATAATAATAATAATAATAATAATAATAATAGAAGATAGAAAAATACTTAGACTCGCAAGAGAATTAAAAGAACTGTGGGATATGAGAGTGAAAGTGATACCAATAGTATTTGGGGAACTAGGAACGCTCCCTAAAACTTAGAAAAAAGACTTGCGAAGCTGGAAATCAGGGGAAGAATTGAAACAATTCAGACAACATCATTGTTGAAATCAGCTGGAATACACAGGAGTGCCCTCGAGACTTGATGAGACTTGTCACAAACTCCAGTGAAAGACCATCAGCTAACGTTGGATTAAAAAAGTAATAATAATAATAATAATAATAATAATAATAATAATAATAATAATAAATTTAGAGGGAATGTGCCAAGACTTAATAAAAAAAGAAAGAAAACCAAAACTGTGTGTGTTTGAATTAAATGTAAAAAAAAAAATGCCTGAATCCTAATAGTTCTGTTTGGTTCCTCTGAATAATCTCCTTAGGAATTCTGTCTCCAAGATTGAAAAACTGTCTTCTAGTTATCTTCCTGTAACCTTATACAGCAATTTCCTGCATATTCATTTATATGAAAACGTCTGTTAATTCCGACATATACGAGAATAATACTATTTTCTTACGTTGGAAACATTTCAGAAATTTTGCTCAACATTTCTAAAGGTCACATTCTGACAGAAAATAATCATATTCATGAAACAGTATTTGCCACGCCATTATTGAGCTTAAACTATCTTTCACTATATGTCGTTTATGAGTTTGATAATCGAACCAGCATTCAGAGTTCAAATTCAGGTGAAAACATATTCCCAGTGTAGTGGTTGGGAGAGGAGTAATAAATCACATTTTATAAATGGTTAATTATAGTTTGTTCCTCATACACTGACGAGACAGTCAGACTGTGGGCGAGGAATTAAATAGAATTAACCAGTATAATTTATTACCCCTTTCCTAAACACTATTCTATACCGAAATATATAAAGAAAAACTCAACACACAGCCCACAATTTAATTACTTGAAATGGATCATATGTTGAAAATTTATACATAGAGATAAGTATAAAAATACCAAATTTGAAACCACTTGTGGCCTTTTCTTTATAAAACACAAGAAGCAGCTACCTGGCGTCGCCTGGGTAAGGTAGGTGTGCAAAAAATTATTCTCGCAGATCCATTATTACTTAATCATGAGTTGGATCCTCGTAGTATGCCCCATTAAAATCCCTATGTAAAAAAGACCTTGCGTTGATCCGTCTTGGTGGGACGTCATAAAAAAAGTGCACAGGCACTCGGAGAAGAAGAATTAATGTCTTCTATTTGAAATATTAAATTAAAAAAACAAAAAAAAAACAACAAAAACATGATGTTACTATTTAAATTTATTTCATTAATTGTCTTCGCGAATATAAATCTAATCTTCATTAATTTTGCTCAAAAAGCAAGATCTGGTGATATTGAATCTGTATATATATATTTACTTTATCGTTACTTGTATTTTCGCAGTTTCCTTCGAACATAAAGAAATACACACAACTGCCCTTTATATATGTATAGATTTACTTTTGTCTCGTTGAATCTTTCTGTTGCAGAGTTTAGTTTCTAGGAGTTTTCTAGTCTTTCTGAGGTACTCTTTGCTCACTTTTCTTTCATCTCTCTTTGTTTCATGGTGTCTACTTCCAAGTACTTGTAATTTTTCTTTTCACCAAGAAGTCTTTATTTATTGTTGCTGTAGTCTTATACCTTCCATTGTTTCTTTTTTTTATAACAATCATGGCACACTTGTCGATGTCGAATTCCTTTCCTATATCCCGGTTGAATATTCTTATTGTCTGTACAATGGTTTCCAGTTCTTTTTCATTTTCGGCAAACATGCTGATGTCATCCATGTACATAAGATGATTTATTTTCTTCTCTGATTTAGTAAACTGGTAGCCCCCCTACCTTTTATAAGTATATAGTTAAGAACTATCATTGCTATAACAAATAGCAATGGTGATGGGGAGTCTCCCTGGAATATGCCTCTTTGTATTTTCACCTCTGCTAAGGCTTGTCCTGCTGCCATTAATTCTACTTTCCAATTTTTTGGGCTTTAGTGATAAATTTTACCACGTTGTTCTGTATTTTGTGAATCTTCAAATATTCAAGAATCTACGCTTTGTGGAACCATGACATATGCCTTTCTGTAATCAATCCATGTCATTGCTAGATTTTTACGTCTTGTTTTAACCTCTTTAAGAATGTGCTGCTCTGTATAGAGTAGGTCATTTGTTCCACTTGTTCCCTTGCGGCACCCTTTCTGTTCTTCAGGCAATAGTCCACGGCAATAAAGCGAGTTGTATATTTCTTCTTTTCTCTGTGCGGTTAAGACTTTCCACATATTAGACAGGGACGTTATTGGCCTATAGTTGCTTGGGATAGTTTCTTTTTTGGTGTCTTTCTAGACCATGGCAGATTTCTCTTTTGCCATTCAATCCGGTATGTTTGCTTCTATCATGGATGGCTGTGAATTCTTTTAACCAGTACCCATGTACTCTGGTGTTTTCTCGTATGGTAATTTCTTTAGTGCTGCTCTTGACGAGTCCAGATATATTTTTTGCTTCGGGTTCATCTTCGAGTTCTTGCAGTTTTCTTTTCATTTTATTATCCATTCTGCATTTCTATTATTTTCTTTCTTTTCTCATATCTGGCACCAGAAGGTTTCTGTTTCCTTTGCGTTTGGATATTCTTCTGTCTAAACGCTTTGTCCACTGACTTGGTAGAATTTCTTTTCATTATTTTGGAAGGTCCTCTTTTGTTTGTATTGTCTGATTCCTTGCTGGTATCTTTTCAGTCTAACTTCTTTCCCTAGTATTTTTGGCTTATTTCTTCCTGTTGTATAGTTAGCCTTGGTTGCTTTTTTTCCGGCATTGCATTTGTCTTCATATTGCTTTTTAATAATGCTTTCGCTTATTATCGCAGACTTTTTATTTCTACTTCTAATCTCATTTCCCATTCAGATTTTGTGTTTCTGTTTGGCTTGCGTATTGGAATACCAATATTTTCGCTGACTCTTTTTGCGCCCGCATAAATTAGGTCGTTCAATTCGGTGATGTTGTTTGTTGGGATGATCTGTAATATTTTAGTAACCTTTTTGGTTTCTCTTTTTACTTCTTTCCAGTCCTGATTTCTTAGAGATGGCGATATATCCTTCTGCTCGGTCATGATCTGTTTTATTAGTTCTACTTCTTATCTTTCATCTTTTGTTAGTGTTACATTTATAATGTTGTGTTCTGTTACGTTTTGGTTTTCAGCGTGTTGTCTTTCATCTAGTTCTGAGGATACATTTTGAGCACATTCCTCTCTACTTACCTGTCCACGTATTTCCATAATCTTGAGATGAAAACCAAACTTTCTTTAGGATCTGGGTCAGCAAGTCTTTGGTTTTTAAAAAAAAATTATCATTTATTTTTCTAAATTTCTATCATTCTATTTCTATACCCTCTTTCTGTTGGGTTGCTTTAAAATAACAGTGGAGTACATTTATGTCATCTTCTCACGTACATCTCTTCCTCCGATGTCTCTGGGTTGAATTATTGTTTTCTTCTTTGGGTAACTGGAAGAAAAAATGAGGAGTCAACATTCGCAGGACATCGACAGAGTCTCCCCTGCCGGGTATCAGGAGCACCTGTTCTTCTTTCTCTGGTGTCTATGAGATAAGTTGTTTTCATCTACGTCTGTGTAGCTGAAAAAAGAAATTTGTAGCCAGCATTCGCAGGATGTCTATAAGGTCCCCGCTGTTGACTATCAGAGGAGCACTTGCCGTTCTTTCTCTGGTGTCTGTCAGATAAATTGTTTTCATCTTCGTCTGTCTGACTGAAAGAGAAATTCGAGCAGACAAAATTCGCAGGATGTCAACCGGCCCCCGATGCTGGCTATTAAGGAAACACCTTATTACAAACAGATCTGAAATCTGGATTCCACGTTTGATATCATTGATATTTGACATTTCCCATGGGTAGTATCTTGTGGCAATACAGAAGTTTATTATTATCTGTGCTCCTGTCACAGATGTGATTGGATGTTCTTAAAATGAAGGAAACACATGAGAGCGGGTCACAAAAATTACACTTAAGCCTATGACTTTTCTAAGTTTTTTAATTGGTATATCACAATTTTACCGAGTATTTAAGGGGGTGGGCAAATTATAGAAAGTTCCAGTATATGTTCAAATTGAAGGAAAAAAATGAATAGAATAAATCAAACCATTAATTTTTAGAAGAAATTTCAAGATAATCGACTAAATTTGTAAACAATTAATCAGAGAGCATTTATACTTTTAAAAAAAAAAAAACTTAGAAATACCTTCGATATTTCGATATTTTTACAAAGAATATAAAGCATTCATGGTAAGATTTTTTTTTATTCTAACCCTCCGACGAATATTTAAAGACTGATTTCTTTTAGGGTCGCTAGCTTACATTCTAATTACTTTAGAATATCGTCACGAGTGTGTGTGTGTGGAGAAGTCGGATGATAGAAAATTCCAGTATATGTTCATATTGAAAACCAAATAATAATAATAATAATAATAATAATAATAATAATAATTATTATTATTATTATTATTATTATTATTATTTGTTGATGCTGTTGTTGTTTGATATACTTCTTTACCACGTGTTTCACATGTGACCTGAAGTAAATTAAGTTTTTTTGCTATATTATTGACCAGTTATCATTAGCATGCCCTTTTTATTTCAGATAAAGGTGAATTCTCTGGTGTTTTCTTAATGTATGTATTAGATTTCTTCTTAATATTTTCTAGTAGTACTACTATTCCAAGCCAGACGCAATATTTTCAGATTCCCGCTCATCTATTATCTCTAAAAAGGAAAGAAAAATTATAGGTTATAGATTATCTGCTTTCCCCAAATAGGCTATTTACGGGATGATTCAATCCATCTTTTCATACGGATTATATTCGATTCGGACAGAAAAAGAACATATTTAACGCCAGATCAGTTGCTCTAAATAAGGTAGAAATAAAATTATGCGATATGCAACGCATTGTATGACCTCTTGTGAAAAATGTAGATTATATATAAAAAAAAAGTTAAATGCAAAAAAGGATAATTGCATTGTGTGTTCAGGATATAGAAAAATTACTTTTTGACAAATGTGTAGGAATGCGACAAAATGTGGAAACCTGAAAATGTAAAATTAAAAATGCACAGAGAAAAAGAAAATATCATTTCATGCACGTTTTCTTTTCAAATAACTTTGAAATCTATGTGTGGGAAGCAGAAAATTGTCGAGTTATATTTTTTTCTGGTTTATTTTCTTTCTGTTTTGTTTTTGTTTCTATTTTTTACTTTTTCTCTCCAAACTAAAAATTGACAACAAAATTGCAGCATTGTCGCAAAATAAACTTTTTAAATTACACATTTTGAAATTTTTTTCGAAGTCAACAAAAATCGGTTTCATGCAGGGAAAGATATAAAAATTAAACTGTTAAATTGTATCTCGGTACTGATAAGTCCCCCCCCTAAAATAGGGAATAAACGTATTTTTAAAGTGTTCTACTTAAACTTGTTTCGAAAGTTGATAAAAAAGAAACTGATAAATGATCTCCAAAGGATGACAAACTGCAGAAAAAGGGAGTACATTCTATGTCTCTACGTAACCCTTTCTTGGTCAGCCCGAAAACCTTTCATTAATATACTTATAAGTGTAGCAGGTATCGTTGTAGGAAATGGAATCGGCGACCCGGGTTCAATTATTGGATGAAGATGTTTGCGTTTTACTTTGACGATAACAAGTGAGTAAATAGTAGTTATTTACCTCGCATCCCACGTGTGCGGGTATGAGAAACGGTCTTTTTAATGTGAGACCACCAACGAACCGAATGGGATGGTGGGTGCAAAAATGCGTAGATTCCATCGACATTCCCCCTCAAGAGGGCGCCCCAGGCACTGGGCAATAAACCCAACCCTGCCTCTTTAAATTAAGGGGGCAGGTGTTGCTTGGGGGGATCACGCCGGTAATATTAACCGAAGCCACTGGACACAGACCCTAGGTGCCAGGTAAACACATTTACATGTGTAAATAGTAGAGTTATTTATCCTTAGTAGGAAACGGGTGTAGGAGAAGAAAAATTATATTCAAATTGTTAAACTTCGCCCAAAAATTGATCTTAAGTCAAATTCTGCCCGTGAGGGATGGGTTGCGTAAATACATGCACTTCTAAGCTATTCTTGTCAATGTCCTGGCTTATTAGTGGGAAAAAAGTAGGTATTTACCGAACTCGTTCGCCATGGTTAGGATATGACATAAAATCACAAGTATGTGTCATTCACCGAGGATAGAATTCATTATTCCGTAGTAATGGATCTGCAAGACTATCTTGCAAACCATTACACCACAATGGGATGTACTTAGTTGAAGGAAAGTATAAATATGGGAATTGAAAATAATTAGTCAGCTTTCTTGCATTCTTTTCTTTCAATTAGATATTTTATTTCAAATTCCCATCTCACCCTTATCATATAGTACCAAAAAGAGGACAATGGAATCGTATGTTTTCTATAAATAGTAAAATATCTGACGAGAGAACAAGTGAAACTTCATGGACTTGTAAATGTAACCTCTCAATTACTGATTACTCGTTTTACTTGTATATTGTATTGTAAACGTCAAAAGAAAGGCAATAAAAAAAAGATATTAAAGTGTCCTCGGACAGTCAGAAAACGTCATAATAACTTTAGCTATCCTATAACCCCCTCCTGGTTTGAATGGCTGACTGATACCTGGTCACTGAGTGATCACCCCCAGCAGGGTAAGACAGTGTCTTTTTAAGTGCATTCACTTACTCCCAATGCATCTGTACTATCCGATACCTTTCCTTAACTCCGGCTTCCCCATTTGACAGTATACTACTGAACACTACCCGACTGCACGTTTTCACTCATCCTTCAAGCGAGACAGGTTCGCGCCCACTTTGACCCATGAGGTAAGTTTTCTCTCTCGTTACAGAAGAGATGTTCTTTTAAGATAATGATGAAACTATCAAGGGAATTTCGCGCGAGATTTGCAACGAAAGCA
>CM042139.1:62709462-62711962 GCA_023376005.1 Doryteuthis pealeii
ATATGCTTAGAAATAGCATTAACATTCTACTTAAAATGTCCAACATTTGTAAATCTCAAAAGTAAACAGATCAATACACCAGGGTCCTTTCCACCCTCTACCCAGGCGATGCTGGGTAGCCGATTCTAGGCAAAAATACAGTGACTTACAGAATTGTGCTGAGATCTTGTGTTAAAGTGGGGCATAAAACTGTAACATTGCATTTGGGGAAGATGCTATAGTTGTTGCCTATTGAGGAACACCAGAAGATAAAAAAAATTACACTTTCTCAAAAGATAGCCAGAAATACCATTACAATGTACTGGAATGTCCTGTCTACAGCATCAGCTGTTTCTATGCGCATGTACTACGAAGCACAAAAATGGTTAGGTAATGTTTTTTTGCATTGATGTCTGGTTATCTATTAGGCCTTTTGGGTCAAATAATTACCCTTCTTGTTACTCAGCAACTTAGCATGCGGCAGAATGCACTGGGCTGCATATAACCTTGAATTGAAATTACTGAATAATCTGGATTGCATTTACAAAGGGTTCAAATTAACAAATTATTTACTTACATCATGAGGGAGAAGTGGATTCATGACATTTAGAAAATAATTAATGCAAATGTGGGCAATATATTTCCAACCATAACAAAAGATTAATAGATGGATTAAATTCCCGCATGAAATAATCCATAAAACGTTGATATGCCATATATACAGGATAAACTAAACCAAACCTATTCTCCATGTTTTCAATCAGTATTCGGCACATTATTTTAATCAGATTAAAACGTATGTATATTTCTAGTATGTATATTTCTAGTATCTGTGAAATATTCTAGGCATCCATACATACACAGCCTAAAGGATTATTAATGCATATAGTAACTGTCAAACTGCGAATTTAGTATCTATCACCGTATGTATATATGTATGCATCTCTCTCTCTCTCTCTCTCTCTATCTATCTATCTATCTATCAATCTATATATATGTGTGTGTTTGTGTGTGTGTGTGTGTACCATTATAATAATAAATTTGCTCTACTCACGTATTGAGCACTTTATATTTGTTATATCGCTGTCTGATCATTGTGAAATATGCATCAACTAAGCATTGTGACCAATTTCCCCGATAAGTCACCTTTTTCATATAAATCACATACACACACACACACACACACACACACACACACACACACACACACACACACACATATATATATATATATATATATATATATATATATATTCAAACACTTTCAGTAAGAGAGAAACTCAACAAAGCGTGATTTGGCTATTATGAATTTATTTCTGCTAGTACATCTATAAAAGAGACCAGTCATGTGAGATAGCCATCACTCAATTGTGTGATAATTAGTTCTTAAAACTGATCTCTTCATGAAATTAATTATCATACATTGAGCTCTCCAGTGGACTTGTAATAATACTCATATATATCTATAACTGTGATTATCTCTCTCTCTCTCTCTCTCTCTATATATATATATATATATGTGTGTGTGTGTCTGTTTGTATGTGTGTTCATATATATATATATATATATATATATATATTATATATATAATATTTTCAGATATACAATAGAAGAATAAAAACTCAAGACTCTAATTTTCACGTTGCCGATCCTCAGGAGACGCAATATTCCACAAATGTTTATGGTTTATTTATTTACAGATCCTAATACCACCCTCTCACCTCACCACCCCATTATAGCTGACAGCGGCACCAACCCTTTCCTCCCCCCAAGATATTTGCACCACCCTCTGGGGCGGTATTGCCCACTTTTGGAACCACTTCTCTTGAATATAGCGAGTGCAATATAATTTGAAACCGTTACGAAGAGGATCGCAATAAGGGAATATTTATACACCCAATTTTGTTGTACGATGCGATGCCGATAAAACCCAGGTCATATATTGTTCAAATGCATGTGATTAAAATTGTTTACTTCTGATGGGCACGTGTTTTTGAATTCATTATGAACACATGTATATTCATAAGAGAGAATTTTGCAGGTGTATTTCAAAACACACGCAAACGCACCCAGGCTTACGTATATATGTGCATGTATATAAAAACGTATATAATTCAGTATTACATGGGCTAATAGATACATATATTTAATTTATAAAAGTTTTACGTCCTATCTTCTTATTTTTTAATGTCTTTGTTTTAATATCGAAGTTCCTTATTGACACGCAGATAATAACAAATCCCGAGGGCACACTGCTTGAAGGAAAATATTATGCTGTATTCTGAAACCATATATGTTTTTTAATTTAAAAAAACATAAGATAACTTTTTTATGTCCAGAATAAAACTCAGAAATTTCCTATCTCTGCTGTTTTAAAATGACTATTTTTTATAATGATACTTTTAGAAGATATCGCAACCACATTCACTTTTTTTATCGTTCTGATTTCCTATTTTTGCATTTAAAAGCTACAAGAAATATTATACATGGTCATGGATTTAGAAAAAATTTATAGTATTTA
>CM042139.1:62714462-62729462 GCA_023376005.1 Doryteuthis pealeii
GCATAGCGTTTTGATTAGCATCTTTACATTTCGAGAATCAACAAAGGCCTTTAAACATCGTAAACAAAGGCTCATTAGCTTTTGCTTGTCCACATTTTTTAAAAATATGGTTACTGATTAATAGCCCTGCTGATCGTTTAAATAAAACTGAAACGCTATAGAATTGGCTTCAAGAATCAATAATAATGTTTGCCTCTTAAATCCTCTTAAACCCTCTTTCATGGGGCCCCACGAAAGAGGGTTTGAAAGGCAAAGATTATTTCAGTGACGAGGAAGTGAAACCTGTAGTGAAGAAGGGGCTCAAAGAGTGGCCAACATAATTTAAGGTGCAGGGATCAATGCTCTCATTCGAAGGTAGAAAATTGCTATTGAGAGAAACGATGACTATGTGGAGAAGTACGGGTGTGATCCACATTAAATTCGAAGAGAGAGAGAGAGAGAGAGAGAGAGAGAGAGAGAGAGAGAGAGAGAGAGAGAGAGAGAGAGAGAGGAGAGAGAGAGAGAGTTAAATCAGCATTATTATACTGTTTACATATTGAATTATTTCGCGATAGTTCTAAAGTAAACATATCAAACGTTGTAATGATTAAATTATCATACTGTGGTATATCCACAGGTCCTTCTAGTGATGGATAATCTGTCTATAGCTGTCCGTGCCTTTCGTAGGAAAAGAAATTACTTTCCCTAATATTTTCATCTTATCAAATATTTCAAAAGAGGAGGCAGATTCTATTAAGATACTACTTCTTAAAGAATAACGGGGTTTACGTGCTAGATGTCGCAATTCTGCACACGTTTTTAATCCTTTATAAAGTATACATAACACTTTATTCAAATTATTATATATATATAATATATATATATATATATATATATATATATATATATTCCAACCAATTAACCAATATTCTGCTTTTTAAATATAAAAAACATGCCGTAAAAACAAATGAATTATTTGAAAAAGAAAGAAAAAAAAAAGAAACGAGATGTAATTCTTAATACTTAAACAAATGTAAATTGAAAGAATTGAAATGTCTAGTTGACAACGTTTTTAAGCAAATCAATGATGCGTATATTTAGAGGAAAACCATTCAGACAATAACATAAGAATTCCTTTGAGATGTCCTACGGAAGAGATTCAAGAAAGTGATAAAGTATAAAAAAAAACTACTCGGAAGCGTAAGGCCATTGTTTGTGCTCGAAGACAAAATTGCAGCCAAAGCAAAGATCAGTGGCCAAAATTATTCATAAGCAAAGAGTGTTTGACAAGAAGGATTGGAATATCTTTTTGTTAATTTCGTTTTTACATGCACTTTAGCTATTATATATATATATATATATATATATATATATATATATATAATATATATATGTATATATATATATGTATATATATATATATATATATATATATATATATATGGTTGTTAAATCAAAACGAACAAAATAAGAAATACGACGATCATGAATACCTATCAACCTATCAATCTACACGCAGAAATGGAAAACTTTTGCATTGATAAGTCTAAATCGCCTGAACAAAATGGCAATGATAGATAAGAAGCCGTATTGATATTAAAAAACTAACAACGAAAATATATATAAACGAGAGCTGTGGGGGTTAGATTCTACAGTAATGGTGGTATGTCAGCCCTGACAGGCATGGTCTGCAAATGGGTGCATATGATTACTGGTTTTATGAAGGAGCATCTGATTAAGTAGAAGAAACCTAGAGGAAAATATACATAACCGATATCAGTAATCCAAATGACACGTCTCGTAAATGTGGTCAGTTAAAACAAGCGATGCGCAGTGAAATGATAACGAAGCAGAGGAATTCAGATAAAAGCAAACCTTTCAAGAAATATGCCAAATGCATTATAGGCCATGGTTTCTCAACGGGGGCCATACGACCCTCTTATAGGCCATGATATTTTTGAGGGGTCCATTGGAAAAATGGGGGAAACTAGAGGCCAAATGTGGACCACAGAAAAATTCGGGACCCACTATATATATATATATATATATATATATATATATATATATATATAAGGGGCAGGGTTTGCTCAGTCGGTAGAGCGTTCGGCTAAAAAACACAAGGTTCCTAGTTCGATACCGGCCCTCGCCAACTCAGCGTATGAGTAGCACAGGGATCTGTGCGGTAAAGTAAGGAGCTGATGGTAGGTGTGGCGCTCCACCTCAGACTCAAAAACAATCTCCTTGGTCTAGCGCTATTGAAAAGGGGATAGACTCCTTCGCTAACTGGCTGATACCGACTTTAGGCCGCCCCGACGACTTATATATATATATATATATGGAGTAATTTAAAAAAATTAAAATGAAACTATTCAATATAAGGCTGATGGTACATTATTTTTTGTTTTGTAAATGAATTTATTTAAATAAAGTATTCATCCAAATAATTTTATTCTTTGATTTATAACTGCCGTTAGTGTTTTGATGCCATAATACTATCAAAACTACAATCTTTAATATTCTTACTTCCCTTGATGTACTAAGTTGACGGATGGTGTACGAGGGGGGGGGGAGGTATAAATACTCAAGTTGGCATCGGGGGTGTCACATTATTGGTTGGAAGGAGGCTACGACCAAAAAAGGTTGAGAAACACTGGTTTAGGCTATTCTTCTCCGATAATTTTGGACAAGTTTTAATTTTCATTATTAGCTCATTAGATGGAAGCGCGTTGTGTAACAGTTATCGTCGTCGGAAATGAACTTGTTGACCCGAGTTCAAATCCGGAATGAGGCTGATTGCATTTCACATAACACAAATGCCCTTGGGAAAGGCATGCATCCAACTATTCTCCCTCCATCTATGGGTAAATAGTAGGGCGGGCTGGGATATTTAACCTTGGTTAGGCAACTGTTCTAGAAGAAGAAAGAACTCTGAATTCAAGCAAAAGAAGCTCTCTCCTCATTAGTCAAAACTACTTTGTGAGTTCTTCCTCCTGCTTTCTCCTACACACATCCCAGAAAAATACTGAGAATAGACTTGGAGAAGTAAAATATTTGATGTCACTCGGACTTCAACGAATGCCACCTCGTAAGAAAACGGGTAAATAATATACTACTACTACTACTACTACTACTACTACTACTACTACTACTACCCATGGTGTAATGGTTGTCGTCAAATTTAAACTCTTGGGCGAGGCTGGTAGCATTTCACAACGTGCTAATTTCCCATCAGCTATGGGTAAATAGTATGGCAGACTAGGTACTTTAACCGGCTAAGGAGACAGAAAACTGAATTCAAACCTGTTAAACTCCACTCAAAATAGATCTAGTGTCTCATCGTGCTCATGCGGAGAGTTTGGTAAATACATACATACATATATATACATAGTGCTACTACTACTACTACTACTACTAATAATAATAATAATAATAATAATAGTAATAATCTATGTATCAAAACTCTTGTTGTTCCGTAATCTTCCGACCCTTTTCATCTTGCAACAGTCTCGGGGTAAAAATGAAAACGTCCAAATCATTTAAGATGAAATGCAAAAATGTAAATCCTGATTATCTGTTGTCGATTATTTGCCGAATTCTTATTTCTTATGAGTGTCGTCAACTCAGCTAAATAATGGACCATTCCGTTTTTATTATAAAGAAAGAAAGGGAAGAACAAGGACATGCTACACAGTAAAAATATAATAAGAAAGAAATAAATAAAGAAAGAAAGAGAGTAGGGGACATATATAGAGAGGGAGTGGGAGCCCAGGAGCTTTAACGCTAATATGTTTCAATTAAACAATGAAAAGAAGGAAAAAAGAAATAAGAGTGAAAGAGAATTAAATAAAGTTTATTATACTTTTTACATGTTGAACTATTTCGCAATAGCTCTTAAGTAATCATATCAAACGTTGTAATGATTAAATCCTCATACTGTGGTATATCCACAGGTCCTGCTAGTAATAATAATATTGCAAGATAACTAAAAAGTTGTATAACATGATAGTTACGATTGTACCAACTGTAGCTACTGTCCTTTGAATAGTCCCCAAAGTCCTGGAAAAGAGTCTAGTGGAACTGGACTTGAGAGAAATAATCGATACCATCCAGATCACAGCAGAATGACGAGAGGTACAGAAGAAAGCGGCGGCAACAAAGCACCGGTACATCAACATCTTCAGGGACAGCCTTCACATGCGACATCTGTGGTCGAGAATGGTTTTCGAACATTGGACTTCACAGTCATTGGAGGCGCTGTAACTTCAGGGTCACAAGAACTAAATAGTCTTCCGAGACAGTAATGCATATGAACCAGATCACAGCAGAATACATATTTTTGGTAACCTGGAAAGACTTGCTCTCACCAAGTCTTCAGTAAAAAAACACCAGTTACAATTGATGTGATAGTTTCCTTTATGTGGAAAATAATTGACCTTCTCGATTTCTTCACCAACTTTTTAAACATTGAGACATCAAAGGAAAATAGGATTAATAAATCTTTAAAAAAAAGAAATCACGTTAAATCAAGCAAAACAAAAAGTTGGTTTTGGACACCATCCGTGTAAAAATATTTGTAATGATATTTTATATCAATGAAAAACAATGCACCCAATTTCTTTGTGAGAGAAATTATTTTATATTTCTAATTCCGTATTTTATGCGATAAATTAATGTGAGTCAATCGAAAAGAAATTCTGGAAACGACAAAACAAATTAGAAATTCATACACAATAAACACATTTTCTTTGAAGTTTAGAAGGTTTCAAGAAAGTTTAAAAACAAAATCTTCAATAGGATTGTAGTTATTCCTAAGTGTTAATATAATTTTCTTATTTTTTTCTGAAGACTAAGTGGCATTTATTTTCAGGGAAAATATGGAGTTTCAAGATTTTTAAAGAGAAAATTAGTTAGTTGGTTGGAATTTACTGCATGTCAACCTCTGTTGGGTTATTTTATACCGAAGACGTTTTGTTTTTTTTCATTTTGATGTGTACTCAATTTTTCTAAAACAACTTTTTTAAACACATTCTTTTCAAACTCTTTTTTCTATTTAACCCATATATGCTAACAGGTACTATCACTCTGGGTCAGAGTGTAACTTGCAGTATGGGAATAAAGGAGTTCTCCATATTCTCCAGAGCTCCAGAATTGGAGCTTCACCATCGGATAGAGTTTAACGTCATACCCAGGATATTGTGACCCTCAGACACCGATTCTAGCACATATATCATAAAAAAGAATTGCGGGTTGCCATAAGGACGATAGGGTTGTGACAATCATATAGGTGCTGGGGCGTGACCAGCCGATTGATTGGAAGGGTGCTCACCAGTCTCCCGTCTAGCATAAATAATAGCCAAAGTGGAGTGTTGCATATCATGGATTTGAAAGGTAGAACGGCAAAGTTCTGAGTGGAAATCTTCCATTGAAGGCAAATAAAATCTCATGGGAAGGCTGCGGTGGGAAACGTACCGCCCCGAATGCTGTGCGTGCATATGAAAGGGTGCAATTAGATGTGCTGCATATTGAGTAACAAATCGTGAAACTAATTACGAAATGTTTAGTGCACACTTAGGTCATTATATTTCTTTGATTACTAACACATGGCTTAACCAGTTGGAATTAATGAATTAATAAAGTTTAAATTTTTAAAAAATATCAAAATACGTCAAGAAAAAAGAAAACAAACAATAAAAAATGAAAAAAGAAATAAATAAAATAATAGAATAAAATACGATAAAAATATCCCATTATTCAAGTTCTGTTGAAAGTTTAACTTTTGGTACAAACAAGAAGGAAACGGTTTGTTTCGGTGCCTACGGGACACACGTGTGTTTCCAGAATGCTCGAAATAATCTGTTCATAAAATATAAGCAATAATGTTTTTTCATGGGTTAAATAAAAAAGAACAATCCACAGAGAAACCCATAAATTACTAAAATCTTTATGAAGTGTAAAGAAAGGTCGGTTTAGCTCAGTCGGTAGAGCGTCTTCCTAGGACCCACAAGATTCGTGGTTCGATACCGGCCCTTGCTAACTCAGCGTATCAGTAGCACAAGGATATGTGTGGTAAAGTAAGGAGCTGATAGTAGGTGTGTCGCTCCACCTCAGACGCAACAACAGTGTAGCGCTAGTAAAAAAGCTATAGTCTCCCTCGCCGTCTCCCTGATACCGATTTAAGGCCACCCGACGACTTTACTTACATATATATATATATATATATATATATATATATATATATATATATATATATATAGTGCTTAATTGGAGACGTACCTAATTTCGAAAATTAATTAATTAATAATGAATTAGGCGGGAATACCTATTAAATGTATGGCTAAACAAATCGAGAAAAATCAATCTCTGTATGTACATTTCGGCCTATTAGGCCTCATCAGCAGAGCTATAGATCGGAAGACCGCCCTGTGCGTGATTTGAAACCGGACTGCCAAGCTGACAGGCCGATCACATAACCTCTACACTAAACGGACTTCTTAGATTTTATGATTTGTTTAGAGTAGGTTAATATTCCACTTCTAGTGACTTTTATTACACGACGATATGATAAGTTGTAAACACTCCAATTAAGCACTTATTCTCCCTAAAATTATCGGCAAAAAGCCATTCAAAACAAACCGTGTTTACAATATATATATATATATATATATATATATATAAACCCCTCTGCACAAGCAGGATGTAACACAGGGTTAATTTCTTAAGCAGATTTTAACATTTGAATTCAGAGATTACTTTCTTCTAGACTTATTACCTAACCAAGGTTAAAGAGCCCAGTCTGCCGTATTATTCATCCATAGCTGGAGGGAAATTAGTTGGATGAATACATTTCCCAAGGCTATTAGCATTACATAAAATCCAGGCAGCCTTGTCCATGATTTGAGCGTGGGACACCAAGTCAGATTCCTACGACGATAATTAACACACGACGTGCCTCCAAATTGTGTTTAATAAGCCGGAATAAACACAAACGTAATTGATAGAGTAGAGATATTTTTGTATAATTATAATTATATTGAAACTTGTTGAGTTTCATTTCAAATTGCTGTAACTATAATTAGTAAGATTCTGCTTTTGATTATTACTATTTTCTTCTTATTTCTCCTTATGTTCATTGGTTGTAGGGAGTTGGTTTTTGTAAGGATTTCTAGAAACATTTATATGCCATGTTGTATGAAGCTTTGATTCTGTAATAAACCTCATCACTTCGGCTACAAATATGTGACAATTTAAAATCTAAGTTAAAATCAAAGTTCTATATTATCTATGATATCGATTTTTTTAATGTATAGGTTGAGTGACAGCTATTTCTTTCTGTTTACAGGTGTCTGTGTAATGTAGTGACCAGGCTTCCCACCCCCCGTGAACCTTGTGCCATTTAATTGACAACAATGAGCCAACTACGAGAACCCTCACGGTATGTGCGAGACATGGCTTTTAAACGGGTCGAACAGTCAGTAACCGGCCCTATAAAATAAGAGAATATTTCCTTCTTAGACTGTTAAACATAACTCAGTTCGCGTCTCTCTGTTTTTGAGGCTGGCCTGCAGGGAGGAGGATGCACACTAATAAAGTGAGTGGCATTCTTCTTGTAAAACGTGCCTGACATTCTCTTAAACTTGTCGTCAGTTACTCATATTGTCTTGTTCACTGGAAACTTTCTTAAAGGCTCCGCTGTGCAACAAAATATTTTAATTTTATTTCACGAAACAAATGTTTTCTATTTTTCCTATAAATAATGTCTGACAAAATATACTCGTTGTGTTTCTTATTATTATTTCCCTGTTAACTCTGATACACGAGTTACAAGCTCTGGTCTTTTTGTCTTTGTCATGGATTGTTGAATCTCTGTGTCCATTTCATCAGTTCTTATTTACGAACACAAAGACATAGCTTAACTTTAACTTCTTTAATTTTCACCAAGGCCCAACATTCCATTGGGCAGAGAAGGTCAACCACCAATTTATTAATAATTCATGATGGTATCTTTTACAATTCATTAATACACATCTTATTATAATGGAGATTGTGTGTTTGTCTGTCTGTAACCAAAACTATATTATTATACAAGTCACAATTCCTTTCGTTATTTACATCATATTCTCCATGATTTTATTTTTATTTAAACCTCAATGAATAATAAAATTGTTTTACATTATTAATACTGTTGACCATATCTACATACTAATAACATGCAATTGTATTTATATATACAACAAAATAGAGGTTTACAGTATGAATGGGAAGACTAATTTGCATATTGATCTTAAAAAATTGATTTTAATAAATATATACTTAGTATTATTGATTTCTAATTGTTTGGT
Organism: Doryteuthis pealeii; assembly: GCA_023376005.1. Lineage (NCBI taxonomy): Eukaryota > Metazoa > Mollusca > Cephalopoda > Myopsida > Loliginidae > Doryteuthis > Doryteuthis pealeii. Next base: position 62,722,781 of record CM042139.1, read on the forward strand.
TTTATCTTACTGAATATGAGCAAAAATCTCTTCAATAAATCTGAAAATAAATCCCTTAACAAGAAGAAATAACTGTAATATTATTCTTTACTTCCTATTTTAACTAAACAGTTTAATTAGGAAAATTTACCAATGAAAGACGGGAGTAACGGAAAATGATGGAAGAGTTAGTTTCAAAGTTGTTCTATTTTTCAATCATACCCCCTCTGTTCAAATTTTTTTATCTACATTCTTATTCAGTTTCATTAGCCTTTCTAATTTAATATGATATTTTATTATAAAATCTAACTAAAATACTTGCACCCGGAGGGTGCATATATTTGCTAGTAAACTTAATAAATTATTTCTACCAGTTTATTAAACCAAACAAAAATATTTACCTAGAAACTATTCTTAAAAAATAGTTAGATAGGTGAATCAACATAAAAAATATATATTGTTTGATTATTGCTGTATTAAAAACTCTTATGGCGACTACTATCGTTCGTAAAAAAGGATACAATATCTCAGAAAAGGATTTTTATCCATTGATCATTTCTGTTTGGATAAGTATCAACAGTTATTGTAGCGTTCGTGTCTCTATGATAAAATCCCGTGTAATCACTTTTATGGAGAAAAAGTAAACGTCGAATCCGATTGGCGGAGGCAGATTATCGTAATTCCAATCTCCTAAGATGGCGTTATCATATTTGTTCATCTTGTCAGAGGTTCAACAAGAATACTACCCAAAATGTACAATATTGTTTATATAAGTGCTTAGCGCAAAAACTCTTGGAGAACTAAGAAGCAATAAAAGACAAAAATTCGACAACATTTTTAACACTATATATCAAGACCAAACAATAACTGTCTTTTGCGTTTTTGGAAAACACTGACAAAAAAGTCCTTGTAGTTATCAACCCTGTATCTTTCACAATTTTTAGGTCAAGACATTCAGATCTCGTTAATTGATTGGACAGAAAACCAAGAGAAAGAAACACACACTTTATGCAAGTATTTTAGTTTTCTCTGGAATTGTTAAGGAAACTGGTAGCTACTACATTATATATGTGAGGAAAAAGTGGAAGTGAATCCGACTGTATGTAATACAATGAAAAAATTGAAAAACACAAGTTCATAAACGAGTAATGTTTATTTCGCCTACGCTCGAAACACTGCAGCGTAATTTTTTCATTATATTACATTACATCTGTACGAGTAGATTAGTCATCGACAGAGTCGGTATTAATATGTACTAGCAGGACCTTTGGATATACCACAGTATGATGATTTAATTATTACAATGTTTGATATGTTTACTTAAGAGCTATTGCTAAATAGTTCAATATGTAAAAAGTATGATAATCTTGATTTAACTCTTTCTCTTTCACTCTTTTTTCTTTCTTTCCTTCTTTTCATCTTTTCATTATATCTGATTGAAACAGATTAACATTATCGCTTCCGCCTGCTCACATCCTCTCTATCTTTCCCCTACGCTCTTTGTATTTATTTATTTCGTATAATGTTTTCTTTCTGGGTAGCATGTCCTTGTTCTTCCCTTTCTTTCTTGATATATCCGGAGTAAGGGATATATTAGTAAAAGTTGTAGGGAGGTGTACTCGCAGGTAAGTATAAAGTTGGTACGTCGCAGTAATAGTAGTACGTCAGAGTAGTCGTCGTTGTAGTAGGCGTAGTAGTAACAAGCAATTGTACCACTACAGTGTTAAGTATTTATGGTGGACATTAACCAATCAGATTACTATGAGCGGGGTATCTAGGTATATGAATATTCATTACAACATTTCTTTATAATAAAAACGGAATAGTCTATTAATTAACGCTGTTGATAACATTCATAAGTAAGAAATAAAAATTCGGCGGATAAGCAACAACATATAATCAGGATTTACATTTTTGTATTTCATCTTGGACGATTTGGACGGTCTCAATTGGCAAGATTATAACGATCGTACAATTAAAGAACACGAGTGTTAATACTTATTAAATAATAATAATAATAATAATAATAATAATAATAATAATAATAATAGAAGATAGACAAATACTTATACTCGCAAGGGAATTAAAAGAACTGTGGGATATGAGGGTGAAAGTGATACCAATAGTAGTTGGGGAACTAGGAACGCTCCCTAAAACTTAGAAAAAGACTTGAGGAGCTGGAAATCAGGGGAAGAATTGAGACCATTCAGACAACATCATTGTTGAAATCAGCAAGATGATAACTGTCATATAATTAAGGAACATGAGTATTAATTTATAGATGAATAGTAAGGGAACCTGATAATTATTCTGAATTGATTGATCTGTTTTAATGCCACATCAACACATCCAACGTTATTTTATGCCTAGTGGTTAGGTAATTGCCTTCATTGTACATGTATATTTACATTTTTGTGTAGTTATTGTAGAAGAGTTTTTTCACACCTTAATATGATATCAAATATCCGTATGTAATACAAATAATTTGCACTCATTTATCTAGTTTTAAGTAGCTAATAATAATCCTTAGTAACCAAATATAGTTACCCGCTAAATCACTGAAGTTAAGCAGCGATAAACCTGTTCAATACTTAGATGGGTGACAATTTAAGCAAAAACAGGTACTGTAAAATACTGAATATCAAAATGATTTGATTCGGTAGTAAATGGTCCGAAACGTGTAGGTATGCCGTAAAACAAAACAACCAACCAACCAACCAAATAAAGCTTCATGTAAATATTCTTAATCCAATTATTTTACAGTTATATTGCCTAAAGTATTCATACCGAATACGAATTGATTGGTTGTTTGGTTGGATTTTACGGCATATCAACCCATGTTTGGTTATTTTATGCTGAATACATGTTTGTTTTATTCATTCATGGAGTGTAGCTTTTTTACATTTTTAAACACATTTTTAAAAAACTCATTTTATCTATTTAACCTGCAGGTACTAACACTTCGGGTAAGAGTGGACCTGGGATATTAGTGATGAAGATGTACTCCACAAGACACAGATACAGAACTGGAAATTCACCATTAGATTTTAACGTCATATCCAGAACTCTAAAACCCTCAGCCACGACCTTCTCGAAGATATATGATAAAAAGGCTGGGGGGAGGCTGCCTTAAGGACAATATGGTCGGGACAATCCTAGAGATTCTAGGGATTGATATGACCATCCGATAGATCGGAGGGGGGCTAAGTAACGGTTAAAGTGGAATGTTGCATGTCATTGACTGCTCAGTCACCAGCATTCCGTACTTAAGTATTACGGGTCGCACCCACAGCCAACAGGTGGCTATATTGGAGGTCGTTCCCCTCTGCAGAAGTGCAGTCGGGGCCCTCTAAAGCCCCACTCGACAGGGCTGAATACTAATTGTTTTTAAATAGATATATTTGAACAATAGATGGGTCCCTACCAAGGACACACACCTTTTAGGGAGGATAAGCCCTCTGCAGAGATTAAGTCAGCGCATTCTAAGCTCCACCGATAGAGAATGTTTTAATCTTATGAATCAATCAAACAGGTAGAAAGAAAATCGAATATCATGCTGAAAGAAGCTGTTAGAGTAATTCCATGTCAAATCGTCCAGCCGATGTCACCCAACCCTTCAATTCTTCTGAAATTTTGTCCAGGTGTGGGTTATGATAGTTTAACAATCTCCAAAATTTGAGCTTCCAATTCTAAAAAATGGCGGAGTTATGTCAATTTTTAGCTCTCCAAATAGTAGTCGCGAAAAATGGCGACTTTTTGTAACCTATTTTTGTCTGTAAAATTTCTAGAGCTTAACTACTCCTAAAAATTGGGTTATAAAAGCATTTTTGCCCAAGGATCCAAAAATGCTATCAACCAATTTTAAGGTAATAATGATTTCTGACTTTTTCATGGCAAGATCAATATCCCGATGTGGCACTGCGTCTACGACAAAAATCTTTTTCAATTATCATTTTTCATATATTGAACATTATTTGTACCAGAAAGATAGTTTGATATTTGCTCAATTTCTCGAGATGGAAGATCAAATTTTGGAGATTTTCTAACATTAACATAGTCCACATCTGGAAAAAAATCAGAAAAATTGAAGGGGGCAGGTGACAATTTTACTTGTTTCTGAATGATTTGACATGGAATTACGCCGTTAGTAAAATATGCACAGAAGGGTGTATCATAAAAAGAAAGATCTGAGAGAGAGAGAGAGAGAGAGAGAGAGAGAGAGAGAGAGAGAGAGAGAGAGAGAGAGAGAGAGAGATGAAGGATGGAGAGAGACAGAGGGGAGAGAGATAGAGAGTCAAAGGAATCTGTGCTGTTAGCACGCCTTGATGATGAAGTTAAGTTTTTAAATTGCAAAATTCACGCTGTAATTGTTAGCATGTTCTCTTCTTAGATCATTACAGCTGTAGCAAGTTCGATCCTCCTTGGAGGCATTACACTGGTGGCAATTTGCCGAACTAAGCTAAGATTATTACGTGCCAGTAAAGAAAGAGAAAAACTTATATCATCGCACCCACAATGTTGTACACCTTAATGCCCACGTATCAAACCAAGACACTGGTCATTTAATTACGGTACGCTGAAGAAATGCTTCAATATTAACCTTTGGGTTTCTCATGTGATACCAGACACATTTCTCGCCCCCTCACTTTAAACAACTTGGCACGAATGACAAATAAGTGACAAAGTTGCGTCGTTGTCAAGTGTCGATCAATTTAACTGGTTTTGGTGGCGTCAATACAGGACAAGTTGAAAAGGTGACATGCCGTCAGGATCGAGATGACATAGGTCAGATACGTCCTGGCCGACATTCAGCGTATGATCAGAGCAAATAAGTTTCAACAGAAGACATATGTCGCATATAATCACAAAAAGAGACGTATTACTACATACATAATAAAATGAATATCATTTTTCTCAGTGAGAAATATATATATATATATATATATATATTTATATATATATATATAGAGAGAGAGAGAGATGCACACACACACACACACACACACACATATATATATATACATATAAAGAGAGAGAGAGAGAGGGGGGGAGAGAGAAAGAGAGAGAGAGGGGAGAGAGAAAGAGAAAGAGTGAGAAAGAAAGAGAGAATATTTATGTACTCAATGTGCGTTCCTATGTGTGTGTATGTGTGAAAATAGACACTTTTGTATATATATATATATATATATATATATATATATATATATATATATATATAATTTCATGCGATTGTATAAATACACGTATTTACGAAGTGGTATATATTGAGATAAATTCACTCAGGTTCTCAGACGAAGAAGATCACGTTGAATATTAAATTATTGGGATAGACACGAAAGAATAGAAATAAGTCTCTATATTACACGAGAAAAATATGCGCCGCGGAAGTTTTAACAAAATTATCGTAACATCGTTCATGCCTAATGAAATTTGGAGATAAAATTATTTTCGTATACTGACACATACAAAGCACAGACATATATATATATCAAAATACACTATATATTCATCAATAATTACACCCCTACCAATTTGTTGATAAAAAGTTAATTTCATGTTACTTAGAATTTCCGGACTATTGCCTCATTTTTATTACTATATGCACAACGTTTCGGTCGATGCGCCCCCAACCTTCTTCATGTGTTTCTTGTCGAAATCGGGAAATTCTCGTTGAACCCAAGAGCCTTAATGAAATTTGAACCGAACCCTTTATTCATTCCATTGGGGTAGATTGTTCTCATTCCGTTAAATATGACCGGGTACAAGTGTTAAGCTATGTTAAGTATTTTGTTATTTTCGCCCGTGGTCAGGACTGAACCTGTAGCATACAGATGACTGTCATCTTTATTAACTCAACCCTTATATTCGTTAGGGCACGAGGAGGTTCCCGAGTTAGACAGGAAACACCTGAAGAAGGTCGGAGGGCACCTAGGCCAAAACGTGGTGTGTATAAAATTAAAGATCGGGACAATAGTCCCAAAAAATCTAAATTATACAAATTATCAAGCCTAACCTAATTTCTTTCAAGCAATATATATATATATATATATATATATATATATATATATATATATATATATATATATCCAAACGGATATTAGTAGGTAGATTCATAACCAAACTAATAAAAATTATCAAAAAATATTAATACGTAGCTGTTCAGAAATTAGTACATTTCACATATATATTCATGCAATTTTATTTTTTATATGAATGTGATACAATTTTATTATTGGATATTGTGTTTAACTCTTTGCCTACCAAATTTCCCAGCGGTCGTGCCATATTTTACCTGTATGATGGTATATTTCAGAGTTCACTATCTATTCACCTCAAACTCATTCTTTTCAAGCAAAGCCCTATCATGATTATAATCTGAGTCCTTCTGCTCATTTATAATTAACTAACCATCAGCTTTTGTATTTTGCTTGGGTGTGGTGGGATAGTTTCTGTTAGCGGTCTAAAGTAGGCAAATAAATCAATCTATTACTGCTCCAGTTTGTTTAAAAAGAAACACTGGAAGCATCTCACTAGTTCACACCTGATGATGGCACTAAGTAGAGCAGAAAATACTTATGTAAGAGACTTTGGTGGATTATTATACCAGTTCTACCCTGATGAAAAGGTGGCCAAACAATTAGAAAGGATAGTAAAGAAATTTTTCAGGTAAGAATTGTCCGTCGACTTCAACAAAACATGCATA
>CM042139.1:62734462-62834462 GCA_023376005.1 Doryteuthis pealeii
TTCGCCAGATTTAAATATCAGATAAAACAATGCGTATGTGTTACAAACAAGATGGAAACATCTTCACACTAGACTGCAGGATCCTGAAATTAGTAAACCGGTTCACATTCCTAGGTAGTAATATCTCATCTAAAGAAAGCGATGTCAATATAGATATGTTAAGTATGTAGCCGCCATCCATGGCCAGCTGAAAAGGACTTAAAGTAAGTAAGTCCTGAACTATAGAATCCTTTGGTAAGTGAATAAGTCCCAAGTTTTGGAATCCTATGTAGTGTCAAAGGTCCAGTTATATAATCCTATGATCCGTCGTCCACGAAGATCCAAGTAATTATGAGTAGCTAAGATTAGAATAGCCAGTATAAATAATAATATCAGCAGCAGAATACTGCCAGTGGTTGGTCAATAGGTTGGTCACATGTTTATCGGCGAGTCTATAAGTAGAAGTAGTCATTTACCACACGCCTTATATACCAAAACGCCAACAACATACACAAATCCATTAGCTACTATCATCGATCATATGGAAATCTTATATCTCTGATAAGATGAAGCGAAGATTCTTCTTAAGCTGTAGCCGTGTCAGTGTTACTCAACGGTTGCACCACTTGCAGTCTAACGAAACGCTTTGAGAAAAACAGTAAATGAAAAATCCTTAAGGATGCGGTTTGCAGTTTTGAAGAAATCCAAGAAGCATAACCACACAAAAAAGCAGATGTACGTCCACTTGCTTCCTCTCGCATAGACCATCCAGGTCAGACGAACAACTGCTCGGGGCAGCAGGGACGATCTCAGCAGTGACGTTATCCTGTGGGCACCTAGACATGGACACACCAGTGATGGTCGGCCAGAAAAAAATTTACATCGGTCAGCTCATCACGGATACTCGATGCTGTGTAGAGGACTTTCGGGGAGCAATTATGAATAGAAACAGGTGACGAGGAAGAGCCATGGAGTTCCGTCCAGTCTGCACGACCTTATGATTATTATTATAAGTATTTATATATGTTTACGTTTATGAATATAAATGACCCCCCCCCAAAAAAAAACAAAAAAACAAAAAAAACTGATAATGTAAGAAATAAATAATTTTCATTTGTTGATTGCTTAATTTTGTAATTGATTAACTGATTCAAACGTCATATCCAACCGTTTGGGGTTACTTTATACCGAGAGGTCATGGAATCGCATTCATTGTACATTCATATATATCTTTTTGTGTAGTTGTTACTTAATAATTTTGCATACAGTCTTATCGATTGAAAAAAAGGGCAGATCTATTTTATCAATACATAGGACCCAAAACGTTACTACCAGTCAGGATCAGAATGTATCTGAAAGTAATAGCAATGAAGGGCTATTGCAACTCCCAGAGCTCTAGAGTCTCATCATTATATGCAGTTTAGTGTCATGTCAAGGATATCCTATTTTTACCCCTGTGCAGGAGATACAGTCAGCTTATTCTAAGCCCCTTCGACACTATCTCTTTGAACAAATGATGGATAAGGAGGGAGGCAGAGGAAGAAGTAGTTTTTACTAAGGAGCAGAGAGACACTTTCGTTTGAATTCAGATTTTTTCTACTCTTTGGCAAGTTGCCATACAATAGTTAAAGAGCCCACACTGTCCTACAATTTACAGCTAGCTGGGGGGCGAATAGTTGAATTCGTACCTTTCTCAAGGATATTAGCCTCCTGTGAAATGAAAATAGCCGCATCCAAGATTTGAACTCGTCTGGCCGTGTCCATTTCCTACGACGGTAACCATTACACCATGCATCTCCAGCATTTCTAACCTTCTAAGAGCTACAATGTATTCATGAATCTGCCCTTTTTGAACAGGTGTTATCAGTATATTCAGTAAAACACTTAATGTTATTCCAGAATAGTTAATCTTGCAGTAAAGCGTATATTATAAAAGTCCTATAGGTGTGGCGCTCCACCTCAGATACTAGAGACAATCTCCTCGGTCTAGTGCTATTGAAAAGAGGATAGACTCCCTCGCTGACTGGCTGATACCGACTTTAGGCCGCCCCGTCGACTTTTTTATAAATAATATATCTAATGTATATCACATATGGATATTTCCCAATTACAAGTTGTCTAGACTCGTATTCAAGTTGGAAACTGCATTGTCGAGAAGTTTCTCTTGCTTTATAGAATGTACGTCTAATTATATCACTGAACGTCGATAGAAATATCCGTGCGAGTTTTGTTGTATTGTTAGCATTGCATAGGTGGACGCTTCTGGTGACAGCAAACACGAGACGTTAAACATTTCAATAAGATCTGTCAATGAACTGTCCTGTTTCGTAAAGACGTTTAATGTTCTTGATAATCTTGTGCAAGGATCGTAATTGAGTAGCTACCGACGTGTACAATCTTCCTCAAGTGGTTATGAGACACAAGACTCGAAAGATTTTAAGAATACACGTATAGCCGTACGTAAACAGTCTGACATGTTTGAATATAAACAGTCTGTTATGTTTGAATGAGTTTCTGAGGAAAAAGTGTTGTATAAAATGAAATGATGCTTACACAGTTATATTAGCTGTCTGCTAGTAAAGAAGACAATGGGATAATACACAATTGTTCAAATTTTCAAAAAGCGTCGTTATTAGCATTTTACTTTTCTGAGTTTTTTTTCTATGCGGTCTTCGGATGAAGTTGGTCCGAACATCGCATAGGAGAGAAACTTATAGTTACCAAGCGCCATTAACCCTACTAGCAAATATATGCACCCTCCGGGTGCAAGTATTTTAGTTAAATTTTATAATAAAATATGATATTAGATTAGAAAGGCTAATGAAACTGAATAAGAATGTAGATAAAAAGATTTTGAACAGAGGGGGTATGATTGAAAAATAGAACAACTTTGAAACTAACTCTTCCATCATTTTCCGTTACTCCCGTCTTTCATTGGTAAATTTTCCTAATTAAACTGTTTAGTTAAAATAGGAAGTAAAGAATAATATTACAGTTATTTCTTCTTGTTAAGGGATTTCTTTTAAGATTTATTGAAGAGATTTTTGCTCATATTCAATAAGATAAAACCAAACAATTAGAAATCAATAATACTAAGCATATATTTATTAAAATCAATTTTTTTAAGATCAATATGCAAATTAGCCTTCCCATTCATACTGTAAACCGCTATTTTGTTGTATATATAAATACAATTGCATGTTATTAGTATGTAGATATGGTCAACAGTCTTAATGATGTAAAACAATTTTATTAATAATTGAGGCTTAAATAAAAATAAAATCATGGAGAATATGACGTCAATAACTAAAGGAATTGTGACTTGTATAGTAATATAGTTTCGGTTACAGATAGACAAACCCACAATCTCCATTATAATAAGATATCTACGCGGTCTCAACTGCTATATTAATGATATTCAGCACTCCATTTATAAATATACCAAACTATATTATCATTATATATATATATATATATATATATATTTACAAGATTTTTCAAATAATCTATATTTTCTATATAAGTTTTTGGTGTGTTTTCGTCTCCTATCACTTATCCCAGTTTTTATTATGACCATAAATCAATGATTGACCTGTACGCGAGATCGACTCATACAAGAGTCTGTGCGATATTAAATATAATGGGAAGTATAAGGAGCAACTATTTGCTTAAAAAAACTAATTGCGTAAATCAATGATTTTATGAGCATAAATCAAGGGTCAAACTTTTCAGGAGATTGACTTATACATGTATGTGTCTTATATTCAAACATAATGGAAATAACTAGAAACAGCCCTTAGCATTAAAAATTAATTCAGTAAATTAAAGGTCGAACTATACAGTTCCTTATTTTACCGCACAGAACCTTAAAAACCAACCGCCAAACCAATATACACACAATGCTTCAAGCAATTTATTAAACTTTCTCTCACTCACTCTCTCTCTCTCTCTCTCTCTCTCTCACTCACACACACACACACACACACATATATATATATGTGTGTGTGTGTGTGAGTGAGAGAGAGAGAGAGAGTGAGAGTGAGTGAGAGAAAGTTTAATAATTTATATATATATATATGTGAGTGTGTGTGTGAAATTGATGCATAAATTGATAAGTATATATGAACAGACTGAACTAGATATATATATATATATATATGAACAAATTGAGATGCATGCATACATATATATATATAAATAAAGTCGTCGGGTGGCCTAAAGTCGGTATCAGCCAATCAGCGAGGGAGTCTATCCCCATTTCACTAGTGCTAGACCAAGGAGATTTTTTGGCGTCTATCATCAGCTCCTGTCTTTACCACAAAGATCCCTGTGCTACTCAAACGCTGAGTTAGTGATGGCCGGTATCGAACCCGGAACCTTGTGGTCTCTAGTCGGACGCTTAACCGACTGAGCTAAACTTGCCCTACTTCCTAATGATGAAAAACAATTCGTCTAGAGAATTAATTTACCATTCAACAAAACCCCCTTCTTAGTCAGCGTACACAATTCCACCGTGGACATTAATAAAAGTGATCAAGCACTATAAATTTAAACTATCAGATTAATGTGCAGCCTATATGCACATGACAGTTTATTGAATTAGTGAACCCTCTCTCTATATATGATATTGTATTCAAAAGAAATAATTTACTCATATCTAATTCCAAAGTGCTGGTTGGTTGGTTGGTTTTTTCGTTTTCACGGCATATCAACCCATTGGGTAATTTTATACCGAAGACGTTTCTTTTATTCATTATTCATGGGTACTTATTTTTCCAAAAAACTTAATTTTTTCCAAACACATTTTTGCAAACACATTTTTTCTATTTAATCCATTAATAGAACCCTAACAGGTACTACCAATCCGGGTCAGATTAGACCTGGGAGCAATGGGGATGAAGGGTTACTCCACATTCTCCAGAGCTCCAGAATTGGGACTTCACCATCAGATAGAGTTTAACGAAGGACATGAAAGCTCTCAGCCACCGGCTTCTAGCACATATATGATGAAAAGGGCTGGGACTTGCTATAAGCGCAAAAGGGTTGGGACAATCATAGAGGTGCTAGGGCTTGAGATGACCAGTCGATCCATCGGAGGGACCACTGTGACCGCCAATTAATGGCCTAAATAAGGACCAAAATATGTTATGGACTACTCAGTCACCAGGGTGCCATCCCTTAAGCATCACGGGTCGCCACCCACGGCCAACAGATGACTCTATTGGGGGAAGGTATCACTCTGCAGTGGTGCAGTCGGTGTATTTTAACGCCCCAGTCGACAGGGCTTCGAAAGTAAATATCGTTCTTATTGAGGACATATTACTGAACCTATTTGCGATATATTACTGAAAATTACATTCAATGTGTTCAATAATAGACTTCTTCACGATGCCAAATCGACACTAACAACGTGATTGGTTTTATATCCGAACCAGTTACCAACCAAACGAAAATCTTTTTCTTTTCACCATTCCGTTCCTGTGCAATAGCATAGACGACGTTTTGGACAGGGGCACCCACGTATGTAAAAAGACAGACAAATGGACCCTAGCCAAAATATTTTCACTCTCACTGACTGAATGTGACCATTTCGAAGTTTTCAAGATAAAAATAATTTCATAAACTCATAAGAAATTGAAGAAAAAAAAACCCAAACAAACAAACAAACAAAACAAAAAACAAAACAAAACAAAATACATGTCTTTCAAGATACGAAAGTTTTTTTAAAAAATCTATGTCGACTTAAAATAAATAAATTAAGAGATTTGGGTTTTGAAATATTTCTCTTAAAAAAAAGTCAAATTTTTTAATGTACATTCTCTAAAGTTTAGTAAACAATTCTTATATCACACACACACACACACACACACACACACACACACACACACACACACATATATATATATATATATATATATATTAGGTTGTTCCCAAAATAATGGCCAATTTCTAATACATACATTTATTGTTAAAACATTAACAGTAGAAATGTTAAAATTAGTCAAAATACGAGCCTTGGGCAGCTATGCATCTCTGCCATTGATCTACGAGGTCATTTATTCCGCGTTGGTAAAAAGTTATTGGCTGTGATGCAACAAAATCTTTAAATGATGATTCCACCTATTCATTAGATCGAAAAGTTTTACCATTTAGAAATATGTTTAAGGGCCTAAAAAATGATAATCTTTAGAAGAAAGATCGGTAGAATATGGAGGATGTGGTAAGATCTCGTATCCCAAGTCTGTGAGTTTCTGTACAGTCAATCTTGCAACATGTGGCCACGCGTCATCGTGGAGGAGAATTGGACCACGTCGATTCACTAATGCAGGTCTTCTTTTTTGCAAGCAAGCGTGCATATCAGCGAGTTGATTGCTGTACATCTGTGCAGTAATGGTCTGATTGGTTTTCAAAAAATAGTAGTGGATAACACCTATTGCAGACCACCAGACGCTCACCATAATCTTTTGCTGATGAAACTTTGGCTTTGGGAAGTGTTTGGGAGATTCATCACGATCAAGACATTGACCTGATTGTTTACAATTGTCGTAAAGGACCCCCTTTTCGTCACAAGTGACTATTCGGTCAAGAAAGGGGTCATTGGTGATACGCAAACAGAGTATCGAGCACACTGCAAACCGCCTATGTTTTTGGTGCTCATTGAGCTCATGAGGAACCCATTTATCGAACTTTTCACCTTTCCAATACTCTGTAAATAGCGTGAAACTGTTGCAATGTTGACACCAAGTGTCTGAGACATCTCTCTGACACTCTGTCTTGGATTTTGCTCAACAACTGCCTGCAATTGTTCATTGTCAAGACTGCCTGTCCGTCCTCTAACTTCTTCATCTTCAAGACTCTCACCTCCACAGCGGAATTTCTGGAACCACCTTCGTACTGTCCGATCACTTGTGGATTCATCTCCCCATGCTTTGTTGATATTGGCAGCAGTTTCGGAGGCATTGTGCCCAGTTTGAACTCATGCAACATAAGAAGGCGAAGTCATGTTTAGGCATGTTGATCTTTGAAGGCTCCTATTTTTCAAAAATACTTTCTATCTGACAATAAATTAAATTTTTATTTTTAAGCACACATTAATTATGCAAAAATTCACCTGAAATAAACAACACATTCTATGTTAAAATGAAATTTCAGAACCGAGCACTTCAATCGGCTATTATTTTTGTAACAACCTAATATTTCAAGGAACTAATGAAGGAACTAATGAAAAATTCTGAAGTAGATAGGATTTGCCTAAATGTTGGAGAAGAGGCTTGAGAATTTTTATTATTAGGAATTTTCGGACTGTTGTCACCAAATATATTGTAATATACACAACGATGTGCCCTCTGACCTTCTTTAGGAGCTTCTTGTCAAACTCTGGAATCTTCTTGTTGAACTCGGGAGCCATCGACCAAAATTCTGTGTATATAACGATTAAGATGAGGTCAATAGTTCGACAAATCCAGATTATACAAATCTGAAGTAGGCATTTCGCCACAGGTAGGATGTGACACAAGTATGGGGCATCCATGGATGCCATCTAGAGGATTTAACAAGAGCACTGGCAGAGAGAGAGAGAGAGAGAGAGAGAGAGAGAGAGAGAGAGAGAGAGAGAGAGAGAGGGGGGGGGGAGAGACACAGACAGACAGACAGACAGACAGAGACAGACAGATAGACAGAAAGAAAGAAAGCCAGATAGAAAGAAAGAGAGAGAATCAAGGGAATCTACATTGTCGGCATGCCTTGATGATGATAATGATGATGATGACGATGATGATTATTCTACAATAATGAGCATAAGGGAGTCTGTAGTAAATATTCTATGCAATTACCTTATGTAAACATTATTACGTGTAGCAGATGTGCGAAATAAAAATGTCTTATTACTATAATTAAATTATTTGTTGTAGCAAGGAATTACTGACAGTAATAACGAGAATTCATCGCCAAAGATGATCAAAATAAACGAATGCTATTTAATATGTGATTAAGCTTAAATTTCAGTCATTATATCTTTGATAATTCCGTCATAAAATGAAACTTTGAATAAAATAATGGTTCAGTTTTCAATGGACCTATCTAAATTTTCTAATTAATTTGTTTATATTCAACATATTTCTGCATCCAATCTCGGGGAAAGTTCTTACGTCAATGAATCTTTGCGAAATGAATTTTACAACAAACCAAAAACTTATAAAGATCGGCAACATGATATCAAAGTTTAAAGTTATGCTAACATTTATTGCTACAAAAATTTCCCGAGGACATTTTTTCTGTTTTCTGTTCTGCTGTATCAAATTCTAATAATTATGTGGACACAAGTAATTATTCCTATTTAATAATAGTGATTTATTTGCATTCAGTTATATAGTTTCAAGTAAATAATAAAAATCCTTAATAAACATTTAAAGCTTAAAATACAGTATATAACATCAAGTACCCAATCGTATACAATCAATTTGCACAGGTTTGTATAGTTTCAGGTATTTCTATATAATAATAATAAGTATATGATTTCAAGTATTTTTTTTTAATTAAAAGTCATTTGTTTGCACACAGTTATATTGTTTCAAGAAACTGATAATAATTCTTAGTAAACAATTACAGATACAAGTATCTATTCGTAATACAAATAATCTGCACAGATTTATATGACACAAAGTATTCCTATCGAATGCGAATAATTCTTAAACTTATATCGTTGGCCAATAGATGGTACTCTTACAGGTACAACTGGACTGGGTCATAGCGGGTCTTGGAGTAATGATAATGGAAGGGTATTCTACACTTCTCAGATATCAAAAATGGAGTCTCACAGACAGATGTAGTTTAGTGCTATTCACAGGACACCCCATTTTAGGCTATGGGATCTTACCCCTCTAGAGGGTACACATTCAACGTATTCTAAGCCCCACCGACTGTCAGATTTCAATAGAAGTATTACCTTATATGTATGTATTCTTTAATTTAAAACTTTCTATAACGAGCATCTTAAAGAAGAGTATTTTTCTATCATTATATATTATTTTTCTATTATGAGATTATTAGAGTCAAAAGTTTTGCAACATTTTAGTACGTGCTTATTTTCGTTGCGTATGATACGCGGTCGAGGCATTTCAACATATGCTCAGTTTAAACTGGACCATGCTGCCGCTAAAGCATCCACAGACATTAATTACGCGAAAAGTTAAAGGCACAGTTGATCTCAGGACAGAAACATAATGGTTACAGAAATTCCGCTCGGGTTACAAGAATTTCACGATCAGGAAAACGGTCAGTTAAACCAAAACTGTGGATTAAGTGGCTGACCTTTAATTCATAGAGGCAAATTCGGCAAGTATTATCCGGGGAGTATCAGGCGGGCTCGACATCCCAAAATCCAGTTTGGTTCGTCACCTTCACGACCTTAGCAAAAGCATCCGTAACGGTCAAATTGTTCAACACGTTACTAAAATATTGTAAAACGTTTGACTTTAGTTATAATGTATGTTCCATAATTACTTATATAACTATAAAAGTTTCATCAATAGCTATTTTGAAACCTAATACTTTTGGATTGCACATTCTTACTCGCTTGAACTTCCAAGCTCCATTTTGAAAAATAATTAATCTTTGGAAAACCAAATTTAACGACAAATACAAGGTTTTGTTGTGGGAAGCCGTGTCGTTAATGCAACTGGAATTTTTCCTATGGATTACTTAGAAAAGGTGTCTCCATATATCCTGATTTTTCTTATATACAACTCATGCACTTTGAAGAGTCGAAAATATGTTAATGCTTTTATACAAAATGCATTCAGAAATAAATTTCGAAATGAAAGTTAGTGCTTCTGAATGGTTGTAGTTTGGTTTCTTTGTTTAATATGATATCGACCTTCTTAGGTTATTTAATGCTAAATCCATCCTTGTACAAGAACAGTAGTGGTACGCTTTAACTCTTTCCTTGGGTAGGTACGGGATTTCATAAAATTTCCCAAGGCTATTAGTCCGAAAGTGAATGTAATAGCGCGGCTGGCGTTCGAACTTTCTTACAACGATGTTACAGTCCAGCACGTTAGCCACTACGCAACGGGGACTATCCCATTCTTAAAGGTTTTTATTGGCTCTGAATATCAATGCAGCGTTTGCCAAATATATTATTGTGTATTGCTACATCGTATATATTCGGGGTAGATCTGAGACAAGAAAACAGGGTTCACTTTGGTTTTAAATTCATGCGGATAATAAAAATTATGGTTTCTCGAACACATATGCAATGTAGGGTGCTACTTTGGTATGCTATCAACGTGCCAACATGATCTACACAGATAAGATTTTATTTTAGTATGTCTTCTAAATATATTATTTTTATCATGGTTTGAATAAAACAATATTATATTTTTAAATATTCATATAACCCTAAACCTAAACCTAATCACACATTTTCTCAAAAACGATACAGGTGTTTCCATTGTTATTTAGGAATATAACATTTCTTGCTATGAATAATATAAAAGGTAGATCAAATACTAAATCATTTTCATCACATGTAGATTGCATACCAAAATAGCATGGTGCAGTTTATCTGAAATTTATTGAAATAATAAAAATGGACAATGATTATTCGTTGTATAGTTATCTATATATTAATACGGTTGTTCCTAAATCTTCCGTTCGTTATCATCCTGTAACACCCTCAGGGTAAAAATGAGATCGGCCAAATCGTTCAAGATACAATGCAAAAATGTGAATACAGATAATTTGGTGTCGCTTAATCCCAGATTTCTTATTTGTCCCACTTTATTTCACCCAATTTTTAAAATGAAACATAACACATAGTCTTGCGTTGCTTAAATGTCCAGCGTAAAATTAAAATAAATTTTATATAAGTTACACGTTGTTTTATTTGTAATATTGAAATTGTAAATTACGGAAGATATTTTGGTAATTTTGATCTTAGGTCGTCCAGCCCTCCGGCCCTATTTTTTAGCGAGCCATTGTTAGGTGAAATATAACATGTTTCACTTTTTCTCGTCTATATACTATTTTTTTCCGAGTCGTCTTTTATTTTTGTATTATTTATTGCAAAGACAACAGTAGGAGTTATATGTAATGAAATTGCAAATCATCGCTTCCGGCTTAAATAACACCTCTTGAATTTTGTTTCGTTTTGTAGAAATTCTACGGGTCCCGCAAGTCCTCATCAATATATATTAAAAACTGTTCAATCTACGGTGCAGTTTGTCAGTAAAGTAGAAGAAAAAACAACCAACCAAAAAAAAACAAAAAAAAAACAAAAAACAAAAACAATTTGAAAATAAATATAAAAACATAAGCAGATGATGATTGTAGAACTCACAACGTCACAAAGGAATTCTCAGAATTCCTATTTATCTTGATTTGCATGAAATCATGTCTTATTGTTACATTATTCACAATACAAAACCGCCCTGTCGGTTGGGGAGTTAGAATACACCGCCTGCCCCTCTGTCGAGTGTTAAGACTCCCCCAATGGGACCACCTGTTGACCATGGGTGGTGACCCGTGATGCTTAAGGATAGAACCCAGGTGGATGAGCAGTCCATGACATGCAATACTCCACTTTGGTCCTTACTTGAGCTAGACGGACGGTCGGAGAGGCCCCTTCCGATCGATCGTTTGATCACGTCAATCCCTAGTACCTATATGATTACCCCAACCCTATTGCCCTTATGGCGAGCCCCAACCCTTTTATTACATGGGTGCTAGAAGGCCGTAGCTGAGGGGCTTCATGTCCTGGGTATGACGTTAAACTATCTGATGGTGAGATTCCATATCTGGAGGTTTGGGGAATGTGGAGCACCCCTTCATCACCATTGCTCGGTAGTCCATTCTGACCCAGAGTGATAATACCTGTTAGGGTCCCATCTATGAGATAAATAGAAAAACATGCGTTCATAAGAAAATTGTGTATCCAGTAAGAATGAATTTATTTCAAAACTCAGTCGCCATTAAATGACCCACTAAGGTTGATATGCCGTAAAACTAACCAAACCAAACCCAACAAAATAAGAAAAGATTCAGGAAAGGAATATGAATATCTTAACAAATCTGACATTACTCAAAATGGGTTGACATGCCGTTAAAATCAATATTCCGATCAAATCGACATCAAAATGTGATGTTTCGCTTACTTTACACAAGTGAACACTTTAAGAAAATCAATTAGAATATCACTATTTCAATCGACCGATTATACAGATCTAAACTACGCCAAGTTCTATCAAAAATAGGTGAATGATTCCAAGCAGTAATGAACAAAGCTGTCTAGTTGATTGTGTACTCATTTACCTTAAACATTTTCTCGTTTATCAGATTACATGGTTGGTGTGTCACGAATATTACATTGGCAATAGAATTTGCTTTGCGGATAACAGAATAATAGAATTTTTCAACAATTCGAATGAAACTATTTATGAACATCAATTGACTTGCAACACGGATAAGAAATTACATACAATTGAATTAATTTACTGTTGTGGTAATGAATTACGTTAGCCAATATCGGAAATAATTTCCATAAAAAAAAGTTCCGCGGAAAACATAACGGAATTTATTATTTAATGTGTGATTAATATTGAGTTTCACTTATTATTTATCTTAGTAAAGCTGTTATAGGATAAAAAGTTGATACAATCAATTCACAATTTTTAGTTTCGCTTTTTCTCGTTTATATATCATTTTATTCATTGCGACTTTTTTTTCCAACAGTGGTGGTTTGTCACGGGAAATTGAGTGACAGCAAGTCGACTAAGATCTCTATGATCTATATATTAATGCCGTTGTTCTTTAATCTCCTGACCATTATCATACTGTAACAGCCTCTGATTAAAATGAGACCGTCCAAGTTGTCCACAATAAAATGCAAAAATGTAAATCCTGATTATCTGTTGTCGTTTAATCGCCGTATTCTTATTTCTTGTGAGTGTCGTTACCTCAGTTAAATAATGGACCTGTCCGTTTTTAGTATAAAGAAAGAAAGGTAAGATTAATGACATGATACACAGAAAAATATATCATGTTTCACTTTATCTCGTCTATATATATTTTATTCACTGTGTGGTTTTTACAACAGCTCTAACTTTGGGACATTGAGTGACACCAAGTCTGCTTAGATCTCCATGATTCTTATAAATATTCCATCTGCTTACTACGATGTCACAGTCCGGCACGTTAGCCATGACACCACGGAGATCCCCCCCAGTAATACTATATACATATTTACCAACCCATTTAGTGTCCATACATAAAAAGTTCTCCTCTAACAAAAGCCAATCTTTTAATTGACCTTAAACTGTCAATCGTACTGATTTAACCATAACAGTTAGAATCTTTTAAAGCATCTTTACTACCTTTCAAATAATAGATACATCTAATCTATTATTTAATATTTTATAGACCGTGAAACATTTGATGATCAACAATCCATTTTGGTATGCATACTTATGGGATACATTGGTAGGGTGTAACTTAAAAACAGTTATACTAAGAAAGGGTAGATATCACCGAGAAAATGTTTCCAACAAATAAGCAATAACGTTGTGTAATAATTATCGCCGTAAGAAATAGACACGCAGAATCGGAGTTTAACAGGTTTGAGTTAAGAATTTTTCTTCTCTTTAGGTATTTACCTCGCATCCGACTTATGCAGGTATGACACAAGGTCTTATTAATATGGGGCCACCCATGAAACGAAGCTCATGGGATTGCAGGCACAAAAATCCGTAGATCTTGTGGTATTCCCCCTCTAAGGGGGCGCCTCAGGCTCTGGGATCACGCAGTTAATTTTCATTAATAGTTCAGTTGTCGAAGCCACCGGACCACCGCCCCGAAGAGCGGGTTATTAGTGCGTTTTTCCTCTCTTAGACTGTTTAAAGACAAGGCTAAAGTGCCCAGTCTATCCTACTATTTGCCCATAGCTGGTAGGAGAATAGGTGGATTCATACTTTTCTGAAGGGTATTAGTGCTATGTGAAATGCAACCAGTTTTGTTTAGGATTTGAAATCGTCTCGCCGAGTTCATTTCTTCCGACGGTAACTCTACGCATCTCCAAACCCGTAGCATTCTATAAACAAGCTGATAGGGATACGAAGAAAATTAAACAGTTGATTACTTGTATAGATCTTTTGGCTATTTCTAATACATAATATTAAACATGTTATCTTGTAGCATATATTTCACTCTTATCTTCCGTAATATTTGTTGTTTAACAAAGAACGACGAGTGATATCTTTATCATTAATTAGTCACGTTGGCCAAGCACAAAGAATTCACCAAAGAATAATCCCTTTTCCTTGATGTGGACACTAAGGAAATTACGGCAGATACGTCGATGGAAACTGTCTGGTCGTTTAATTAATAATTTCTCTGGAGACGGCAAAATTAGTAACCATTTCACAGACAGGTAAACATATTTTCATAAAAAATGAACCGGGAAAATATAAAAGAAATGCTTGTCACAAATCGGAAAAATAATTTAATAGGATTTGTCACATCAGAACAGACACTGAATAATTAAAATCAAAGGAAAACATTTAACACTTAACCTAACAGGTGCGTAGGTATCAAAGGCACCTGTGCAACCAAAGCGTGGAAGCTAAAATTACACTGGTATATTGACTTATGTGTTTGATTCGTTCAGCTCGTAACTAAATTTCCTCGTATATGAAATCAATTTTTCCCATTGAAATAAACTGAAATACCATTAATTTGTTCCAGCCACCCCAATATAACACTAATTGTTTTTGCTACGTTTTTTAATAAGAAAAATAAGACTTTACTTCCAGGACTTGTGGATATACCACAGTATGATAATTTATTTATTACAACATTTGATAAATTTACTTAACAGTTATTGTAAATAGTTCAATATGTAATTAGTATAATTATCTTGATTTAACTCTCTCACTCATTTTTCTTTCTTTCCTTCATTTTATTTTTTTGCGATGTTTGATTGAAACAGATTATAGTTATCGCTTCCGCGTGCTCAACCCCACTTCGCTATCTTTCCTGTACCTCTCTTTCTTTCACTTTTTCTTTCTTATTATATTTCTTCTGCGTAGCATGTCATTCTTCTTCTCTTCCTTTCTTTATAATAAAAATGGAATGGTCCACTATTTAGCTGAGGTGACACCGCTCATAAGAATTAAGAATTCGTCGGATAAGAGATACCAGATAATCAGGATTTGCATTTTTGCATTTCATCTTGGACGATTTGGACTGTCTCCTTTTTAACCAGAACGTGTTGCAAGATTATAACGGTCGGATGATTAAAGAACAAGAGTATTATCATATATATTAAGAAGATTAAGATTATATAAAAACTTGACAGAAAAAAATGAATGAATTATTTGCTGTAATATGTTTCAATGCTTTTTATGAATAATATTTTTCTTAGGAAACTTATAAGTTTCCAGTGAACTTATTAACATAAACATATCTAAAGCTCGCTCGTACCTCAAATTGTAGCTGTTAAAACAAAGAAGAAGATCAACCGAGTGATAGCTCGTAACTCGGAAAACCCGTCCCTTATGGCACTGGTAAGTCAAAGGTACCTCTATAATTAGTTTCTTTGAATAATTTTCATGCTGTATTTGCCTCTGTGTGTAATTGCTAATGCCATGATAATTATGCACTTTGTATTTTCAGGGCAGAGATGCGCCCTTCTTGGGTCGTAGAATACACCTCCTGTACCTCCCTCAGAGGGTAAGTCTCCCGTTATTGGGCCCACCAGTTGACCGCGTGTGGTGAGCCGTAATTCCCGAGGACAGTATTGTGGTGGCTGAACAGTCTGTGACGGGGTTACTAAGTCCTACAGTGACATGCAACACCCCATTTCGGCCCTTACCTAGGTGAAACAGTCGGTCGAAGAGACCTCATATGATGAATCGGCTGGTCTTGCCACATACATGATTATCACGATCCTATTATTTAAATAGGTCTCATGATAAACACCCAACCCTTTTTATCTGATGGGTTCTTGAAGGCGGTGTTTGAAGGTCAACTACCAATTTATTACTACACAGAGAGTTAAGGGAAATTATATATATATATATATATATATATATATATATATATATATATATATATATATATATAAAGGTAGAAATAATGATAAGACAACCCACGACTTTGCTCATAACCTTTTGAATACTGATTCAGAGTTCATAAAATTTTCACAACGAAGTCAGCGCATAATCAATTTTTTCTTCTGGCTTACTTTTTAAAAAGTTATTACAAAAATATGTATTTTATGGATAAATATAGGTGGAAAATCATGAGTAAATCGTGGGCTTTCTTATAATTATTTCTACCACTTTACATATAAACAAAATTTTGTATTGAATAACCCACACCAGTTGATATGGCATTAAACCAACCAAACAACCAGGTCAATGAATTGATTCTGTACCTGCTTTTGTATCAGGAAGTATTATTTCTTTAGCATGAAAAATGAATGCTGATATCCTAAACCGGTTTTATGAATAGATTTCTTTTTAAAAGTTTATTTCCTACATAGAATGTTATGTGCACTGCATTTATCATGATCTATTTTCCCATATTTTCAAAGATTATTTCTACAGAAAAGATTACCTGCTAAAACAAACATTATACATTAAAGTGTATCACACTAGGATGTCTCTTCTGTAAAACCCTTCAGCCACAACACATATGAACAACATATATGAATAAGAAAATTCACCTGAGAAATGATACAGTAATACACTATGCGACAAGAAAATAAGGAGGATTGCGTAGAAGCAACAATTCAAAGGGTATTTAAACGGAAGCAAATTGAAGCTGATTTCTGCCGTTAGTAACGACAATAACAGCATAAAGTACGTAAGGATAAACTGGGAAATAATATTACAACCTAGAAAACAAATAGGAAGGAAAAATATGTAGAGGCTTTAAACCAAAAATTATTGCAAATGGGATGACATAGATATGGCTAACAAAAAGAACCCTAAAAATGAGTAACTGAATCTCTAGTAGCAAAATAATGCTTATATATATATATATATATATATATATATATATATATATATATATATATATATATATATATATATATATATAAGCATTTGTTTACAAAAAACGTTTGAGGACTCAGGTGAATTTCATTTCCGCTTAGAAATGTAGCGATTATTTATTCTCCTATATTTGACAGCTGCCTCTGGCCGTACGGGTTAAAGGTTTGGCGAACGAAAGTTCATTCGGGTCTCGAACCCGGCCAGAGGTAGCTGTTACGGTATAGCCACACTGATGAAAGGTGATACCTTGAAACACGTGTCTGTGGATTACTTATTTATATATATATATATATATATATATATATATATATATTTCCAGCTGGGAAAATTTGTAGTGACAGGCTTTCCGTAGCGGACTGTTCATGTCAGAAGCCACCCTGGCGTAACACCAGGAGAAAGCAGCGGCAACAAAGCACTGGCACATCAATATCTTCAGAGCCGGCCTTCACATGCGACATTTGTGGTCGAGAATTTTTTTTCGAACATTGAACTTCACAGTCACAGAAGGCGCTGTAACTTCAGGGGCACAAAAACTATTATAATCTGAAATGCCAATGATGATATATATATAATAAGTAATAGAAAAAACACGAGGTCTTCCAAAAAGATTATTTTATTCTTGATGGTGAAGTCGACGTTATAAGTTTCGGATGTTAACAAACCTTCATCAGAACTTGAGAGTAAAGAAGTGCTGTATGGGTAAGTGTGGATGACTTTCGAAAAATGGGTCCCAAATCTCTTATTCCATGCTGATGAAGGTTTATTAAAAATCGAAACGTTATAACGTTGAATTCACCATCAAGAATAAATTCATTTTTTGGAACACTTCGTGTTTTTATTGTCTACACACCGTCGGAGTTTATTCCCTATTTACTCCCATATATATATATATATATATATATATATATATATGAGTGTGCGTGTACGTGTGTGCGCACTGGGGGTATATATATATATATATATATATATATATATATATATATATATATATATATATATACAAATTCATAATAAGAAAATGACTTAAAATCCAGTCATGCTCACTTGTTATAAATATTTGTTTCAATGAAGATTTTTTCCTAAAGAGGTCCATATCATAAGATAGCCGAATGCATTATAAAAAAAGTACACATGTCTTTTTTCTGCCTGATATTTCAAATACCTTTGTCAGTAGTCTGTGTCAAGAGGTACGTAGTGTTAGTGATTCTTTACTGTATATCTTTTTAACTGTTGATTTAGCTGTGTATTCATTAAGTGATTAATTCCTTCCTCTATTACTGCCTTAAAATTCAAAAACGAGCAAAAAAGAAGATCCAGAATAGAATCATTACCACTACCAACACATCTTATCTCATACACACACACACACACACACACACATTTTGCCAAGAAAAAAAAAGTAAAACAAAAGGTTATCAGAAAAATAACATAATTGGAGTCACATTGGTTCCTCGCCTGAAATATAACTTTTTTGCAAGTAATTTATGGATTACGTGATACAGTTTTATATATACATACACACACACACACACACACACACACACACACACACACATATATAATATATATATATATATATATATATATATATATATAAGAATAAAACTTTCTTCTGAAGCAAATTTGTCAAATTTGTAGTGGAACATTATACAATCAAAATGAGTATTATCAGGCATCGCGTATATATAAATACAAACCTACTAATTTTTAATTATCTTTTTCTTCCAAACCAATTCATATTGGATCCGATGTTGAGAAAGTTCTTTATAAAAATAAGAAAGGCTTTCTGGGAAATCAATCCATGACTTTTCATCAAATTATTGAAGGAATACTTGCAAAAGATATCGCAGAAGCACTCAGTTTTGTAATGTTTTCCAAAGAATGTGATTGCATTCTTAGAGGAAACCTAGAGCAAATACGTCTACCATATGCTTTTTTCGAAAGAAACTGATATAATGGTGTTTTACAAGATTCCGAGCGCTAGGGTTTGCTTACCTGATGGTGACACGATAGTGACACTTATTTATCTGACACTGTCGCGTAAATCTACACTGAAAATATGAATTTGTTTGAATCAATACAACTGCATGTTTTAACTAAAAATATCATGAAATGTCTTAATTGTGCTTGCACATTATTTGAAATGAACTTAATTGTTATTAAGAACACATTTTATGATATTTTTGTGTTAAACATGCAGTTGTATTGATTACGGTGAAATGAAAATGGCCGACCAAAACATATGGCTTCCTTGCAAAAAGATACATAATGCACACTTTGTATTATAATATGCCTAAAAAAATATCTTCGAACTAAATAAGGCAAGAAACAGACCCTATCCCACAGAAACTGTTATTGCTTTTTGTAAATACACATGCTTAAACCGAATCTCTGCTGCATAGTCTGGAGCAACGAGCAAGAGGCATTGCTCTCTAAGTGAACTCTGCGGAAGCGGAGTTTATGTGTTCTAATCAATATGGTACCATATACTCATCAGATAGCAAGACTCTGAAATTAGTAGACCAGTTCATATAACTCTGTGGTAATATGCCTTCTATTGAAAGCTGTTGAATAATTTTGCTATATAAGGTGTGCTGTAGCTCACCACTTAAACTTATAGGCTGTGCGTGGCTGCGTGGATTAAAGCCAACCAATGAACACGCTCGAATACGTGGTTAGTTAACTATTTATTTAATCGCCGATCTTGAAAGCCGTTTAGTTGCTGGGATTCGACACAGACGAGCAGGTCAATAACCAAGGTCTTTGCTTAACACACGGATTCTTCACTAAGGAACAACCAAGGATTCTTTACTAAGGAACAACCAAGGATTCTGCCTAACACTAAGGAACACAAGGATTCTATCTAACTCTAAGGAGACAATGGATCTCCACTGTAAAGTGTTCTTACCTGCAAAATAATATGGTCACAAAAATAGTAACAAAAGCAATGTCAAATACGTATATCTGTAAGCATGGACTCCTATTAACAGGTTAACGATCGAATAGATTTCTGATTCCTTTGAAGCGAAATTGAATCTGATAGTACCGTTCCAATTCTGAAGCTCTGCTGAATGTGGAGGACTCCTTTATTGCAATTACTCCCAGATTCACTTTGACCCGGAGTGATAGTACCTGTTAGGGTCCCATCTATGGGTTAAATAGATTTAAAAATATGTTTTAGAAAATGTGTTTAACTCTTTGCCTAGCAAATTTTCCCCACGGCTGTACCAAATTTTCTACGTAATTTTTTACCTGTGTGATGGGTTATTTCTAATGTCACTAACAATTCCAACTAAAAAAAAGATAGCAGGGGTGTTCACGCAGGCGAACCAGTAGAAACAAACACACACACACACACACACACACACACACACACACAAACTATAACCGTCTCTGTCACTTGCATTAATCTATTAGCTGTCAGTGACTTACGAGAAGCGATTACGTCACTTCCGTCTCAGTTGTGACGAATTAAGGAGAACAACTGATTGCTCCTCTTTTTTTCTGGATCTAACACGTTGAAGGATAGGCGCTTGCAATGAACAATCATCGGTTCAAGATAACAGGTAAGAATTTTAAACGCCTGCTAATTTCGCGGGGAACGTTAATATACGAATCCAAGAAACCGAGTCTTTCAGTCTAAAAAAAATGAAACAGTACAATTTTCTTTCAAACAAAAAACACAAAAGACACAAAACCCCCCCCACACACACACTCCAAGAAAGTCGTTCTAAATCCCTGCTGTTAGGAATTCTATGATCAGATATAATATTCTTATCTAAAACCTGCATGCTCTTGGAAAGCTAAATCTCTTTGTTTTTTCATTATTTTTTTAATATGTAGAAAGGTATGAAATACCGTGCATGATGATGCTCCATGTTTCTGCGAAACGAGTTTAAAGATTTGAAACTTAATCACCAAGATTATTCCCTGGGGTCCAGGGAATAAAAGTGAAAGAGAACAAAAAGATAGACACATACTTGGGCTTTCACAGAGAACGGAAAATACAAAAAAAAATGTGTTACATGAGGGTAATGGTAATACTAATTTTAGTTGGTGCCGTCGAAACGGTTACGACATGTTCAGAAAAAATTGCATGAATTAGAGATCAAAACAAGAATCGATACTATCTAGACAACAACATTGTTAAGATCGGCTAGAATACGAAGAAAAGTCCTGGAGACCTGGGAAAAATTACTATCATTCAGACTCCAGAGTAAGAACACCGATAACAGAGAAACTCTCAAAGAGCGATATATATATATATATATATATATATATATATATATATATATATATATTATCAGAAAAATGTACTATACAATTACGTACATAGGGATTTGTCAGTACTTCAGCCAATATAGTATATTAAGAAATATATGAATATATTAGATCAAATACATATTCTGATATATATATATATATATATATATATATATATATATATATATATATATATATATATATATATATAATCACACTAGTAAACACTTTTTAAAAATCATGAAAAGCAAACAAAAACAAAAAACAAACAAAAGTGTCAATTATCGGGTGCTTTCGAAAGTTTTACAATTTTACTATCTATCTATCTATCTATGTATCCATCTAGCTATCTATCAATCTACATGCTGATATATTAAAGTGAATTCTCATGCTGTTGTACATAGATTTACTATATATATTCTGTGCATTAATATTTGTGTACTCCTGAATGTTCAACTTTAAATAAACATATTTACCTTTTTTGTGTATTCGACTCAGTATGCTAACAATATATATTGATTTGGTAAAGCATAAAAACTAACAATAAAAAAAAACTTTGGAAAATACGTCAAGAATATTTTCTGGCGGGAAGGGTTTTAAAATGGTGTTAAGTGGTTCACCCGATTTCAGGAAACAAATTGATTCCATAAAATTGATTTCGAATTTCGCATCACAAAAGAATACAAATGCATTTTGTACGCATTTATTTATTTTATAGATTTTAATGTTTTACACTTCTTTGGTTGTAAGGTAACATATTGACTAGCAGGGATTGCTAACGATACCCAGGAAAATAAAAGTATTTTAAGGAAATAATCTTTATATCTATTTGAGCCAGATTCTATAGATGCAGAAACAAAATTAAGATATAAATACACACAAAACATTTAAGATAGAGTTATAGTTTATTAGCTTCTGATTGATTGATTTGTACGGCATATCAATCCATCGAGTCTCATTTTATGCCTAGAGGTTAGCGAATTGCATTCATCCAACATTTATATTTGCATTTTCTGTGTAGTTGTTTCTTATGAATGTTCTATTTATTTAGCAGTTTCCAACATGTCTCGTTCATCTCACTGGGATGGATTTCATGATAGGAAGCAAGTGGCCTACAGCTGCTTCCTTCTGTGTTTGGTTTCCATGATTTGTTTAAGATCGCACGCAGCATTTTTGTAGAGCTCCCATCTAGCTTATACTCTATAAGCTTCAATAAGGTCCAAGTGCTGCCACTACACACACACACACACACACACACACACACACACACACACACAACACATATATATATATATATATATATATATATATATATATATAGCATCTCTTTGATTCATGCATTCATTTTGGAAACTAAACAGCGTCTAATAATCTATGACAAATTCTCATTTGTGCTCATACCATTTGTCAGAATGGTCACATTTTAGACGTTTGTGCAAAATCCAGTGTATTAGCTTCCTAATCCAGTCTTAGGTACCATTCTATTCTACTTGCCAGTTTCCTATATTTGCTTCTATACTGGGTAACTGATTCAAATATGTAATCCCGTAGCATACAATTGCTAAACTTCTTCGTATTATCATCTTTATTACATAGTTATGTGATTATTTTCTGCTATTATAAAAAGATATTCAGTTTTTCTCTTCAGGTTTCTCTCTCGTAACAATATCCACATCATCTCGTGCGCAATTTCCGTAACTTGTCGTTTGAAATATACTTGTAATTATTTTTCTTATCATTTCCTTTCTAGATGTCGTTGTTGTTTTCCCATTTATTCTTTTCTCATTTCACTTGTTATTTCCATTACTCGTTGCTGTAATCAATCACTCGTTGCCATATTTATATAATTTGAGTCCATGAATCACTGCATCCACACAATCCTTAATGCTCGTAAGACCTTCTTCACATTTCATAGTCAGTCTATGTAAACACTTGGGTGTAAAACCTTGTGCATAGCCATCAATTTCCTTGTTTCATAGTTAGTTTCCCTCTTGTCGAGTTCAAGAAGATTCCAGAGTATATAACAACAGATACTCCCCATACATTTGTTTTCTTTTATTGCAGAGTTCGCTTTCAAGAATCTTTTTTAACGTTTTTCTTATGTTTTTTTTTTTTTATCTCCGTTTGCTTGATGCCATCCGCATCTAAATTTCCAAAGGACTTTTAGTTTTCTTTTTCTCCAACTTTTCTGATCATTACACAATTATGCAGTTCTATTCTTTTAGTTGTTGCTGTTTTTCCTTTTTTTTATCAGTATATACATGGTGAATTTTCAATATCAAGCATCGTTCAATTAATCGATTTAATAGGATAGAATCCTCACCAAGAACGTTGAGAAATTTTTGAAAGATGAAGGATTTCAATTGCAAAATTTGAAGAAAATTGGAAATAGAACCCGAAAACCTGGCACCGCACGAACTCGCTGAATATTTGCATTCTTATTTAGTTTCATTAGTCTTTCTAATTTTATATATATTTCATTACATTAAAACGTAAATAATTGCAACCGGAGGGTGCATATATTTGCTAGTATATATATAAAGAGATTCTAACAAAACTTAAGGAGGCACAGGCTAGTTTTCAAATATTACCTTCTACATAAATATACTTGTGAATTTGTGCACATAGATGTAAGATAAGTAAAAATGAGAAAGTAATAAGAATGCGAACACAGATTTAAGAATGAACCAGTCAGAAATTATTGCCTAGTAATCAGTTCTAAGATTTCTTTACAGATAAGTATAAGTCGAAAAAACTCATTTCCCTTGGGTCTCTAGGTACATTATCCATTATGACTGGATTGGGTTGATAATATCTTAAAAAAAACAGATAAAATCTCAGAATCTTAAAAAGTACGGTATGAAACCAAAATTGATCAAAGCAATACTTCAAATCCAATATCTTTCCTTAAAAATATGCATCTAGTAAAAAAGAAAAATCCGTCCCTATCAGATTTAATCTGCCAGCTACATTTAGAAGATATCATATATGTAATATATAAAAAGAAATAAAAAACTGCTTTAAAAAGCGCTAACGTTTATGTGTTTGCAAATGATCGAGTATATTTTAAAGTCTCAAGCCCTACATCGTTCAAGTGTGTCTTGATCAGCATGGTAACGATATATCATCTAATTTGGTAATTGATCAAATCTCAAAAGAGATTTATCTTTTTCTCTTTTTCAAAGATGGAACCTTGGTGGCTGAACAGTTCATGACATGCAATACTCCACTTAGGCCCTTAATTAGGCTAGACAGACGGTTGGTGAGACCCCTTCCGATCAATCGTTTGGTCACTCCAAGCCCTATTGTCCCAAAGCTACTGTCCTTATGGCAAAACCCCAACCTTTTTTATCATATATGTGCTAGAAAAGGGTGGCTGAGGATCTTATCGTCCGGGGCATGACGTTAAACTCAGTTCTGAAACTCTGGAAATGGTGCAGTACTCCTTCATCACTATTACTCCCAGGTCCAATCTGACCCGGAGTGGTGGTACCTCTTGGGGCCCCATGTATGGATCTAATAGAATAAAATGACTGCTAAATGTCTTTAAAAAATTGAGTACCCATCAAGAATGAATACAACAAAACGGCTCCGGCATAAAATGACACATGGGGTTGACATGCCGTAAAATTCAACAAATCAACCAAAAGATCGAGACATAAAATAAATCTAGATGGATTGGTTGACCTTTGTAATCAATCAATCAATCAATCAACCAATCAATTATTGATATCCTATAACGGTATACAGAAGAAAAAGCTTAAGAAACACCTACACAACACCTGTAGATATGAATGTACAATAAATGTAATTACCTAACAATATAAGCATAGCTTAACCTTAGAACAGCTGACATGCCATTAAAATACATAAATTAACCAATAATTGATAATCATATATCTTTGGGAAAAAACTCTTAAGATAGACTTTCTCCAAAAATATAATTCATTACTTGAAAAATATAACTTTTTGAAACTTTTATTTGATAAGAATACTTGAAACTATATAATTTTTTTCAATTTTTATTAAACTGGAGTACTTGCTATATAACTGTGTATTCATCCACACCAGTTATTTAGTGTTAGCCATTATTGTATAAAATTGGTTTGGTTGGTTTTATGGCATGTCAACACTTGTTGGGTTATTTAATTGCAAAATTAGTTGTTTTTCTTGACACGGAGGGGGGGGGACAAAATTATTTGATTTCAAGTAACTATTTTTAATACAATTACTGTTATATACTATCAAGTACTTTTATCTTATTAAGAAAATTCCCTCTCTTGAAGTGGAGAAAATGAATTTACCACAGCAATTATTTCCTTGTGAAATTATGAGATTAGCACAAAAACTAAAGCTAAAACTTAAAAGATTCATATAAAGGTAGAATCCCGTCTATGGGTTAAATGGAAAAAAATTAGTATTAAAATGTGTTTTAAAAAACTGTGCTTGAAAAAGAAATTACATTTAATTCAATTAATGTTTTGAACTCCAACACCGATAAGACGGGTATTTCAGCTCCTAATTCTGTTCAAATGTTAACTAGCTGACACCCAATCTTACCTAAAATATGTTTTGAATTCTTCCTTACTAGGTAGAACTTTCTTCCCTATCCATTTAAGTACCAACCAATATAATCTTTATGACTACCTTAGGATTAGAAACAAATAAAACAAAGTAATACATATAATATATACACTAATCACCAGGTGCCAATTTTAGTCTACGGTTTTTAAATAGGTACACGAGGAAGTTTTTCAAAAAATGAATGATGATACAGGACCTGTGTTTATTTCGGAGGTAAAATTCCAACTTAACGTAATTTGTGATTGTTACGACAAAGTTGCTGCCTTGCGAATTCATGAAATTACTAGTAATTCCGTCATTGCAGAAATAAAGCCTGCAATGTTTATTATGCAGCGTATCCAGTCGAAATTAAAACACCTAGAACACGATTCTATAATCACATTCCAACTTGTAACTACTTCTCAAGCTTATCTTATGATAGAGAAAATCAACGAGATAGACCGCTTGACCAAAGTTTACAGAGCTGTGCGCATATTAAGAAACGAGAGGTCCCGATTTGGCAAAGACCTTTCACCAGAGGATCGGAGATGGGCCGATCGCTATCTCGAACTCTGTCGAAAACAAGGGCTGAATTTAGTCCGACGAAAATATGCGGCGCAGTTATTGGCGAAGATCACCGAAACAATTTCTGTCTACAGGCTCATGACTATCCCAGAAACTGTGATCGCAAATATGAATCTGGCAGATCCTACAAACTTGTCATTTAATGACTTTAGAGGAATGGAATCAACAATTGTACAGAAGAAAATAGAAGATATGTATAAGAGAAACTATCAACAGAGTAAAGATCTTTTGAAAAAGCTTGTTGTCTTACGAGATACGTTTGCAAAATTACTTGGCTTTGCAAATTATATTGATTTTTCTTTACAATCGCAACTTTTAACCCATAAAGGAGCACATGATGTTTTACTCCGTCTTATATCCACAACTTCAGCTAAATGGGCGGAAATACGTGCTCTTTGTCTTATGAAGAAAAGGACTCAAGGACTTCCGTTTGATAATGATTTTGATTACAAAGACCTGACTTATTTCTTTCGTATACTACCTGCTGTAGACTGTGTGTTTCTTAATCTATACTTTCCCCTTGTGAAGACCATAGAAAAAACATTGGATCTTTTTGGTGAATATTTTGGACTACGTTTCACATTAAAGGATCCTGATTATGAATATCGAAGCTATTATGCATGGGATACTGATACTAACAACTTACTGGGTACTGTGGTTATGGATCTCTTCTCAAATGATAAGAAGCCAAGACTGAAGACTACTATTGCTTATCATGAAGCCGAGAAGGGATTCTGTTCTGGCTTTCTGGCAAACCTAAATGATGAATTTAAGGTTGACAGTAGATTCAAAGAATTCGCAAGTAATAGTTCCTCTCCACTAACCTGTTATATAGTAACAGATATGAGACTAAAATTTGCTCCCAAACGAAATGAAGAAGAAAGTACTGAAAAAGAAAACGGAGGTGACTCTTGCTCTCAAACAAAAAAGAGCGACAAAGAATCTCAACAACAAAGTCGGAATAATCGCAATCGAATGTTATCATTATTTGATATTCTTCATATTAGTCACGAACTCGGCTATGTTTTGCAGCATCTCTTTGGACAGGCATCCCCTCAGATCTTCAGAACATGTTGTAGCGACAGAGATTTTGTTCAAATTCCATCAGCCATGCTGCAGCATCTTTTATTGCAACCTGAAAATATTCTGAGAATCTCTTCAGCTGACTTCACGCATACAGAAATGTCAGCCGAAGAGGCAAAACTGATATTGGACTGGTATTCATGGGAAGAACCCTATAAAATTATGAATTTACTTCAGAATGGCTATGTGGATTACTTTAGTCATATGATCCTACATAAAGACCCCCAAATCATAATAAACACCTTCTCCACGAATTATATGTTTATAAAATACGGCGAAACATTTCTCTGCCCTGACCTATTATTGTCACTTACTGAACAGAAATCTGGGCAACATTATTCCAAGGCCTGGGCTTATCATGTCAGTAAATTGATGTTCGAAGCAACATTTAAGGCTCGTCGTTTTGATCGCCAAGTTGGACGAGATTTTCGCCGATATATCTTGGAACCTGACCTTAATGTTGATTTCCGTGTGAGGCTGAGGAATTTCCTTGGGGAGGACCCCAATTCTGAATCCTCGTTAGAAAAAGACTCTAAGTGGTTTTGAAAAAGAAACCACTCGGCAAATTTCTATTGATCTATTATTAGTTTTTTAAAACTGTATTTTTTGTTACCAAGGCAGTATAGGGTCCTATCGTTACGTATCAAGGCTAGTACTTTATCAGATCAATTTTAATTAAATTTTTAGAACGCCCACAAATAATGCCGGTTTTAAACCCCAAATGCTGAAATACCGTTTTTATTTGGTAGGTTCTTAGAATTTTAAAAATAGACTCAAGGTCATCGTATTACGTAATTTACATTTTTATGCCCCCCCCCGCATTTACATTCATCACCTATTTACTAAAGAGTTACAAGAATTATATCAATAACAAACGTGTCGACGAAGGTGCATAACATCGAATATTTTAATGACAGAAAAAATTATTTAATTACTGAACTTTTCTTAGTCTGGCCTTTAGTACCTATTTGTCGACTGGCCAATTTGAAACCCTAATTTACCAATATAACTGCTTTAAATGAAATTTTATTTATATATATATATATATATATATATATATACATACACTCTTATAAAATCCTAATCCTCTTGTATATAAACATAATAGATAATCATATACACTCCGATATATAATGCGTATATATACATGTGAAATGTAATCTGCTAAGCATGGCACTATGATCAGTATTAGGTTTTGCTATCCTAAAAGGCAATACCAATACAATATCTGATAAAATGCTACTTGAATTAAAAGTTATGACTTGATATTTTTTATTTATCTTTATAAGGTATTTGGCAATGTTTGCTTAGGGAAAGAAAAACTATATTGAAATTTTAACCGCCAACTTAAGAATTAATAACCTCAATAAATCCACCAGAATTTCTTACATTTTGGTGCATTTAAGGTAATTTTAGACATGAATTCACTTTAACTTGAATATTTTTCAATAGTTTGTTAAATCTGTATTTTGTTTGGCTTATAACTGTACAATGTACGCAACTAAA
Source organism: Doryteuthis pealeii (assembly GCA_023376005.1). Lineage (NCBI taxonomy): Eukaryota > Metazoa > Mollusca > Cephalopoda > Myopsida > Loliginidae > Doryteuthis > Doryteuthis pealeii. The sequence goes on from CM042139.1 coordinate 62,763,493, forward strand.
TTGTTCTTCGTGCAAAAAGAATGAAATTAGACATTTGTTTTCAAATTGCTGTGATTTATATTTTGCTACTTTTGAGAATCGCAGATATTTGGACAAACATAAACTTGGCAAACTCTGAAAGTCAAAATATGAAAGGCGTTAACTCTGAAATCGGTGTTTATTCGTAAGTATAATTTTCTAAATTTTAATAGGTGTAACATGTGTATACATGTATAATGTTATATAATAAAACAACGGATTAGTTTTATTTTATATTAACTTTTAAGTGAAAGATCAGGATCTGCATCTAGTTACTGTAGTTTTAAAACTTTGTGAAAGAGGCGTGTAATCTAGGCAATTATAACACTTATTTTAATTGAATTATTTGTTCCTTGGCGCACACATTTATGGAAGAAAAATATCTAAAATTTTTATAACATTGGTGATAGCGATACTGATAGAATAATTATAAATAACATTATTGCTGCAATATCAATTAAGTTTTTAATTCCTACAAAATTACGGTTCATGGGCCACAACATAAGTAATCAAAAATGTTCTATTTATGGCTTTTATAATCCTAAAGCATAATAATTTGGGTGACACCGGACTACTTTTCTATTCTGAAGATTTCTGAACAAAATAAGACGCTGACAAACGAATAAAACCGACTATGGCTTAAAGATTATAACCGTATAATATGAGGCTGAACTTTGCTTTAAACAATGTAGACCCTTCTTATAACCCAGAATTCAACCGTCCAACGCAGCACTACCGGACTCTTCACTATTCATTATCGTAACGTCCTGAGTGTAAAATATAGAAATGGAACGAAAGTCTTGTCCGATACAAAATAGTATTTATTTAACCAATATAGACAATATGTAAATTGGTTAAATAAATGTTACTTTGTATCGAACAAGACTCTTGTTCCAATCCTATGTAACCAGCAAATCCGTTTAGTCCAGTCTAGTACTTGATCCACATAATCTTTAAATGTATTTAATGATTCTATTACTTTACTGGCGGGACCTGTGTTTATACTTCAATATAATTTAATTATTACAACGTTTGATATGTTTACTCAAGAGCTATTGATAAATAGTTGAATAGGTAAAATGTATATAATCTTGATCTAATTCTGTCTTTTTTTTCTTTCTTTTCATCATTTCATTATGTTCAGTTGAAACGAATAGCGTTATCGCTCCCGTGTACTCACCCCCTCACTCTATTTTCCCCCTACTCGTGTGCCTTCTTTCTTTATTATATTTTTTGTACCATGCTTTTGTTCTTCCATTTCTTTCTACATAATGAAAAAAGGTGGTCCATTTATTTAGGTCATAAGAAATAATTCTGCGGGTAAGCAATACCAGATAATCAGAATTTTCATTTTAGCATTCTCTCTTCCACAGTATGGATGGTCTCATTTATAACCAGAGGCTGTTACAAGATAACGGTCGTAAAATTAAGGAACAAGCGTATTTAATATTTTGTTAAAAAAAAGAGGGAAAATGTATATTGGAATTTTTTTTTTTTTTTTTTTTTTTACCATTACGCGCTGATTTCGACTGAATCCTCGGCAAATTAAAATTAGCATACGGACAGATCGCCCGGGTCTCTCTTTTATTTTATACCATTTTCTTTGCCAATCTTGTTCAACAGATTTCTAGTGGGCGGGATGTGTGTGATATGATAAATAAAAATAACTAACTGGAGTGACATCTAGCAGCACTTCCAGCCCGAGGACTCGCGACCAAAATAAAACGTTGGGGACAACGGCAGATGGGAAAGAATAAATAAAATGGAAATTGTTTTCTTTGGCCAAAAACATATGACGACAAGAATGAGATAGCAGTTGAAATGGACGAAAATTTTATCATCGAGACATTCAAATAACACACCAGCTCCGTAGAGATTGAAAACAAAAACACAAAAATGCAGAAGAGATGGTAAAAGGAATAGAGAAATTGAAAAGGAATTTTAGGAAGATGCAAAAAGAAGAAAGAAAATGAAAAAGGCAAAAAAAGATAGAAAATGGGGAAGGGATTGTAGTATGACAGAAAAAGAAAGAAGATAGGAAAATGGAAAAAGATAGAAATAAAAATAAAGAAGACTGGAGAGTAGGAAGATGGAAAGGATAGAAATAAATTGTGTAAGGGATGGAAGGAAGTTGGGAAAAGAACATAAAAAGATGGAAACAGAAAGAAAGAAAATGGAAAGTTAGAAGATGAAAAAAGATAAGGAATGGGGAAGGGATTGTAGTATGACAGAAAAAGAAAGTAAAAACAGGGGAGATAGGGAGATAGAAAAATAAATGAGGAACGAAGAGTAGGAGGATGGAAAAGAATGAATAAATAAACGGTGTAAGTGATGGAAGGAAGAGGGGAAAAAAAAGAAATCGGGAAATGAAGGTAGAAAGACGGTAAAAAAAAGAAAGATACATAGAAAATGGGGAACGGAATTTAGGGAGATGGAAAAAGAAAGAAAGTGTAGGAAGATGGGGACAGAAACAAAAAAATGAAAAGGAAAGAAGAAAAAATAATGGGAGTGAGAAAGAAAGAAGAAATTGCAATATACATTTGTATTATAAAAAACTTCACATTCACCAATGTATCCAATCATCGCATATTAATAACACAGAATTAACTTATATCTATGTGGCCCTCTGGCCAAGAAATATAGTCACTTTACTTTATAAAGGGTATCTACTTATATATATATATATATATTATATATATATATATATATATTAAATTTGATTCAATTATCAATTATATATACTAGCAAATATATGCACCCTCCGGGTGCAAGTATTTAAGTTTTAATGTAATAAAATATCGTATTAAATTAGAAAGGCTAATGAAACTAAATAAGAATGCAGATAAAAAGATTTGAAACATAGGGGGATATAATCGAAAAATAGAACTGAAACTTACTCTTCTATCACTCTCGTCTTTCATTGTTATTTTTTCTGATTTAACTATTTAGTTAAAAGAGGAAGTAAAGAATAAAATTACAGTTATCTTTTCTTGTTAATGGATTTCATTTAAGATTAATTGAAGAGATTTTTGCTTATATTCATTAAAATAAATCCAAACAGTTATAAACCAATAATACTAAGCATGTATTTATTAATAGTACATTTTTAATATCAATATGAAAATTAGCCTTCCCATTCACACTGTAAACCGCTATTTTGTTGTATATATAAATACAATTGCATGTTATTAGTATGTAGATATGGTTAACAGTATAAATAATGAAAAACAATTTTATCAATAATTGAGGTTAAAATAAGGATAAATTCATGGTGAATGTGGCGTCAATTACCAAGGGAATTGTGACTTGAGTAGTAATATAGTTTCGGTTACAGACAGAAAAACACACAATCTCCATTATAATAAGATATATATATATATATATATATATATATATATATATATAATATTTGAGGGTGTCCTGTAAATAATGCAACCCTGGGGGTAGTATTTATTTTTCAAAGATATATGATTGGTCAGATAGCAGTACTACACTTTGAGACAAAATTATTTTGCTCTCAAAATGATTGCCTCCATATACTAACATCATTTCAACATCCATTTCTTTGTTTTTTATTCCATTGTTCAGAGACGAACGTGTTCCGCGGATGTTGCACACGTAAGTATTTGCTTAACATGTTCGCTACGAATAGAATGTGACATAAAGTCCCACATATGGGCATCAAACATGGATCGAACACTCTGTTACAGTTGTGCAAGTTTTATTTATGTTAACCGGCAACAATATATATAAATAAAAAAACAAACATCTTTCATACTAACTAACTAATCTTAGCGGCCGTCCTAAAATAGACTCAACTAATTCAATAAACAAATTAATAAATAATGAAATTAAAATGAATAAAAGCAAACAAACACTGCAGATAACAATCTCATGAGGACAATAAGTTTGGGTTAGAAATATGGAAGAATTTCTTTAGATTGCGATCAACGAAAAACACCTAGGAGACTGGAAGGTCTACAACTGAAGATTATAAAGAAGAAATAGTCCGCGCTCTTTAACAATACCTGTTTAAATAATAACTTGCATATATATATTATATATATATATATATATATATATATATATATATATTACTAATATTATTCACATATATATAAATATCATTATATATATATATATTTAATAATATTATTCACATATATATATATAATATATATATATATATATATATATTATATATAATATTATTCATATATATATATATATATATATATATATATATATATATTATATTATATATATATATAATATTAATATATATATATTTTATATATTATTCATATATATATATATATATTAATATATATATATATATATATTATATATATATATATATATATATATATATATTTTATAATATATTTATATATTATATATTATATATATACATATTATATATTATTATATATATATATTTATATATATATATATTTATATTATATATATTATATATATTATATATATATATATATATATATTATTATATATATTATTATATATATATATATATATATATATATATAATATATATAATATATTTATAATATTATATATATATATACATATATATATATTTATATATATTATATATTATATATATATATATAATATATATTTATATATTATATATATATATATATATATATTATTTATATATAATATATTATATATATATATATTTATAATATTATTTATATATATATATATATATATATATTTTATAATATTATTCATATATATATATATATATATATATATATGCTGTAGATAGAAGGAAAGTGGTCAAGAAATGATCTTTCACCTTGTCCATAAAAGATTAACATATTAGACCCGTACCTCTCACTTTGGGTCAGGTTGGATTTTTATATTATCTTTTTTTTATTTCTTCTTTTAATCCTTTTCTAATCATGCAAATAAAGTTTGTTTTTTGGCAATTTTTACAATATGCTGAAAGACGTCGTAAAATGTACCCCTGTCGAATGAAGAGGAGTAAGACAGGGCAACATTATCTAAACTGTATCTAATGGCGTGGCTCCAGTTCAGGACCGTTAAAGAATGTGGAGTACACCTTTATAACCATTACTCCCATGTCCACTCTGACCTGATTGACATGTCGTTAAAATCAGCCACGTCTTAAAATTGGAAAATATGAAAACTAGTAATAATAGATGGAATCGTGGAAATCTGATCTCCCTGATTAAATAAAACGGGAATTTTTTCATGCTGTAGCCATTTCATTAAAACTGTATGACTCCACGACTCGGACGCTAACAAAATGTCGGGAGAAAAAGTGATATGGGAACTACACAAGGATGTTCGTGCTGCTTTGAACAAAATCTGAAAGCAGCATCATACAAAAAGCAGCTGTACGGTCACTTACCTCCCATCTCACAAACCATCCAGGTAAGACGAACAAGACATGCTGAGCACAACAGTAGAAGTAAGGACGACCTCGTAAGCAACGTTCTCCTATGGACTCCTACAAATAGACATACCAGTGTTGACAAACCTGTAAAAAGTTACATTCACTAGCTCTGTGCGGACATTGCATGTCATCTAGAGGACATGACAAGAGAGATGTCGAGGGAGAATTAAAGAAATACATGCTCTTTCCACGCCTAGACTATGACGATGTAATTCTCAAAGAGAACTTAAAATTTTGCACCGAATGAAGCTTGAAAACATACGGTAAAATGTTCTTTTTTTTTAACTACGGTCAAAAGATAATGGTTTGAAACTGTTTTTTCTTAGTTTGTTTACCATCTTTTATTAGTACATTTCTGAAGAAAAAAAAACAACAGTTTGTGTATTTTTGTAGAGTTTTAACATTTTAGATGTTAAAACATAAGAATTGTTGGTTATTCTGTTTCTACTTGGAGACAAGAAGTAATAAATGGACGAAAAACGTTGAGAAGAAAATACTTACATCGTTTTGTGATGTGTGAGACTGCTACAACATGAATTTCCATATGAAGGAATTTGGGTTTATTACAAAGAGCTCGCATCCCAGTCCTTGTTCGCTGTATTGGAGCTAACAAAAAATTTATCATAAAGCCTTGAATAACCTGCTGTTCTACTAACCAGCCTCTTTTGGTTTCTTTGTTTTAAATATACTAGCAAATATATGCACCCTCCGGGTGCAAGTATTTAAGTTTTAATATGATAAAATATCATATTAAATTAGAAAGGTTAATGAAACTGAATAAGAATGCAGATAAAAAGATTTGGAACGGAGGGGGTATGATTGAAAAATAGAACAACTTTGAAACTAACTCTTCCATCATTTTCCGTTACTCCCGTCTTTCATTGGTAAATTTTCCTAATTAAACTGTTTAGTTAAAATAGGAAGTAAAGAATAATATTACAGTTATTTCTTCTTGTTAAGGGATTTCTTTTAAGATTTATTGAAGAGATTTTTGCTCATATTCAATAAGATAAAACCAAACAATTAGAAATCAATAATACTAAGCACATATTTATCAAAATCAATTTTTTAAGATCAATATGCAAATTAGCCTTCCCATTCACACTGTAAACCTCTATTTTGTTGTATATATAAATACAATTGCATGTTATTAGTATGTAGATATGGTCAACAGTGTAAGTATTGTAAAACAATTTTATTAATAATTGAGGTGTAAATAAAAATAAAATCATGGAGAATATGATGTAAATAACGAAAGGAATTGTGACTTGAATAGTAATATAGTTTCGGTTACAGACAAACAAACACACAATCTCCATTATAATAAGATATATATATATATATATATATACATATATATATGTGAAGGAAGGGTGGTTGGGTTTAGGATCCGACGATATGCTGTAGATAGAAGGAAAGTGTTCAAGAAATGATCAACTCAAAACAAGTCACAGGGTGGTACGTTTCGTCTGTATGCACAGACTTTCTCAGCCGATCTGAGACTTTATTGAGGCAAAGCATACGTTTAAATACATGTGGTGGTGGCGGTGTCGGGGAGGTCAAGGGGGTGAGTGCGTAGTGATGTGAGCTAAGGAGGAGCGGGGAGTTTTGGGTAGGATCAGTTGAGATGGAGGGGTAGAGGATGTTTGTTAGAAGTGCTGGGGCGGTGGCAGTGGTTGAAGGGTCAATTAGTGTGGGTGTATATTGATTTATGTGAGTAAAGGGGAGGTCAAGGGGGTGAGTGTGTAGTTATGTGAGATAAGGAGGAGTGGGGAATTTTGGTGTGAGCTAAGGAGCGGGGAATTTTGGGTAGGACGGGGTCGCTGGGTCAGTTGAATTTTGGTGTGAGCTAAGGAGGAGCAGGGAAATTTTGGTGTGAGCTAAGGAGGAGCGGGGAATTTAGGGTAGGACGGGGTCGCTGGGTTAGTTGAGTGGAGGGGTAGAGGATGTTTGTTTGAGGTGCTGGGGAGGTGACAGTGGTTTATGGGTCAATTGGTGTAAGTAAATGTTTGTGTGTAGCCGAATATGTTAGAGGGGGAGAAAAGTTCATGTGTGGCTAAGTTATGTTAGAGGCGAAATGTGGGAGATTGTAGTGGGAGATTGTAGTGTTTGTTGATTTTCATTTGTTATCTATTATCATGGAGAGGAAGATTGTTCTCGTGGATTATAGATTGAGCTATTGATTTGTCAAGGTTGAAGAAGCCTTTTCTGGTGTTAATATTTTTTACATGAGGTATTAGAGCAGCTTCGCATAGTCGTCTTAAACTTTTTTTGTGTATGAATTTGACGAGTTTTGCCTGGGTGAAGTTGAGAGAGTGGTTGTGTTCTATCATGTGTGTGACTAGAGCATTTAGTTTGTCGTGTATTCTTATTGATCTTTTGTGTTCTCTTAGACGTTGTGAGAGGTCCCGTTGGGTTTCACCTATGTAACATTTGTTACAGTCTTCGCAGGGGATGGTGTAGATGCCGGCACTGAGGGTGTTGGGGGTACTTGGAGTGTCTATGCGTGTTGAAGAGTTGACGAGGTCTTTGATTGTTTGGGAGGTGGTCTGGATGATCTTTATTCCTAGGTTTGTTAGTTTTTTGTAAAGAGGGATGTTTGAGTGTGGGTGGGTAGGATTAAGCGTGTGTGGGGAGGGTTGGGGGAGGTTTTGGTGGTGGAGGTGTTTTTTGGTTTAGTTTCGTGTGTATATCGAGTGCTTTTTTCCTGGCATTTAGGATGAAATATTTAGGGTATTTTAGGGTTTTAAGGGAATCTTCGATGTTTTTGTATTCTTCATCTAAGTATTGGGGGCTGCATATTCGTAATGCTCTTAGATATAATCCTATTATGAGGCCAGATTTGATTTTGTTGTTGTGATGGGAGTAGTAGTGTATGTAGTCGTTCTTGTTGGTGGGTTTGCGGTGGATTTTGTAGGTGAGTGTGTTTCCGGATTTGATTAGTAGGGTGTCGAGGAAGGGTAAGGAGTTGTTGGACTCTTTTTCGTAGGTGAATTTTATGGAGGGTTCTACGGAGTTCAGTTTGTGGGCGATGTGTTCTATTTTGGTGTTTGTTGGGAGGATAATCAGAATGTCGTCTATGTATCTAGCGTATGTGCAGTTGTCGGGTAGCCTGTATTTGAAGGGGCCTGATTCTAGAAATTCTAGGAACAGGCAGGCGAGGACGCCGCTGAAGGGGTTGCCCATCGGTAATCCGGATTTTTGTTGGTAGAATTTGCTGTTGATTTGAATGATGTTTGTGTGATGTGTCTGGAGATTTCGATGATGGAGTGGATGGGTAGGGTCGATTTGAATTTAATTTTTTCTTAGGTGTGTGTTGAGGAGATTAAGGCATTTTTTGTTAGGAATGTTTGTATATAGAGAGACTACGTCAAGGCTGTTTAAGTTCATGTTGTGGATGTTGGTGTTTTGAGTCTTTTAAGAGGTCGGCGGAGTTTATTATGTGGGCGGTACTGATGGTGCCTAATAGAGGGGTTAGGATCTTGGAAATAGCGCGGCTATTTTATGAGTGGCGCTTCCTATGCCAGAGATGATGGGTCGTAGCGGGATGTTTTCTTTATGTTTTGGGGAGACCATAAAGTGTGGGATGTTGGGTGGTGTTCTACACAAACATTTACTTACACCAATTGACCCATAAACCACTGTCACCTCCCAGCACCTCAAACAAACATCCTCTACCCCTCCACTCAACTGACCCAGCGACCCCGTCCTACCCTAAATTCCCCGCTCCTCCTTAGCTCACACCAAAATTTCCCTGCTCCTCCTTAGCTCACACCAAAATTCAACTGACCAGCGACCCCGTCCTACCCAAAATTCCCCGCTCCTCCTTAGCTCACACCAAAATTCCCCACTCCTCCTTATCTCACAACTACACACACTCACCCCTTGACCTCCCTTTACTCACATAAATCAATATACACCCACACTAATTGACCCTTCAACCACTGCCACCGCCCCAGCACTTCTAACAAACATCCTCTACCCCATCTCAACTGATCCTACCCAAAACTCCCCGCTCCTCCTTAGCTCACATCACTACGCACTCACCCCCTTGACCTCCCCGACACCGCCACCACCACATGTATTTAAACGTATGCTTTGCCTCAATAAAGTCTCAGATCGGCTGAGAAAGTCTGTGCATACAGACGAAACGTACCACCCTGTGACTTGTTTTGAGTTGATCATTTCTTGAACACTTTCCTTCTATCTACAGCATATCGTCGGATCCTAAACCCAACCACCCTTCCTTCACATATATATATGTATATATATATATATATATATATCTTATTATAATGGAGATTGTGTGTTTGTTTGTCTGTAACCGAAACTATATTACTATTCAAGTCACAATTCCTTTCGTTATTTACATCATATTCTCCATGATTTTATTTTTATTTACACCTCAATTATTAATAAAATTGTTTTACAATACTTACACTGTTGACCATATCTACATACTAATAACATGCAATTGTATTTATATATACAACAAAATAGAGGTTTACAGTGTGAATGGGAAGGCTAATTTGCATATTGATCTTAAAAAATTGATTTTGATAATATGTGCTTAGTATTATTGATTTCTAATTGTTTGGTTTTATCTTATTGAATATGAGCAAAAATCTCTTCAATAAATCTTAAAAGAAATCCCTTAACAAGAAGAAATAACTGTAATATTATTCTTTACTTCCTATTTTAACTAAACAGTTTAATTAGGAAAATTTACCAATGAAAGACGGGAGTAACGGAAAATGATGGAAGAGTTAGTTTCAAAGTTGTTCTATTTTTCAATCATACCCCCTCCGTTCCAAATCTTTTTATCTGCATTCTTATTCAGTTTCATTAACCTTTCTAATTTAATATGATATTTTATCATATTAAAACTTAAATACTTGCACCCGGAGGGTGCATATATTTGCTAGTATATTTAAAACAAAGAAACCAAAAGAGGCTGGTTAGTAGAACAGCAGGTTATTCAAGGCTTTATGATAAATTTTTTGTTAGCTCCAATACAGCGAACAAGGACTGGGATGCGAGCTCTTTGTAATAAACCCAAATTCCTTCATATGGAAATTCATGTTGTAGCAGTCTCACACATCACAAAACGATGTAAGTATTTTCTTCTCAACGTTTTTCGTCCATTTATTACTTCTTGTCTCCAAGTAGAAACAGAATAACCAACAATTCTTATGTTTTAACATCTAAAATGTTAAAACTCTACAAAAATACACAAACTGTTGTTTTTTTTCTTCTTCAGAAATGTACTAATAAAAGATGGTAAACAAACTAAGAAAAAACAGTTTCAAACCATTATCTTTTGACCGTAGTTAAAAAAAAAAGAACATTTTACCGTATGTTTTCAAGCTTCATTCGGTGCAAAATTTTAAGTTCTCTTTGAGAATTACATCGTCATAGTCTAGGCGTGGAAAGAGCATGTATTTCTTTAATTCTCCCTCGACATCTCTCTTGTCATGTCCTCTAGATGACATGCAATGTCCGCACAGAGCTAGTGAATGTAACTTTTTACAGGTTTGTCAACACTGGTATGTCTATTTGTAGGAGTCCATAGGAGAACGTTGCTTACGAGGTCGTCCTTACTTCTACTGTTGTGCTCAGCATGTCTTGTTCGTCTTACCTGGATGGTTTGTGAGATGGGAGGTAAGTGACCGTACAGCTGCTTTTTGTATGATGCTGCTTTCAGATTTTGTTCAAAGCAGCACGAACATCCTTGTGTAGTTCCCATATCACTTTTCTCCCGACATTTTGTTAGCGTCCGAGTCGTGGAGTCATACAGTTTTAATGAAATGGCTACAGCATGAAAAAATTCCCGTTTTATTTAATCAGGGAGATCAGATTTCCACGATTCCATCTATTATTACTAGTTTTCATATTTTCCAATTTTAAGACGTGGCTGATTTTAACGACATGTCAATCAGGTCAGAGTGGACATGGGAGTAATGGTTATAAAGGTGTACTCCACATTCTTTAACGGTCCTGAACTGGAGCCACGCCATTAGATACAGTTTAGATAATGTTGCCCTGTCTTACTCCTCTTCATTCGACAGGGGTACATTTTACGACGTCTTTCAGCATATTGTAAAAATTGCCAAAAAACAAACTTTATTTGCATGATTAGAAAAGGATTAAAAGAAGAAATAAAAAAAAGATAATATAAAAATCCAACCTGACCCAAAGTGAGAGGTACGGGTCTAATATGTTAATCGTTTATGGACAAGGTGAAATATCAACAAAAGTGATGCATTCTTTCTTTAGCAAAAATCACGTCGTGTTGATGGCACGGATTCCTATGACTCACACCAACCGGCCCTATCGGTAATCGCTCCTGGTAGTTCTTCCGCATGACATCCAGTACATGCACAGACCAAATCGATGTATGTATGTTTTTCTTGGTCGGCCGACACAGGTGTATCCATCTATATGTGTCCACAGGAGAACGTCACTCATGAGATTATCCTTGCTTCCTCAGCAGTGTCAAGCATGTTTTGTTCATATTACTCGCATGTTTTTTTTGATAGGAGCTAAGTCGGTGACTTTTTGGGGTGTTGACTTGATGCTTCCATGATTTGTCAAAGAGAGAACTTTGCATCCTTGTGTAGTTCCCATCTAGCTTTTCTCAAGCGTTTTATTTAGAGTTCAAGCATTTCAGCCATAGAGTATCACTTACGCATCTACCGCTTGAAATAATTCTCACTTTAACTTATCAGAGAGATCAGCTTTCCACGAAGTAGATAATCTGTCTATAGCAGTGTATGCCTTTCCTATAAGCACATTTACATATGTTTCTGTAGATTAGATATTGCTACTTAGGTATGCCAACTGGTCTACTAAGTTCATAGGCTTACTATCCAGTATGGAGATGCCTACATCTTGTTTAAAACAAATGAACAACGTTTTATCTGAGTTCACTTAGAGATCAATCCCTCTTGTTCCTTTCTCTAGGCGATGCAGTGATTTATGCAGGTGTGTTTACGAGAAGCGCTAGATCATCTGCATATGATCTTAAACAATTATAGACTTTGAGTAGTTGACTGATATCTTGGATATTTAAAACCTTACATCTATGTTTTCGTTTCAGTTACCATTAGGAATTTTATAACACTAGAATGTTTGTGTTTGATTTTGGTAAATAAGATAAAATCTATAAGATTATAAACAATGACACTTACATGTGACCTTGTTTTGTTCTGTTTTCCTTGAAGCCATTATGATGAATTTTCTTTCATTTTCTTTATATTCCACAGAGAAATCTCTAAACAAAGATGTAAAAAACAAAAATACAAAAAATAGAACATCACTTAACATCACTTAACATACGGTAACTACTTTGAATAAAAACAGGTATCTTATATCCACATTGTTGGAGAGGCTTAGAATATGTGTAACCCCTCATCCAAAGCTTGTGTTCAGAGTATACTATGTTGACTGAACCTCTGCAGAGGAGTAAAATCCTACAAATGGGTCTACTTGTTAAACGTTGTTGGCGACCTGTAATGCTTAATGATGAAATTCTGATGCCTGAGCAGTCAATGACATGCAACATTCCACTTTAGCCCTTACTTGACTAGACGGTCGGTCGGAGAGGCTGCCCTCCGATCAATCGACTAATCACGTCAATCCCTACATGATTGTCCCAGCTCTACTGACCTTATTACAACCTCCGATCCTTTTTATCATATATGAGGGTCTTAGTGTCCTGGGCAGGACGTTAAACTGCATCTAGTGGTGAAGTTCTAATTCTTGAGCCCTGGGTAGTGGGGAGTACCCGTTCATTGCCATTAACTTCATATCTACCCTGATCTAATACATTTTGGAGTGTCTAGGAAAGCAAAAAAATCTAATCCTAAAATTACATAAGGATTTTTAAACATTGACTTGCTATGAGAGTGGGTCCATCAAAGTAAAATAGAAATAAACAAAATAGACGTTTAGATTTTAAAACAAAATTTAAAAAAATCATTAATTCTTTAAGCCGAGAGTAATTTCATATCTTAATAGAATGCATTATCACTGGGTTTTCCCATTTTTAAATATATTTTTAAATTCATGGTTTGTTAACTTAAACTGAAAACCATTCACTGTTCTACATTGAGTGTAATGCTGTGTGACGTCATATTTTGCTGTGTACATTAGATGTTCTTGTTTTTCTATTCTTTTGAGCTCATTCATTTTTGTAAGAACCACAGTACAAGCCTGAGAGGACAGACTGTATCTCCCGTCTGTCCTCCTCAAACATTCAGCCTAGATTGTCTCTTCTCACTTTATCCCTTTCATTCCTCGCTCTGTTGGCACTTTTCGACCAATCATAGGCCGACAGGTCAACCACACACACGTCATCCTCAATCTATTACATAATGTATAACTAAAATCTTGGATTATTCCACATCACATTATTTTACATGAGGTGAATTTTTAAGCTGAATAAAACCGGTTTGAATTCAGGGTTTTCCACTATTAACCTAACAAAACTAAAGAATCCAGTCTGACCTAATATTTATCCGACCTTATCTTTTTATCTTATGACACATATGCTAATTGTATCTCCTGGAAATTTGTATAACCACGCTAAAACAGTGGCGTCTTGGGTATGACCGTAAACTACATCTGATGGCGAGAATTTAGTTCTGTAGATATAGGGGAGTGTTGTATACTTTATTGCTATTAATCCAAAGTTCATCATGTCCCGAGTGGTAGTACCTGTTAGGGTCCAACCTACAGTTCAAATAGATCTGTTTAAAATGATTCATATTTGATAAAACCATGTACAAAAAAAAAAAAGAAAAAGAAAAAGAAAACAAACAAACAAACAAACAAAATCTCTTTAGAAACTATTACGCAAGCAATATAAATATTAAAATGCAAGTAACGTGATTCCCTATACTCTAGGCATAAAAAACCCTAGACTGTTTGACATGACTTTGAAATCAATTAGCTGATTAATTCTTAAATAATAATAAATCATATACTATTTAGTATTTGAGGCACTCCATAGTGGTGTAATCGTTAGCAATCTAGTCTGGCAGTGAAAAGTGATGCTGCATGTTCCATATCTGCGACCTTGTTTCACATACTTCCCGTCGCTAAAAAGTTGGGTAAATACCTACTGTTAGACTATATCATATGTTAGATATTTAAAATTATCTTTTTTTATCATAAAAGTCTTTTTTTAAATATGTGCTTCATTTTTTGATGGGACTGTAGTTATTTCATGTTACAAGAAAACAAATCAAGCTGTTGCAAGTGACGTGATTGCGTGGTTCTCACCTATACAGGTTTTGGTCCTTTTAGCGGTGCTTGAATGTCAACCAGTCAGTCGAGTTAGAAACAGGCAATTGAAAGCATGATATCAATTTACATCAAGATACACAATCATGTGACGAGTGAAAAAAACACCTGTGCAATAAGCCTCAAACAGAAGTGAAGAGGGAGAATTCCATTATGTTGGAAGTGCAATACATCGGAAAATCGGTCAATTTTACAGATAGTGTCTCTTCAAAACATGCTTTTACAGTTTCTGATATTTCGTTTCCGTAAAATATCTTAACTTTCTTTGGCAACCGGAGATGAAAATAAAGGGAGTTTATATTATGATCAGAATGAATTAATAGATATAACAAAATAAATCCTGTGAGCAAAACCGTACACTTTTATGGATCGAAGCTTTAAACCCCGAGTAGATATTTGTTGGAGGGGCTTAGGAAATTGATACAGCGAGACGAGTTCAAATACTGGACGCGGCTGTTTGCATTTCACATGGCGCTAGTACCCTTGGAAAAAGGTACGAAGCCACCTACTCTCCTTCCAGTTATGGGTAAATAGTAGGGTAGTCTGGGTTCTTTGACCTTGGTATGACAACCGCTCTAGGAATCCAAATCAAAGGGGCTCTTTTCTCGTTAGTCAAAACTACTTTTAGACCCATCCCCCTCCTTCCTCCTAGTCACTTATTTCGCTGTCGTTGGTTCTAAATCATATAACAAGAAATACATGAAAATATATAGCATTGTACGTTCGCACATCGTAAAATTAAGGTGTGTCAAAATTTCTGAATTATTTGGGTGATATGGGGCACTATTCGACAGCTCCGGGTGTTTTGCCGAAGTCGTGAAGGTGACCAAACACACTGAAACAAGCCGAGCTCACCTAATACTCTCCAAGTGCTGCTAACTACATTTGCCTCTGAGACTTTAGTGCACGATCTCCGAATCCTATGTTTTAGGCCTACCTGTTTTTGCCTGATCATCGAAACGCGAATAAAATTGGGAAAATTGATTGATATACGAAGAAGTTCAGTTACGAGTGGAAGGAATTAAACTTGTACATCAAGGTACCACTGTATATAAAATGTGTTTTGAAAGAAGAATTGTTGAAATACTTTAACACACATCTTTATTAAGTTTAAGAAATATCTATAATATAAGATTTGTTTGCTAAAACTATTTTCTTTTCTATAAAGATGTCTACTTTTTTGTGTAAGTAGAGTAGATCTAGAAGTGTAGCACACTCAGTGATGCTAACAAATGTATGCTACTATTATAATTATGATTGTGTGTATGCTTGTGTATACTAATACATATTGAACCTTTACCAGCTCACATCTTACTCTAAACAGTGGTAAATAGCGGCCGTTAGAATCTTATACACCATTTGGGCTGCCGCTTCATTGATAAGAAAAAGAAAAAGTAAGGAATCGTGGAAGCCTTTGCGATGACTGGAAATCTCGTCTTTCAGACAAATAAGATGTGATTCAGTGGTTCTCGTTCGTGTCAACCTTGCATCATAACAGAAGAATTGAATGTCTGAGCCATAAAAACGGATGTCTGGCTTATAGGGGACGTGACATCACGTTGTGTCTACTAACTTATAAATATCACCGGACGTTTACATTGTCTCTGCACAGTAACACGATCATTAATAACATCATCTTGATCGATTTCAAGATTCATCCGTATATATATAATCTTTTTTTAGTTTTAAGGAAGATTGAGATTTTTAACACATTCTGAAATAAAGACGACTCTTTTTCTACCCTGTCGAACGGGCTTAGAATACATTGACTGTATCCCCTAAAGATAGGTAAGACCCTCAAGGGGTGTTCTGAGTGGCTCCCGACATACATATTGCAATACCCTAAGCTTAAACATTACCTTAACCTAACCTAACCGTCCTAACCTAACCGTCCTAACCTAACATAAACAAATATAATCTAATCCACAACCTGTCTGTCTCTGTCTCTGTCTCTCTCTCTGTCTCTCTCTGTCTGTCTGTCTGTCTGTCTGTCTGTCTCTCTCTCTCTCTCTCTCTATATATATATATATATGTAGGGTGGACCATAATGATGGAACACATTTTCAATACTATTGTCTCAGATTATAAAAATGACACCGAGTACTAAATATATTTATTACATAACTACTACACAGGAGTTTTACATGTTATATAAGATTTGTATATTAAATTAAGTTTTTCTAACTTTCAGCTATTGATTTTGGTGATCCTTATAATGCCGTGGAGTCTAAAAGAAATTGCATATATAGACGAATAATACTTCACTAGCCAAAGTTCCATCGTTGCAGCTCAATCCGATTTTTGTCGTGATAGAGAAAAACTACCAGAATAGCCTGAAACTCATTTGTAAACTACCATAGCCCTTGTTTACTTAGGTTAATTTTTCTGTAATATAAAAATTGTATTTTTATTCAGTTTGCTAAAGAATAGGACCACGATGTGTCAGAAGTATTTCATTTTACTTTATTTTGTTTTACTCTTGTAAGCCCTTATTGGTTTTCGTTAAAACTCAACATGGACAATTGAAGCTCTGCTACTGGGTACGTTTATGGACTTGTCACCTGGAAATACGTTCTACGAATGTGAACGCTATGCTATGGCAAATATCTCTCTCTCCCTCCCACAGCAAAAAAATGGTTGTATTTTTTAATCTGTAAGATGAGAAAAAACTGCTTTTGCTCTGAAATTATACTTTGATACTTTCCTTTTTATATGATAGCAAAAAATATATAAATATTCTACTGTGCATACATATTAAAATCGGACATTTTTCCGTCGGGTAATTGTCCTCATCGGGCAGTTGTGCATCGGGCACTTTTCAGTCGGGCAGCTGTCCGTCGAGCAGATGTCCACCGGGTACATGGCCGCTGGACTCTTGTCAGTCGGGCAGTTGTCCGGATATCATTCTGGGTATGACATTAAAATGCATCAGACGGTGAGGATCCAGTTTTGGAGATCTGGGGCGTTTGGAGTACTCCTTAATTGCAATTACTCTACGGTCCACTCTGGCCATTCGTATTTGATGGGAAAATTTGGTCCTAGACGGGCGGTTAGAGAGGTCTCCATCGATCAATCGGTTGTTCACGTCAAGACCTAGCAATTATATATTCATAACATATGACAAACCCCAAACCCTTTTTAACATATATGTGCTAGAAGGCTGTAGCTGTGGGTCTTAGTGTCATTGGTTTTACGTTAAACTAATGAAGTTCCAATTCTGCAGCTCTGAGAAATGTGGTACACCGCTTCATTGCCATTACTCCCAGGTCCATTCTGACCCGTAGTGATATTACCTTTTAATGTCCCATCTAAATTATTCGTATACGATGGAAAGACTTGATACTATATAGCTGTAGTTTAGTTGTATTAAGAACAGTTACTCGAAGCTATAATAGTTTATTAAGGATAATTATTATTCACTGGGAACCATATAATTGTGCGCAAACAGATGGTTATTATTAAATAGAAATGATTACTTGAAACCATATGATTGTTAATTTTGAAGAAGAATACATGAATCCATAGGACGTATACAAATTATTTATATTAGATAGGAATAGCTGTGTGCAAAAAAAAAGAAGAAGAAAGAACTATGCAAAGATATAAATATAAATGTCCAACGAACGTAAACTATAGACGTTAGATAACCCTAGCCGGTTTTATATGCTATTAAAATCAATCAATCTTTCGTTTCTTTTTTCACCTTTCAATACTCTGATAATTTTATTTTAGCACATCATTTATTAGATACAACGAAACATTATTTTTACGTTGATGATTGGGATTTTCTTAGATAAGTTAATGTTACATAGTGGGGTTTCGAATGTTCACAAAAATGGTAAATGAAGGTTGAGGAGGCGCAGATATAAACAAGTACTACATATAAAGGAAATGAATATACAAATACGTGGTTACAAAAACACTCCGTTCGCGTTATTTTCATGTTATATCTACTAAGCTTTGTCTATATATGGCGCACCCAACCTTCCTAACCTAACCCTTAACCTCCTACTTCCTCTCTCTCTCTCTCTCTCTCTCTCTCTCTCTCTCTCTCTCTCTACATACACACACACACACACACACACCAATCTGATTTTGCGTTGAGAGAGAAAAACTACCGGACTAGCCTGAAAATTGTTTGTAAACTACCATATCCCTCGTTTACTTAGGTTAATTTTTCTGTAATCAAAAGATTTCTTAAAGAGCCTGCTGGTACTTAAGTACTCGCTAATTGAATATTAGAATACAATTATCGTTGCCTAATTTCGGTGATCTAGCGGAATAAGGTACTTTTCTCGTGACTTGGCCGTAATACGTTATTGTTGGCATTATCTCCCTAAAACTGACAAGAAGTTTACTGAAATAAGGTTTCACTATATCACTGTATACAGTCTCGATTATAAATGATTCGCAATACTCAAATTTCAAAACTGCAAAGTTTCTTGCTCAAACAACATTCTGTACAAAAATGATCAATATCAAATATTACGAACTAGACACTTTCTCGATTATTGTGTGCCAATCCTCTCTAATCCATTTGAAAGTTTTACATATAGGAAATACATATCTGTGAGAAATCAATACGTTGAAATTCGTCAAACTTACACATTAAAAAATGTGAACTAAAATAGTTGGGAAATTGTTCAAATCTGAGAAAACCGCGTGCAATCGGGGAAAAAAAAGAAAAAATTAAGGAAAACTAGACAGAAAATATATGCAATGCTCCAATCTCTACGCATAAAATAACCCTAGACAGGTTGAAATGCCGTTATAACGAATCAATTAACATATCCTGTTTTTTCTTCCTTCTTAGTTGGCTGCCAAGTAATTTTTTTTCGCCAAACTTTTTTCCGAATGTTTTTTTTCCATGTTTTCTGGTAACCCTTCAGTTTTATCCGGGGTGAATATCTTTTTTTTATTTTCATGGTGAGTCTGGAGCTTAACTCAGTTTTGTTTGTTTTCTTAAAGTTTATATTCTTTATTTTTTTTTATATCAGTGGCCATAAAAGAGGGATGCAATGGTCATCGGAACCAAACCTCGGCGATGTTATATAGGGCAGGTCTCAAATTTTTTATGTGGAAGTTAACGCCTAAAAACACACACACACACACACACACACACACACATATATATATATATATATATATATATATATATATATATATATATATATATACTCACAAAAGTACTCGGTCCGTGACCGGAATAAAAAAAATGTTAGTAACACAAGGAAGTGAGTGAGTAAGGGAGAAAACAGGAGTAAGAGACAGAATAAGAGGAAAATATTTTATCAAAGTAAAAGAATCGTCAAGGATTCGTATATTACAATGTCTTTTTGATAAATGCTTTTTGTTTTAGATTTAAGATATAATTTTTTAAAATGTAATCCTAAACTAGATTTAAAACAATTTTATTTTTCTAAAACATTTTTGTACACATGACAAAAACTTACATTCAATTCTTAATTGTTTGTTTTTCTTAATTGATAGTTGCGTTAAAGTGATAGAAATATTCGATTAAATTATTTTCATTTTTACCCTTCAAAAAGTAACATTAAATGAGCTAAGTATTAAACATGAGTCTACAGCTGGAACTTGAATACGCCGACTGCACATCTGTTAACTTAGCAGTAAGACCTCCTTCCAATTGGGCCACTTGTATCATGTGGGTAGGAACCCGTGATGCTTAAGGATGGAATACTGGCGGCTGAGCAGTTCATGACATGAAAAACTGCCCTTTGATCATTACTTGGGCTATATGTGCGTTCGGAGTGGCCCGTCCAATCAATTGGATAGTCACGTCAAGCCCTAGCACCTATATGGTTGTCCCTACCGTATTGCTATTATGGCAAACCTCCATCGCTTAGTGTCCTGCATATGTCGTTAAAGTGCATCTAGTGATGAGGCTCCAATTCTGGAATTTTCGTAAGTCTATAATACTCCTGAATTGCCATTATTCCCAGGTCCACTTTCAGCCGGATTGTTAATAGTACCACGTATCGGTTAAATAGATCAGGAAATGAGTTTTAAAACCCTGTTGAAAAAATTGAGTTAAAACAATTTGAATATCCAATAATAATGAATAAAACAAACACGATTGCGGCATAAATTAACACAAGGGTTCACATTTTGTAAAATCCAACCAACCAAGCGTTGTCATTAGACTCGTTTTTTTTCGATAGATATTCTACATTATGTATTGAAATTTCATTAGTGACAATAACTATGAACAGGACCGTAATCACTTGCACACACACACACACACACACACACACACACACACACACACATATATATATATATATATTATATATATATATATATATATATATATATATATATATATATATATATATATATATATATATATATATATGTAATATATTAAGAAAGATTGAAAAAACACAGGTTTAAATGAGTTAAGTGGTGAGTTTATTGGCCGACACTGCAGTGTTTCGATCTATTAATTAGATCATCTTCAGGACATTTGTTGGTATATGGAAGGTAATAAGAACATTTTTATCACAGAATAACGAGAAAAGCAAGTGATAGTCCTTGTTTATCAGTCTGTTTAAAATTTGAAGTCTGAAAAAAGGAACGCTGAAAAATAGACGGTTTGAAATATGACGTCAAATATTTCTCTTTTACGGTGTGAATATGGGACTGTGTAAGTGTGTGTAGCGAAAAAAAAAGGATAGTGCATTTTTTATGTGTGTGGTTGCGTGTGTGTATAAATCTTTTGCGACATCGAAACAAACCTCAAGGTTGTGTGTGTGTGTGTGTGTGTGTGTGTGTGTGTGTGTGTGTGTGTGTGTGTGTGTGTGTGTGAGCATGATTACGATTGGGAAAAGATGTTTCTTTCAGGTGGCAAGAGAATATTCTTTTAACTTTGAGTTGCTGTGTGCGTTTGATATGTAAGGGTGTAGGGGGAAGATGACATTTACGCGTCAAATGAAAATTTTTATTTTTTTATAGTAAGTGAAGTGAAAAAAGGAGGGTGTGTGTGGGATAAACATTTTATAGTAAGAGTTGTGTAGTTAAAGTTTTAAATGTTGTTGTTTTATTGTTGTAACCGATTATGTGACGATGATTATATACTAATATTACAATTATGTATAAGTAATTGATTATTATTATTATTATTATTATTATTATTATTATTATAATTTTATTATTATTATTATTATAATTTTATTATTATTATTATTATTATTATTATAATTTTTATTATTATTTTTATATTATTATCATTGTTATAATTTTATTATTATTATTATTATTATAATTTTTATTATTATTTTTATATTATTATTATTATTATAATTTTATTATTATTATTATAATTTTTATTATTATTTTTATATTATTATTATTATTATTATGCTTTTATTATTATTATTATTATAAATTTTATTATTATCATTATCATTATCATTATTATTTACTCCTTTTGAGTTTTCACATCAGCGTTATCTGATGGTCTTTCACTGAGTGACAGCAAGTTTCCTCAGGTCTCCAGGACTCTTCTGAATATTATGACAGATTGCAGCAGTGCAGTGTTCTGAATCGTTTCAATCCTTCCTCTTAGTTCCAAACTTTCCAAACCCTTTTCCAATCCTTTTGGGACCGTTCCAAGTGCACCAACTACAATTGGTATCACTTTGACTTTCATATTCCATAACTTTTTCTGTTCTCTGGCAAGGTCCAGATATTTGTCCATTTTTTTTTTTTTTACCATTTTATTATTATTATTATTATTATTATTATTATTATTATTATTGCAATTGTGTACTAGTGGTTATTTATGCAAATAATGTAAGTGTGATTATAATTATGTGAAAATAATTATTGGTTAATAAAGATGTATGTTTTTGATTACTATTTTTATTTGCAGTTATATTACAATTGTGCATATATTAATTGTCTGGTATGCATTTACACAAAAATCCACATACACGGTTAACCATGTACATGTGCATATATGATGCATATGGGGTGAGATTTATGATGGAGTTTTTTCTTGGAAAAATATGAATGTATGAGGGTGATGAAAAAGTGAATGGTGTCATTAGGGAGTATATGTGTGGGGGGATTTTTTGAGGGAAAATATTGTTATATATTATTATTATTAAAAATATATTATTATTGTTGAAAATGTTGGTTAAATAGGTAAAGTGTGATAATTTATTGTGTGTTGCGAGATCAAATGGAACATATCGTGTTACTAAATAAATGTGTGTTCTGAGAAAAAATTGTTGGTGGTCATTCAGTAATAAAACAAACACCTTTTCTCAATGGTAATCATGCTCACACACACACAACACACTCTCTCTCACACACACACACACACACACACACACACACACATATATATATATGCACACACACACACACACACACACACACACACACACACACACACACTTTTTTCTCGATACACACACTTACACCATAAAAAGAGAAATATTTGACGTCATATTTCAAACCGTCTATTTTCTAGCGTTCCTTTTTTCAGACTTCAAATTTTAAATAGACTGATAAACAAGGACTACCACTTGCTTTTCTCGTTATTCTGTGATAAACCTTCCATTACCTTCCATATACCAACAAATGCACTGAAGGTGATCTAATTAATAGATCGAAACACTGCAGCGTCAGCCAATAAACTCACCACTTAACTCATTTTAATCTGTGTTTTTCAATCTTTCTTAATATACTACATACCGTCGGATTCACTTCCTTTTCTTCACACACACACACACACACACACACACACACACACACACAACATATATATATATATATATATATATGTATATATATATATATATATATATATATATAGAGAGAGAGAGAGCAAAGAAATGGCTTTAATGCTGGTCATATTAACAGCTATAAATTTATTTACCCAATTATTGTACAATGAGTCCTTCTCGTGCCCTATACCAGTTTAACATTTCGTTGTTAAAAAATATCGCATTTAAAATCATTACTAACTCCAACTAACCTAATATATATATATATATATATATATATATATATATATATATATATATGTGTGTGTGTGTGTATATTACATACATAATATATATATATATATATACATATATAATTTACACACACATTGACACTCACACACACACACACACACACACACACACACACACACAGATATATATATATGCGCTAAGTATAAAAACAATTTTCATCCTGGCACCAGTTATCTTCCATTCATCTTGATATAATGTTTTTTTAAAATTCGTTTTATATATTTCTTCTTTTCTGGTTCTTTTCTGTTTTGTTTTCGTATCATCTGTTAGGTGGTGAAGTAATATACTTTTTTCTCCGAATTTTCTCTGCAAAAATTCCAAACCAAACACACTCGATGGTTTATCAAAATTACACTCAGGTTTGTCATATTAGGACTCTTTCTTTGTTACTATTTGTCAAAAGAAATTTGACAGGTGAGAAAAAAAGATGAAATTAATTTTTTTTCACTTTGAATGTTCTCTGTAATTTTCTGAGTGCATTGGGCTTGTCAGGAAATGACATATTTTCGCAGTTTTCATTTTTCAGATGCGCGCCAAATTAGACAAAATCTAAAAGTTAATCAATTTCTTTATTAACACTGTCACGTTATACATCATTATCATGGTAACGTATTGTTACGTTACATTCTCCATTTGGGAATGGATAGATGACGTGTCAACGCTGTGTTACGTTATGTCTTTCATTTCCGAATGGAATGATGATGTGTTGTAGTAGAAATAATTAGTATACTCTCTGGACCGGTACTACATTTGGAGAGGCTAGAATCCTGATTGCTGGGCTGCTGTTCACGGAAACGGTTTTAGAAAGGATTGCGTGTTAGATGAGAATGGAATGATGAATCATCAAGCCACATGACATTGGACGTGCGATAAGAATTGGCGAGAGAGTGTGAGAGAGGGAGAGTGAGAGATGAAAAGGTTGAGTTGAGTCTAGTAGAATGCGCTAAGAGTGTAAGACATGGTCTCTTGCCCTCGGCAGTCGTGATTTTGGGGGGAATTAAATTTTCATAGGAAAAAGAAGTGGCCTTGTGTTATTATTAAAAACTCAGCACATGGCAAGATATGCTTCACCCTCCAAGCTGGTGTCCAGACTCCAAACATCAGAGAATGTTTCCATGATAATTTACATTTCAGGAAACCAAACTAATACCCTTGGGAAAAGTATGACCCCCCTCATCCTGCCATCTATGAGTTAAATAGTTCAACAACTATCCTACAAGTGTAGCTTTCGCAATAAATAAATCATGATGGGTGATATACCATTAAACAAAAAAAAAAAACAAAAGAAATCATGCACAGCAATGTCACCAGTTCTGTTAGTCAATATTTTAAAATTGTATTCATCTGATAGATTTAGGATTCATTTGTTAATATTTATCAAACTTAGATTAAACCAAATCTTGCTGTAACGAACGAGAATAAAGTAATAATTATCTTTCCATGTTATACACACAGGTATAATGCCGATTTAAATAATTCTATTCCACATCTCTATAATGAAGCCTTGGATTAGTACAGAAATTACGTTGGGTGAAGTATCGCACGAATATGCCTGGAGGGTTGCATGTGCACAGTGGGCCACGAGCTGGGGGCGTCTATCGGAACGAACGAAAGCAAAAATTTGGAACAATATCAAGACTTAGGAAATACGACTGCTGTGAGATGTACTATTTAGGGTCGTGATTATAACATTTGACATAGTTGAAATTCTGCCAAAACTTTCAGATTAAATGAATTAGAAAGTTGATGAATAATTGACTGGAAAATTTAGTTTCACTCTGTTACCTAGTTACAAACGGGCAATCGGAGGGGCCCCCACCGATCAATCGGCTGGTCACGTCAAGCCATCTAATTGAGTTAGCCTCCTCCTTTCGTCACTCAAATAATAGATTATGTTTCTTAACAACACATTGCCCTAATGAAAATAAACGAGGTTCATGATTGTCCCAAACCTATTGCCCTTATGCTAACCACCAACACACTTTATAATATGGGTGTTAGAAGGCGGTGGCTGAGGGTCTTCATGTCCTGGGAATGACGTTAAACTCTATCTGATAGTAAGATTCCAGTTCTGGAGGTTTGGGGAATGTGGAGCACCCCTTTATCACCATTGCTCCCTGGTCTATTTTGATCGGGTGTGGTAGTACCTGTTAGGGTCCTATCTGTGGCTTAAATAGAAAAATGTGTTTATAAAAAAATTGAGTAACCGTTAAGAATGAATTTATTTCGAAAATTTTTCCGCATTAAATAACCCACTAAGACAGATATGCCGTAAAACAAACCAAAACAAACCAAAACAAACCAAAACATATATGGCGGAAACATGCAAATGAATGAATATTAATAGGTGTTATAGAATTCAGCTCAGAAAATGAACGGGGGAATTCGTTCAATTGAAGGATAAGGTCATCCAGTCTGAAAAAACATGTATCTAGAAAACAAAAAAGGAACACAAAAATCCAATACAACAAAAGCGTATAAGCGTATTGACAGTTTTCTTTCCCCAAACATTAGCCTCTGGGCTAAATAGAGAAACGATCTGGGTCTGAAAAGCGGATTCAGCTAAAAATTTGCATATCAACGGGGATAGGTCATGATCACTCGAAAAAAGGTCATTGATATTTCAGCCGAAGATAGCAAAAATAAATTATTGATTTATTGGCAGATTGATGAGATCAGAGTTTCCAGATTTCAATTATTGAATGTAACTAGCGGTAGACGAGGTCTCTGTGGCATATTGACTACCGTGCTAGACCGGCTTGGTGTCTTTGTTTGATAAAAATAGCAACAAAAGGCACCCTCCGGGCAGTGTAAAAAAAAATTTTTTTTGCCTGAGGGAGGCGGTTAAAAATTCAATGTTAGAGGGTGTGTATCATAAGTAAGCAAAATCATCAAAATTATTAAGGAGTAAAAAAAATCAAACAATTTAAAATGAAAACTTAGTTCTGTCCCCCTCAAATAAAATGTTCCGTGAATCTATAAATTATTGATTAAACGATTATTTTGAATATTTTACATATAAATTTTACACAAAATTGTAGTTATTTATTTATTTGAAAACTTTTTAGTTAACTTCTTGTTAGTGAAAAGAAAGAGTGAGAGTAAAAAAAATTAAATTACTGACTTAAAGTGTCAGTGTCTTAAAGTCTTGAGTGTATATAACACAGGGTTGTTTGTATTCTATGTATTAATGATTTTGACTCATTATACTCATTAAACTTACGCAATCATTCAGAAATATGTGACGTAGTTTTGGTTACAGACATAAATACACCCAATGTCCATTATTAATAGATATCAACCTTTGTGGGTTATTTAATGTCAAATTCATCCTTGTAGAATGAAAGTAGTGGTATGATTTAGCCCATAGCAGGGAGAATTATGGCCTTTATACTTCCCCAAGGGTATTAATCCGAGAATGAACGTAGTAACGCGACTCGAGTTCGAACTCGCTTACAACTATGTCGCAGTCCAGCAGGGTAGTCACTACGCCACATCGTAGTAAGCGAGTTTCGAACTCTAGTTGCGTTACTACGTTCAGTTTCGGATAAATACACTTGGGAAAGGTATGAACACCATAATTTCTCCAGCTCTGCGTTAAATAGACGCAATATCGGAGTTTCATATTTTGGCAGTGGATATCCAATGTTGATTGTTAAAAATAAAACATGTAATATATTGCATACGGTTAAAAAGAAATCGCATTATATTAATTCTAAATTCTAAAATTCCCGGAAATTGATGTCATTGAACAAAGAATCAAAACCAGACGCCACCTATCAAAACAACATCTAGTTGAAAAAATTGCCGTGCAACATTTATCATCAAATGGAATGGACATAATTCAAATTATGGACGAGGCTCTTTGCATTTCCTATATTGCTAATACCCAAAGGAAAGGCATGCGTCCAACTATTTCCCCTCCAGCTATGAGTAACTAGTAGGGCATACTGAGACATTTAAACTTTGTATGCCAACTAGTCTAGGAGAAGAAACGCACTAACTTCCAAACTGTTAAACTCAACTTATCAAATTGACCCTGTGTCACATCCTACTCGTACGGAGGGGTTGGTAAATATATATAGTTTAGAAAAAATGTGAAATTATCATGTCACACTTACTAATGATAACAAATAAACAAAATGCTGGTTGTGTGGTTGTTTTCTCACAGCATATCAACTGTTTTCGGGTCATTTAATGCCAAATTAAGTCGTTTCGATATCAGGTTGATTAAATTACCTGATGTTACATAAATGGTCACCCATATAAGGATTGAAAGGCTCATCGCTGCTTAACTTCGGTGATCTAGTAAACAAAAAGGAACACATAAATTATATTATGGATCTGTAACGCAACAAGATGGGGAAAAAAAACTCCCCAAAATCTAAGAAATCGTGTGTAGATAATAGTGGAAATTTTTTGTTTGATGAGTCAGCACAACGCTAGGTGTCGATTTCTTATTGGTCAAGTGATGTCACCTGGTGAAGTATGGAGGAGAAGTAATGAGAGAAGAGAATGAGAGATCAGTTAGAACTAAGCTGAGACTGTATGTGTGTCTGTATGTGTATATGTCGCGAGTATATGTAACCACGTGCAACCACGTCCGGTTGTCAACGCCACACCTCGTAATAGACAACACCGCAGTTCAAAGCCCCACCCATAATATACAACATTTACAACCTTAAAATTAATATTATCCAACCCCACTCTCCAACTATCACGACCCGTCCGTATACATCATACACAGCCTACGCATCAGATAGAAAGAAAACATGCACTCACACACATACATGTATAGACACGAGCGCTCGCACGTAAGCACTATTAAAATACCGCACACTAACAGATCAACGTATTATGTGTGTGACCAGTCACTACACATACGCAACCTTCACATACATACACACATCATTTTATCCAATCATACGTATCCCATGTCTATTGAATTTTTTGAAATTTTTTGAAATTTTTTCGATTTTCCTCACATTTGAAACATCTTCACCTG
Organism: Doryteuthis pealeii; assembly: GCA_023376005.1. Taxonomy (NCBI): domain Eukaryota; kingdom Metazoa; phylum Mollusca; class Cephalopoda; order Myopsida; family Loliginidae; genus Doryteuthis; species Doryteuthis pealeii. Next base: position 62,792,321 of record CM042139.1, read on the forward strand.
ATGAATGTATCGCATGAAACCAATATGGTTGTGAATGTTCCTTTGTCACCCAATAAATAGATATGTAAAACCTATATATTTATCTTATTATATTATATAACAGCTCTATTTTATATTGAGCACTCTACCAATTAATACTGCCTTTGGTACACCATTCCAGCAAAAGCTCTAATAGTGACCATCTCACACTACAGTATATATATATATATATATATATATATATATTGAGAGAGAGAGGGGGAGAGAGAGAGAGATTGATAAATAGATATGAACAGACTAGCATATATATATATAGAGAGAGAGACAGAGAGAATGAAAGAGACAGAGAGACAGAGAGAGAAAGATCTGTGGTGACATGTGGTCACCACAGATCTTTCTCTCTTTATTGTAACATGCTATTGTAAATGGCTATGACCCCTACTGAAGGTCTCACGAAAATGTTTTATTCCAATGTGTTATAGAAACATGAGTGAAATGCCACAAATCGAAAAAAAACTTATTCCTTGTTCCTATCTTTCGTTTCTGAATAGGCAACTGGATTTGCACACGCTGTGTTCCCAACAATATTCATTCAATTTGAGTTGTTTTTTGTTTTTGTTTTTTTAAACTTTAACTTTTTTTCGTTCAGGTTGACATCAACAAAGGAATCCGTTCGAACAATCATAAATGAAATGGGGACATTATGGCGCAGTTACCAAGCAACTAACCTTTAAACGTTTCCTCGAATAATAAATGGATAAACGCTATTCGGTTGTCAAGCATTTGTTGACTGATTGATCTTGTTGAAATGCACGATATCTGTTCCGTGTAAATCCCGGAAGAATCTAGAATTGTTCATTGTTTCGTACTGTATGCGTTATTGTTGGCTTCATAATGGCTTGGGAATAAATAATTGAGCCAATTGAATAATGTCGATTGGGTCATTCTTTTTTGTTTGCCATCATTATGAATAGTTTAAGGAGTAGAATTTTCTATAGATTTTCGCTAAATACGCTCTTTTAGATCAGTAACTTAGCGGATCTATTTGAAAGGAATGATGACGTTTTAATAGTAATCATAATATACTTATCTACTTCTTTGTCTTTTTCACTTCACGGGATTGAATCAAAGTTGCTGGTATCTGGTTGTTGGGCTGGATGGCATTCTTGCTGCTTTGAGCCTGGAACAACTTAGGATCCACTCGAGGATATATTGCCTTATACCGTTCGTAGTTATTTTCTACAGCCTTTCACTAAATACGCTCTTTTAGATCAGTAACTTAACGAATCTATTAGAAAGGAATGATGACGTATTAATTGTAATTATAATATACTTATCTTTTTGTTGTTCTTTTTTACTTCTCGAGGCTGGATCAGAGCTGCTGGTATCTGGTTGTTGGGCTGGCATTCTGGCTGTTTTGAGTCTGGAACAACTTGGGATCCGCTTGAGTATATCTTGCCTTGTGCCGTTCGTATTTTTTAAATCGCAACTCAAGACAATCTTGTATTTTTCTCATGAGTTCATTTATTATATTCCCAAGTCAAAATGCTGCCGGCACAGACAAGTGTCTTGTGTTACTTCTCAGGGACTACCCATTGACCAGTTTAGGACAACTCGAAATTAGGGACTACCCATTGACCAGTTTAGGACAACTCGAGTTAAACGGAAATAAATATTTCCGAACTTTGTTTATAAAAATCCCGTAAAAAACAATTAAAGATCTTACAAGATAGTCACAAAGAATAATAGTTCATCCAAAGATCAAACTATTCCTTAAGAAAAACTACACCGTTACCTTAATAAATATACGAACCCACCCATATTGCACGCTGCTTTTTAGACAAATAATACATATGATTACAACCTTACGTTTATGCGTCTACGCACGTTTGAGCGCAAAGGACGCATAACACAACAATTTATCTAAGAACACATAACAATAAATGTATATATCTATCTATCTATCTATGTATGTATGTGTGTGTGTGTGTATGTGTATATATACATACGTGTATATTCGCGTATCTATCCAGCTATATATGTGTATATATATATATATATACATATATATGTGTGTGTGTGTGTGTGTGTATGTATGTGTGTGTATATATATATATATATATATATATATATATCCACATAACAATGAAATTCCCTCACCAATCAATCAATCTATCCATCTATCTATCTATTTATCCATCTATCATTCCACCTATCTAAGTCCATCTTCATCCATCTTACGTAACAGTTCTACCCCACCCTGGCCTACATCTTGTTCCCCCCTTCCTTCTTTCACCCCCCCTTGGTCCTTGTACATATGCATTCGTGTATATATACGTGCTCTTGTATGTTTATTCATATGTGAGCGTGGGTGTATGCCTGGATGTGTGCGAGCGCATATGTGTGTATATGTGTGCATGTGTGTATGTGTGTGTGGGTGTGTATGTGTACGTATATATATATATGTATGTATATGTATATATATGTTTATATACGTATATGTGTGTATATATATGTATATATATGTGTATAGGTGTGTGCATGTGCATGCGTGCTGACGTGTATACATGCGACTGAATGTGTGTGCGCACACGCGTGTACGTGTGTATGCGTACGTGTGTGTATGTGTGTACGTGCATGCATGGTCGTGTACATGCGCACGTATGTGCATATGTGTGTGTGTGCGTGCATGCATGTATGAGCGTGTGCATGCGCGCGTATATGCGTACATCTGTGTGCGTGCATGCACGTGTCTTTGTGCACATATGCGTATGTATGTTCCTACGTATATGCGCGCGTGTATATATGTATGCATGTATATGTATGTGTGTCTGTACGTGAGCGTGTGAGTCTATGTGCACGAATTGGTATGAGTACGTATATGCGTGTCTGTCTGTGTGTACATGTGTGCGTATGTGCGTATATATGTACACGTGGAGCCCATAGTAGTATGCGTATGCGCTTCAGTATGTATATGTAAGTCTTACCCAGCAAATATAGTGACATGTGTGTGCATATAAATATGTATGAATATTATTTTGTATGCGTGTATATGTCGCGAGTATATGTAACCACGTGCAACCACGTCCGGTTGTCAACGCCACACCTCGTAATAGACAACACCGCAGTTCAAAGCCCCACCCATAATATACAACATTTACAACCTTAAAATTAATATTATCCAACCCCACTCTCCAACTATCACGACCCGTCCGTATACATCATACACGGCCTACGCATCAGATAGAATGAAAACATGCACACACACACATACATTTATAGACACGAGCGCTCGCACGTAAGCACTATTAAAATACCGCACACTAACAGATCAACGTATTATGTGTGTGACCAGTCACTACGCGTACGCAACCTTTATACTGCCCATAAACACTCTCATATATTCAATTCACCTTCACATACATACACACATCATTTTATCCAATCATACGTATCCCATGTCTATTGAATTTTTTGAAATTTTTTGAAATTTTTTCGATTTTCCTCACATTTGAAACATCTTCACCTGATGAATGCATTGCATGAAACCAATATGGTTGTGAATGTTCCTTTGTCACCCAATAAATAGATATGTAAAACCTATATATTTATCTTATTATATACATATATATATATATATATATATATATATATATATATTATATATATATATATATATATAAGTATGTTCTTATCTATTATGTGATCTACCTCAATCTACTCATATCTATATCAATGAATGAATCAATCGATCCCAATCTGTTCTTATCTATCTATCTATTTATCTATCTATCTATCTATCTATCGATATCTACTTAAATATATCTCAATCTATATATCTATCTATTTATAATTTTTAATGAGCTAGTCTCTGGTTGCCCCAGAACAATAACGAAATTATTAACTATCTGGATGTCAACACATTCTTGAATCGAATTATTGTATTTCCATACTCTGCTAATTATACATTTCTGTCCGTTTGCCTAATATAAAAAAGAAATATCTTGTAAACTCAACACACTAATGTAAGAAAAAATGTATACTAAATTAGAGAAAAAAAAACAGATTTATATATACAGAAAGGATCATTAATTCCTTTTAGATTAAATTTCATACTTTTAATGAAATATATTCAACATGATTTCCCGTTGCACATGATGCACAACAATTTTAATCAATAGAGATGAGGTATTTTCATGCCAAACAGAATTCAATAACTGCATTTTTCTAAAAGAATTTTTACAGACATTTAATCTATGAAAGAAACAAAATAAATTACACTATTCATTAGATAGATACTACACAAGCAGTAAAAGAGATTACTATATAAATAATTTGTTTTACCAGCTTGGCTTATAATATTCTGACTGTATGCCCCGCAGAGGAGTAAGACTCACCACCCACAAAAAAGAAAGTGTTCTGGCTATGTCACTAAATCTCATCGATGTACTTTTTTTATGGCCGACCCACACTGTGCCCACAGGAGAACGTCACTTATGTGATTCTCCTTGCTTCCCCAGCAGTCTCCAGCATGTCTTGTCCGTCTTACTCGGTGGTTTTGTGTGATAGGAGGCAAGTAACAATGCAGCTATTCTTTTGTGGGGTGCTGCATCCAATATTTACTTATATATATGTCTGATAATCTACCATGAACTGGAGATTGTCCTTTTTTTCTTTTTGGATTCAATCTAATACGAGGAAGGGAAAATTTTTTTTCGGCCAAGACAAGAAGGAAATTGCACAGTTTTTTAAAAAGTTTGTTAAACAGCGAGATGAGTATATAGAAAAAAAAAGTTTAATAGCTCCAAATTATTCCTGACTTGGTCGGGCCGATAACTTTTCAGCGTTCCCCCCTATGATTAGAGCGAACTCTACCGACGATGGAGTTAATGTCTTCTTCCTCTACTCAAAAACTGATAGCATCTACCTTTGTAGAGAATTAAGTTAAACGCATTATACGAGTGCACTGAGTATCAATCATGAAAATACTTAGTCTCACATCGACCTGAAAACTCTCTGGCATCATATATATATATATATATATATATATATATATATATATATATCATGTGACACAAACAATTTCTTTAGAGAAGTTTAACAGGTGTGGATTCAGAATTTTCCTTTTTCTAAACTGGTTGCCTCACCAATGTTAACAAGTTCAATCAACCCTACAATTTATTTATAGCTGGGGGGAAGATAGTTTTCCAAGGGTACTAGAAAATGAAAACAGCTTCGTTTAGAACTTGATGTCAGGTCACCGAGTGGAGGCGGGTAGTATAAGTGGCGGCGCGTGGTATAAGTGGAGGAACGTGGTGTAATGTTTATCATCGAAGGAAAAGGACACGCCGAGACGAGTTCAAATACAAGGCGCAGCTATGTGCATTTCCCTAGATGATACTCTTGGAAAAGGTACGAATCTAACTATTCTCCCCTCCACACACCTATGGGTGAATTGTTGCACTGATTGGTCTCTTTAACTATGGAATTGGAACTGATCTAGGAGAAGGAAAACTGATTTCAAACCAAAGAGCTTTAGTCAAAAACTACTTTGAGAGTTTCTCCTCCTCTATGCTGCTTCTCATCTCCCTCCTTTTCATACGACAATAAACATAAAACACTCGTCTGTCTGCTGATCTTCCTATCTCTCTGCTTCTCTGTCTCTCTCTCTCTGTCTATATATATCATTGGCATCCATACGTCTACTAGAGACGATGGCGTAGTGTCCAAACACTATGCAATCTGGGCAAGTTGATATGGAGGATGAGCTGTCGCCTGAGCAGCATGTCTCCCCTCTCCACACTGCTTTTTCTGGTCCAAAGGAAAGAACCTCCCAAAACAATGCAGTCTGGCAATGATTGTGGCACAGGATTTGCTGGAAATCGCTGAATTGCAGCATCACACCACATTAAAGGCTACAGTTCCGTATTTCATTTCTGGGTTTACTCCCCTAGACTTTCCTTGGAATTAGGTATAGCCGCTAGGCAGCGCAGGGTTTATGACAAACTGTTCCTTGTATAGATGGATTGCCATCCAAGGCTAAGGAGCCTCATTTACCTCATTTGGTTATTTAAGTGAATAGTAAGTACCCCAATCCTACTACTATTGGTGTGGAGCTCATCCCTTTGGCAGCTCTTGTTTATATATATATATATATATATATATATATATATATATAGATAGATAGATAGATTGATAGATAGATGAAAGGTTTAGCTTATATTCATTATCATTGGAACACTTTTCGTTGCCTGAGGACTGCCACTGAACAGGAAAACAAATGGTGGCAAAATTGTTCTAGTGATAATAAATATAAGCTAAACCTTTTATTTATTTATTCGTCTATTACCGCTCTATCAGAGATATTGAGCACTCTTCTAATAACACTGTACGTTGGATTACTACCGCTTCTTCAAGTATAATAGTGCCAACCATACACATTGATATATATATTTATATATATATGTGTGTGTGTGTGTGTTTGTGTGTGTGTGTGTATGTATGTGCGTGTGTGTGAATTCTAGTATATTGAAGCATTAAACTTAACCGTTTCTCTTAGTCTCTATCTACACTCTTTGTTTATGACATTGTAAGTGGCTTGATTGCTGCTTTGCCAATCCACTGTTGATTCCATAGCAAACCATTTCATCCTGCAGCAGAACAACTTGATACAGGAAACAGGTGCGCCGAGTCAATAATCGCAAACGAATCGATAACGAGTAGTCATGATCGACATGTTTATGAGGTGAGTCTTGGTAAAGGGTGGGGGGTAGGGTAAAGTCTCATTTCCGGCTAATATTACATAGATGAAGAAAGAGGCCTATTCAGATGCAAACACATTGGCACAGATCCAATTCCACAAGTCATTAAGCAAAATAAAAATTGGTAAATAAATACAAAATATGGCGTGAGGGTGAGGGATCAGCTTTTACCTGTGCTTATTGCCATACATACGCGGAAGGGTGATAACTTTGGAATCAAATATGCACGTTTTGATGAGAGATATTTTGGTCGGAATATTAGAAAAAAAGTTCTCTTTAACGAATACGATAGATATTCACTCAGTTATAGATGGTCCCAATGTTCTAACATATATGCGGTGTATTTTCCTCTTTCTCTCTCTCTCTCTTTCCCTCTCTCTCTCTCTCTCTCACACACACACCACACACACACACATATTTATATATAATATATATATATATATATATATATATTAAAAAATTGATACCACGTTTTCATTGTAGTAGCATTAGTAGTGAATCCAAAATACTTTATTATTCATAAGTCAATACATTCATACCAAATCGGAGAGACTCCTTTATCTCTCTCTCTCTCTCTCTCTCTCTCTAACTCCCAACTCATCAGATGCGAATGATGAATTCTTTATTACTTTAAAGGCATTTGAAAACAGATTTTTATTTCTTTATTTTTTTTTTTTTTAGATTTTATAGTCCTGAGATATGAATTCCGTTCGTTTGGAATTCATATCACAGGACTATAAAATCTAAAAAAAAAAAAAATTAAAAAAATTAAAATCAGTAAAGTAATAAAGAATTCATCATTCGCATCTGATGAGTTGGGAGAGTTAGACACTTTGTCTAAGCTCCCTGAAATAGATTATAATGCTAATCCTCTAAGTCTTTTGTTATTTCTTTACTTATATATTTGCCAGAGAAAAAGATATGATTTTGCGTTTATCCATTGTTACAAAGAAGCCGACGAAATAAACTAATTTATAATCGCTGGATGACTGGTTTTTATGATTTTTAAAAATGTTATGGAAGTGTAAATATATCTAATATTATTCTGTATGAAATTACATAAATGTCATCCATTGAGCTCTCCAGAGGACTTAATCTTTATATATTTCTATGTTCGTGATCATATATATATGTGTGTATGTACACACACATACACACACACACACATATATATATGTATATATATATATATATATATATAAATATATATATATATATATATATATATATATATAATATAGAATGAATAGAGAATAAATGAGAAAAGTATTGGCATGAAAAGGTGCTCAATGCTAATAAAGCAGAGCAGATTTATTATCAATAGTAATGGTATTATGGATGATTTGGACTCATAACTTAAAGTTTCATGGTTATGCAATCCTCAGATTAATCAAAATGACTCATCTGAGGATTGCATAACCATGGAACTTTAAGTTATTAGTCCAAATCATCCATAATACCATTAGTATTGATTATATATATATATATATATATATATATATATATATATATAATATAGAGAGAGAGAGAGAGAGAGAGAAGGAGAGAGTGAGAGAGAGTGAGAGAGAGAGAGAGCAGATTAGTTGATCTAGGAGAAACAAACTCAATAAAAACTGTTAAAATCCGCATAAGAAACTGGCCTTGTGTGAAACCCTACGCAAACTGAAGTGTTGATAAATATATGGAATGGAACTTAGTGATATAAACATAAACAAAAAGAAATTAATAGAAAGTAGCCGAAAAGTCATAACATATGTCTTATCTTCAACGAAACATACTTGAATGATAAGTTTCTGCCGATGTGTAATCACAAGTCCAGCATGCGAACTGATTGTGTTAGTGAATTTTGATGAAAACCCTTGTTATCTATGTCTTTTAGACGATCTGCATATTTTAGAACTTACTTGTTAATGTAAGTTCAAAACCATCTCTCTCTCTCTCTTCTCTCTCTCTCTCTCTCCTCTCTCTCTCTCTCTCTCTCTCTATCTATCTATCTATCTATCTATCTCTTTCTCTTTCTCTGGTTCTTGTTCTTTTTCTTATGCATACGCATCTCGAAATAGACCCACATGTATCTGATTGGTCTCTTTAACTATGGAATTGGAACTGATCTAGGAGAAGGAAAACTGATTTCAAACCAAAGAGCTTTAGTCAAAAACTACTTTGAGAGTTTCTCCTCCTCTATGCTGCTTCTCATCTCCCTCCTTTTCATACGACAATAAACATAAAACACTCGTCTGTCTGCTGATCTTCCTATCTCTCTGCTTCTCTGTCTCTCTCTCTCTGTCTATATATATCATTGGCATCCATACGTCTACTAGAGACGATGGCGTAGTGTCCAAACACTATGCAATCTGGGCAAGTTGATATGGAGGATGAGCTGTCGCCTGAGCAGCATGTCTCCCCTCTCCACACTGCTTTTCTGGTCCAAAGGAAAGACAACCTCCTAAAACAATGCAGTCTGGCAATGATTGTGGCACAGGATTTGCTGGAAATCGCTGAATTGCAGCATCACACCACATTAAAGGCTACAGTTCCGTATTTCATTTCTGGGTTTACTCCCCTAGACTTTCCTTGGAATTAGGTATAGCCGCTAGGCAGCGCAGGGTTTATGACAAACTGTTCCTTGTATAGATGGATTGCCATCCAAGGCTAAGGAGCCTCATTTACCTCATTTGGTTATTTAAGTGAATAGTAAGTACCCCAATCCTACTACTATTGGTGTGGAGCTCATCCCTTTGGCAGCTTCTTATATATTATATATATATATATATATATATATATATATATATATATATATAGATAGATAGATAGATAGATAGATAGATAGATAGATAGATAAAAGGTTTAGCTTATATTCATTATCATTGGAACACTTTTCGTTGCCTGAGGACTGACACTGAACAGGAAAACAAATGGTGGCAAAATTGTTCCAGTGATAATAAATATAAGCTAAACCTTTTATTTATTTATTCGTCTATTACCGCTCTATCAGAGATATTGAGCACTCTTCTAATAACACTGTACGTTGGATTACTACCGCTTCTTCAAGTATAATAGTGCCAACCATACACATTGATATATATATTTATATATACATGTGTGTGTGTGTGTGTTTGTGTGTGTGTGTATGTATGTGCGTGTGTGTGAATTCTAGTATATTGAAGCATTAAACTTAACCGTTTCTCTTAGTCTCTATCTACACTCTTTGTTTATGACATTGTAAGTGGCTTGATTGCTGCTTTGCCAATCCACTGTTGATTCCATAGCAAACCATTTCATCCTGCAGCAGAACAACTTGATACAGGAAACAGGTGCGGCCGAGTCAATAATCGCAAACGAATCGATAACGAGTAGTCATGATCGACATGTTTATGAGGTGAGTCTTGGTAAAGGGTGGGGGTAGGGTAAAGTCTCATTTCCGGCTAATATTACATAGATGAGAAAGAGGCCTATTCAGATGCAAACACATTGGCACAGATCCAATTCCACAAGTCATTAAGCAAAATAAAAATTGGTAAATAAATACAAAATATGGCGTGAGGGTGAGGGATCAGCTTTTACCTGTGCTTATTGCCATACATACGCGGAAGGGTGATAACTTTGGAATCAAATATATACATTTTGATGAGAGATATTTTGGTCGGAATATTAGAAAAAAAGTTCTCTTTAACGAATACGATAGATATTCACTCAGTTATAGATGGTCCCAATGTTCTAACATATATGCGGTGTATTTTCCCCTTTCTCTCTCTCTCTTTCCCTCTCTCTCTCTCTCTCTCTCTCACACACACACACACACACACACATATTTATATATATATATATATATATATATATATATATATTAATCAAAAATTGATACCACGTTTTCATTGTAGTAGCATTAGTAGTGAATCCAAAATACTTTATTATTCATAAGTCAATACATTCATACCAAAATCGGAGAGACTCCTTTATCTCTCTCTCTCTCTCTCTCTCTCTCTCTCTAACTCTCCCAACTCATCAGATGCGAATGATGAATTCTTTATTACTTTAAAGGCATTTGAAAACAGATTTTTATTTCTTTATTTTTTATTTTTTTTAGATTTTATAGTCCTGAGATATGAATTCCGTTCGTTTGGAATTCATATCACAGGACTATAAAATCTAAAAAAATAAAAAAATTAAAAAAATTAAAATCAGTAAAGTAATAAAGAATTCATCATTCGCATCTGATGAGTTGGGAGAGTTAGACACTTTTTCTAAGCTCCCTGAAATAGATTATAATGCTAATCCTCTAAGTCTTTTGTTATTTCTTTACTTATATATTTGCCAGAGAAAAAGATATGATTTTGCGTTTATCCATTGTTACAAAGAAGCCGACGAAATAAACTAATTTATAATCGCTGGATGACTGGTTTTTATGATTTTTAAAAATGTTATGGAAGTGTAAATATATCTAATATTATTCTGTATGAAATTATATAAATGTCATCCATTGAGCTCTCCAGAGGACTTAATCTTTATATATTTCTATGTTCGTGATCATATATATATGTGTGTATGTACACACACATACACATACACACACACATATATATGTATATATATATATATATATATATATAAATATATATATATATATATATATATATATATATATAATATAGAATGAATAGAGAATAAATGAGAAAAGTATTGGCATGAAAAGGTGCTCAATGCTAATAAAGCAGAGCAGATTTATTATCAATAGTAATGGTATTATGGATGATTTGGACTCATAACTTAAAGTTTCATGGTTATGCAATCCTCAGATTAATCAAAATGACTCATCTGAGGATTGCATAACCATGGAACTTTAAGTTATTAGTCCAAATCATCCATAATACCATATTGATTATATATATATATATATATATATATATATATATATATATATATATATAGAGAGAGAGAGAGAGAGAGAGAGAGAGAGAAGGAGAGAGTGAGAGAGAGTGAGAGAGAGAGAGAGAGAGCAGATTAGTTGATCTAGGAGAAACAAACTCAATAAAAACTGTTAAAATCCGCATAAGAAACTGGCCTTGTGTGAAACCCTACGCAAACTGAAGTGTTGATAAATATATGGAATGGAACTTAGTGATATAAACATAAACAAAAAGAAATTAATAGAAAGTAGCCGAAAAGTCATAACATATGTCTTATCTTCAACGAAACATACTTGAATGATAAGTTTCTGCCGATGTGTAATCACAAGTCCAGCATGCGAACTGATTGTGTTAGTGAATTTTGATGAAAACCCTTGTTATCTATGTCTTTTAGACGATCTGCATATTTTAGAACTTACTTGTTAATGTAAGTTCAAAACCATCTCTCTCTCTCTCTCTCTCTCTCTCTCTCTCTCTCTCTCTCTCTCTCTCTCTCTCTCTATCTATCTATCTATCTATCTATCTCTCTTTCTCTTTCTCTGGTTCTTGTTCTTTTTCTTATGCATACGCATCTCGAAATAGACCCACATGTATATTCATTACTGGGTTTGAGAGTTGTAGTATGTACAATCCCAGAGATTAATAAACGAAATCGAGCGTAAACCACTCCTGGCAAAAGATATGGACTTACCACTCTTAGAAAATGTTTCTTCCGTTTTTTTTAAACATCTTTTTTGTTGTTGGTGAATCCATTATATTCTCTCAAAAATCTCGTAATTCCATAATTTGACATATTTTGGAAAATTTTGGATGAATAATTAAGATTAATCATAAATAAATCAACAAAAGGTTTTGTGTTTATCTTCAGGAGGATATGTATGTTTTTTTTTCTTGTTTACTCTATCCTTTGCCTATTATCAGAGTCTGTGATTTGCGGCTGATAGCTCTGATTTGTACCTTTACAACTTGGTTGATTTGATCAGAAGGTTTTTTTTTTACGTGTGGTAAGTGATAGATACATGTGATAGATGCATTGTAGAAGCTAGGACCAGAAATGGGACTTCAGCCATGGCACACTTGGATTGACACACGAGATAGCTGGGCGCACACAACTGTTTTGGGGTAAAATAATTTCCCAGCCACGCAATAAAAGCTTGTTAATTTCCAACACTCGGGTCTTGCATTTTTATTCAATTATCCGTATTTATTTGAATCAAAAAATATATCAGTCATGTATTCTATATTCTATAGGGTCTGAAAACTATCTTTGGGCACTAATATTTGTATTATTTACCAGTATGTTAATGGCTAACGAAAATAAGAACAGCCGATGACGTTAAACCTGTGATGATAGCTTTTCCAGTTTTTGCCATTCTAACGATGTCGATGTTGATACTACCTTTACTTGGATTTTTCACAGTAACTAGCATGAATATGTGTCCTCCGGGTGTAAGAATTTAAGTTTTAAGGTAATGAAGTATATTAAATTTTAAAGACTAACGAAATTAGATAAGAACGCATATAAAAAGATTACACTTATTTTAATTATTTTAATTATATTTAATTGGTTTCTATATAAAACCATTCATAGGATTTATTTTAATACGTTGGAGAATAAACCAATAATATTAGAGATCAGTAACATCAAAGAATTACTTACTAAATCAAATTATGTTAAAAACAGTATGCAAATAAACCACACCATATATCATGAAAACCTTTATTTCTTAGTGATATATAAGACACCTTGCAGGATATTAAAGGCACTAATAACCTGGACTATTTTGAGTCAAACCTAACTCAAACTTTCATAGAGACATCACAAAAATTTATTCTGTGTATTAATGATTTTTACTATAAATTAGATACTCATTGATAAACTTATGCAATCCCTCAGAGTATTGTGGTGTAAGTAGTGGCGTAGTTTCGGTAACATATTGAAAGGCACCGAATCTCTTTTATAATCATATAATCAGGTCACACATTACTTTCATTCGCCTGTCACAACTTGAAGAACTAGTTATAAAATAGAAGAAATATAAACCTAATTAGCAATGTTTAATAACATGTGAATAATTATTTTAATAAGAAAATTAATTATCTTTTTTTTACTTTGGAAATTTATATTCTATATCTTTGGTTACATTTTTGAACAATATGGCTTCCTGTTGATTATGATTTACAGTTTGTGATATTATATATATATATATAATATATATATATATATATATATATATATATTTAAGATATATTTTTGTATCTGTATCCGTGTTTTTGGAAGTACATATATCAGGTTTGATCATTAGTTTGAAGCATGAAAGTGGTGTATTATAATAATGTAGTTATCATAATATATTCATCTGGGAATGAATATAAGAAAACTCGGTTGTTGCTTTTTTTCTAGTTCCTTTTATTTAATAGTAGTGATGAATTTTCGGGATTATGATGAACTCCCTTCGTCAAGAACCTGAGGACCAAAATTCTATTTAAATATATATATATATATATATATATATATATATATATATATATATATATATATATATTCTTGTTTACGAGCAGCAATGAGTAAGCTGTTAGTAACCATGGTGCCAACGATCCATCCTCGTGAGCATTCCACATGTTATTACTTTAGATGCCATGGGTATGACGTTAAACTGCATTGAGTAGTGAGAATACAATTTTGGAGCTCTGAGGAGTGTGGATTACCCCTTCATTGCCATTACTCTAATATCAATTCTGACTCGGTGTGGTAATACCTGTTAGGGTCCCATCTAATGGATTAAGTAGATTAAAGATCATTTTTTAAAATGGGTTTAAAATGAGTTTAAAAAATGACTACGTAACAAGAAGAAATAAGACAAAAACGTCTTCGTCATAAAATAACCCAAGGGCTAACATGCCATAAAAATCAACCCTCCAGCCAACCAACCAACCAACCAACATTAATTATTTCAGAGTTTAAGTAATGGTGGTTTTTCAGTGTTTTGAAGGTACTTAACACATCTTTAAGGTCAGGAAGTTGCAAGGACATACATGATGTAATGGTTAGCAAGCTAATCTCGCAGATCCATTTCTAATGAATTAAAAGATCGATCCTTGCTGGATGCCGACCTTGTGTCACCTCATACCCGTGGCAAACACGGTGGATAAATACCTACAATTGAAAGGAGATACTTTGTGTTCGCATAACAATCTTCTGATAGTAAATTCAACAGTCCAGTTCGTGATGAATTATGTGTTATTTCTATTAGTCTCTTAAGCGACCGCATGTGAATCAAATCAACGTTGGTATCTTGTGAACATAATGGACTACCTTACCTACTTTCTTGTATGAAATACTACCGTAATTCATTTACTTGTTTTCTTCCTTTCTAGCCAGATGCTCTTTTATCTTCGTATCTGTCATCCTCATCAACTTTCCCGGTGTTTTAATGCTTGACAGTTTTGATGTCATTCTTTAACATTGTACAAGTTCTTTTTTAAACATTTCTTTTTTTTATATTCTTGTTTGCTGAAAACTGTTATTGATATCTGCAAGTTATTTATACTTTTACAGAAGTTGAAACCCCAAAATAGTTTTATGTCATTTGGTGTATCGAGTTTCTCGATTCTGGAATGAACATTTTTGGTTAGTCTTAACAATTATTCTCCGGCAATTTCTTAGAAAGTCATTTCTTTATTTGTTTCAGAATATCACTGTTCCTAGAAAGTGATACGCTTTTTAAAAAATTCTCACAGAAATCTATATACATTAATACGCTTGTTCTTAAATCTTCTGTCCGTTATCATCCGGCAACACACACTGGTTAAAAATAAGACCGTTCCAAATTGTTCAAGATGCAATGCAAAAATGTAAATCCAGATTATCTGGTATCGCTTAATCGCAGATTTTTTATTTGTCCCATTTTATTTCACCCAAATGGTCTTACATCGCTTAAATGCCCAACGTAAAATTAAAAGAATTTAAAAAAAATTACATGTTTGATTTATTTGTAATATTGAAATTGTGAATTACTATTAATAGCTATTAAGTAAACATATCAAACGTTGTACTAATCAAAGGATCATACTGTGGGATATCCACAGGTCATGTTAGTTTGGATTAATAGGATAACAATTTCCCCTAATTTAAATGACACATAATTATATTGACTGACGCGACCGCATAAGATGTCAAGAGTTTTATCGAAGCACCTTATCTAAAATCTTTGTTGTCATTTAAAAAGCTTACAGTGGGTATTCACAAACGATAATTGAAACAATAAAATATCCGTCCATATAACAGAAAATATGTTTACCAATTATATTTTCTACATTAACAAAGGATTACTATTTAGTGATATCAGAATTAGTGGATATCAGTTCATAACCGACACTAAGTCCTTATAATGCATTAGTCCATCCCTAGATACACTAAAACAGAACATTCGGTAAGAAAAGACAAACACCTTTCATGAAAAACACATGATCAAAGGAGGTGTTCGTGCTTGTAGTGGTTAGAATCATAGAAAATAGACTCGTCGACGTGAGTCCAAATCATGGACAAGGCATTTTGCATTTCACATAACACATACCCTTGGAAAACGTATGCATCCAACTATTCTCCCTCCAGCTATGAGTAAATAGTTGGGTAGGCTGGGCTCGTTAATCTTGGTACGGCAACGAGTCTGGGAGAAGGAAAACTCTGAAATCAAACCTGTCAAACTCCGCTAAGTCAAATTGGCCCTGTGTCACATCCTGCTTGTGCTGAGGGGTCGATAAATACATACATAAACAACGCATGTATGAATGTTTAATAAATATAACCTGTAATAGCAAATAACAAAATACATGTGTCCTAAACAAGTTAACTGTTCAATGAACAAAGTCTAAAGAAGAAATGGCAACAACTAAGAATATACGAGATAAGAGATTATTTTGCGAACCAATGCTCCAAGACCTGTGGGCTGGGGCTTTAGAATACACCGACTGCACCTCTGCAGAGAGGTAAGACCCCTCCCCCCAATGGGGCCAGCTATTGGCCGTGAGTAGTGATCCGTGATGCTTGAGGACGAATCCCTGGTGGATGAGCAGTCCATGACATGGAAGACTTCCATTAGGCCATTACTTGGGCTAGATGGGCGATCAATCGGCTGGCTATGTCAAGCCCTATTCAGTCTATGGTAAGTCCGAACCTTTTTATCATATGGGTGCTAGAAGGCGGTGGCTGAGGGAATGACGATAAACTCTACCTGATGGTGTTTTGGATGTTTGGGGAATGTGGAGCACCCCTTCATTATCATTGCTTCCTGGTTCACTATGAGTTGTAGTACCTGTTAGGGTCCCATCTATGTATTGAATAGAAAAACATGAGTTTATAAAAGAGTTAAGTATCCATTAAGAATGAATTTATTACAAAACTTTGTCGGCATTAAATGACCTACTGATTTTGATATGCCGTAAAACAAACCAAACCAATGCTCCATTCCTTCTTGATCTATTAAATACGGTTTACCATAATTTTTTTTTCTGTTTTGTCGTGTTTTGTACAGAAAGAAATAGAAACTGTATAAAAATATTTCTGCTTTTTCTTTTTCTTTTTTAATTTGATTGATTGCAGCCGTTTCTAGTTGCTTTAGTGTCGCCTTTATGATACACATTCCTTGCATCTTAATATTTGCTTCTTTTTTTTGTTCTCAACTTTTATTGCATTGCTGCGTTTTTGATGGATACTTTATTGTCAGTAAGGCTGGCTATGTCAAAGATGCGCTATGGTTTCCGGGTTTCTTCTTCTTTTAAATAAATATTTGGTCAATGTCTCTGAACTTCTAATCAATATATGTACCGAATGAGAGACAGAGACAGAGACAGAGACAGAGAGGTAGAGAGACAGAGACAGACAGACAGAGAGACAGGGAGAGGGAGAGAGAGTGTGTGTGTGTGAGAGAGAGAGAGAGAGGGAGAGAGAGGAGAGAGACATAGTGCATCTACTAGCATATGTTTATCTGTCGAATCCACATTAAGAGGACAGGAATTATTTATATAGCCATGATTAAATGGAAAAAGTTGTATTCTCTCAAGACAGCTGGTGTGTCTTTCACGCCAGCGTCTATCTTTATTAAAACAATTAGTAAAAAAAGAAAAAAAAACTTATGTGATTATCCGAGTTAAAGACTGGCAATAATATCGGGTTCATGTTAAATGGAAGAGTTATACGTTGGTTCTGCTATTTTAAGCTTTTTTTTAATCATCGGGGTCCCCTAAAGCCGGTATCAGTCAAACAGAGGGGGTCTATCCCCTTTTCACTACCGCTAGACCAATGTGATTGTTTTTAGCCTGTGAGGTGGAGTGTAACGCCTACCATCAGCTCCTCACTTTACCGCACTGTTCCCTTTGCTACACATATGCTGGTTTGGCGAGGGCTGGTATCGAACCGGAAGGCTTATGGTTCGTAGTCGGAAGCTTTACCAACTGCTATAAAGATTTAAAATACACTTATTCAGGTTTTTTAGTGTGTCTCATATTGATGTAATAATTAGTAAGCTATTTAAGCAAATTACTAAATATAGATTTCATCCTCACTGAATGCCTTATACTTGTGACCTTGTGTTTCACCTTACCCGTCGCGAACGGGTTCGGTAAAAAGGGCGTCCGATCGTAGTATGAGAGTTAGCAAGCTAGTCAAGCACATGCATTACTACTGAATAGCGAGTTCGATCCTCGCTGGATGCCTCAGAATTTTAACCCTGTGCCAAATCATACCCTTAGAGAATGGGTTGGGTAAAAAAGGGCATCCAACAGTTCTGTCTCACAGATTCATTACTACTGAGTAGCGAGTTCGATCCTCGATGGATGTCCCATGAATCACATTTTACCAGTGGGGAATGGGGTGAATAAATACCTACGTATTTTGCTTTGCTAAAATTAATCTAACTTTAGCAACTGCTAGCCCAGTCGACGAGGTTTAGAATGCGCTGACTGTAGCGGAGTAAGACCAGACAAAAAGGGGTGTTCTGGGTAGGGCACTAAACGGCATGAGAGGCTGAGGCTCCAATTATGGACATCTGGGGAGTATTGAGTACGCACTCATTGTCGTTACTCCCATGCCCACTCTACATCGGAGTGGAAGTACCTGTTATGTATCGGTTAAATTAAACCGATTCTATAGTGTGTCTTCGCTAGTAAAATTTGATGGCATATAACTGTAAACTGTTTGTAGTAATAATAGTTACATAAAGCTTACTAAGGATTATTATTAGTTACTTGAGACATTAAGAAATTGGGCAAACAATTGAATATTATCAAATCTTATTATAATGGAGATTCTGTGTCTGTAACCGAAACTACATCCCTTCTGTCAAAATACCATCAGGAATTGCGTAAGTTTGTCAATGCGTATATAGGTTACAGTCAAAATAGTTATTACATAGAATAGATCTTACTCATTAACGATGTTTCAATGAAGATCTGAGTTAGATTTGATTCAAAACAGCCCATGATATCAGTGCATTTAATAACCTGCAATGTGTCTTATATATCCTTAATGAATAAAGGTTTATATAATATATGTTGTGGTTAGTTTACATACTGCTTTTAAGAAAACCAGCTTTAATAAATAATTACTTACTGTTATTCATCTCTAATATTTTCTTGTTTTATTCTCCAACGTATTAAAATCAATCCTATGAATCAGGTTATATACAAATCAATTGAAATATAATTAAAATGTGTTTAATCTTTTTATATGAGTTCTTATTTAATTTCGTTAATCTTTCTAATTTAATATGTTTCATTACCTTAAAACCGGGATCAACAAACTTTTTTCACGGTGGGCCGGCTAATTGAAATCATAACGAGCGCGGACCACAGTATTATTGTGTTTAATACTTGCTAGGCAGAACAAATGCTCTGGGAAAAAGATGTAAAACAAAATTTATCTATCCATGTTATATTCATGGATGAGTGGCGTAAGATGCACATAAACAAATCTAACCAACATATTTATTTTCAAATCATTATCAAAATCTCTACATTAGCAGGATGTCGGTGGGCCTGATAAAATGCCTTTGCGGGCCGGATGCCCCCCGGGTCGTAGTTTGGTGACCCCTGCCTTAAAACTTAAATACTTACGCCCAAAGGGCGCATATTCTTGCTAGTATAAATAATTACTAGAAAGCATACGATTATTAGTATCAGATCGGAATAGAGTTATGTGTCTACGATATCATAGATTATATAAAGGTCAGTTGAACACACAGAATCTAATTTTCAATTAAATTTCTGCTACATCCACATAATAACATGCAATTGTATTTATATATACAACAAAATAGAGGTTTACAGTGTGAATGGGAAGGCTAATTTGCATAATGATCTTAGAAATTTGATTTTAATAAATATATGCTTAATATTATTGATTTCTAATTGTTTGGTTTTATCTTATTGAATATGAGCAAAAATCTCGGAGATAAATCTTAAAAGAAAGAAATTAACAAGAAAAAATAACTGTAATATCATTCTTTACTTCCTATTTTAACTAAATAGTTAAATTAGGAAAATTTACCAATGAAAGACGGGAGTAACGGAAAATGATGGAAGAGTTAGTTTCAAAGTTGTTCTATTTTTCAATCATACCCCCTCGGTTCCAAATATTTTATCTGAATTCTTATTCAGTTTCATTAGCCTTTCTAATTTAACATATTTTATTATAGTAAAACTTAAATACTTGCACCCGTAGGGTGCATATATTTTCTAGTATATATAATATACATATATAATGTATATATACAATATATGTATGATATATATATAATATAGTACATATAAATATAATGTATACATAATAAAATATATATATAACAAATAATATATATATAATATAATATATATGTATGTATGTGTGTGTGTAATTGCGTATGCCTTGGTACTGGACAGATCAAAACTCCTTGGCGATCAAAATATCTGTCGATACATCAACTCACACACATCTAACCCCACGTATACAGGGGCCGGGTTAGCTCAGTCGGTAGAGCGTTCGGCTAGTAACCACAAGGTTCCTAGTTCGATACCGGTCCCCGCCAACTCAGCGTATGAGAAGCACAGGGATCTGTGCGGTAAAGTAAGGAGCTGATGGTAGGTGTGGCGCTCCACCTCAGATGCTAAAACAATCTCCTTGGTCTAGCGCTATTGAAAAGGGGATAGACTCCCTCGCTGACTGGCTGATACCGACTTTAGGCTGCCCCGTTGACTTTACTTTTTACTTATATAATATACATACATAATGTATATATACAATGGACTCTCCCGTCGATTTTCGACGTATGAGGGTTCATACACACAATGAACTCCCACACAGGGATTTGTTTATTTTTTTGGCACAGTCGATAGGAAAGAATTGGTGCTTCAAGTGTTGCCACAAACCCAATCAACGACCGACCTCAAGAATTTTGAATTCAGAGTTATCCCTCTCCTAGACTGGTTACCTACCCAAGGCTGAAGAGCCTAGTCTGCCCTACTATTTAACCCATAGCTGGAGGGAGAATATATGGATTCATACCTTTCCCAATGGTATTAGCGCTATGTGAAATGCCAACAGCTTCGTCTAGGAATTGAACTCGAACCGACGAGTACATTTTCCACGACTCTAACCACGAGCCCACGCGCCTCCACGTATATATATATAATATAATATAATATAATATATATCATATATATAGAATATATAATGCCATAATATATATATATATATATATATATATATATATATATATATATATATATATATATATATATGATACATGTATGTAATATAGTATATAGTATAGTTTGCGCGTGTGTGTGTGCGAGCGAAACCTTTGGTTGTAATACTGTCTTCAAACATTTAGTTTTGGAGTGATGTAACTCTATATCAAAATCATATTACTGTCACTAGCATTTCGCCTTCGGCTCCGACAATAACCGAAACACCGACGGCCTCGGAAGATGAACTGCTCTGCTTGGCGTCTGAATTCCAACTGAGTAAAAACCTAAATTAACCTTTCCCGCCTCTTCTGTGATTTTATCATCACGTGACATCCATCGGCCAACGAGCACACACTTGACTACTCATCACCCGTTGGGATCTACCAGGAATCGTTATTTTCCAATACAGATGTTCAACGCATCTCATGAACTCCGTTGATTCTGTCTAACCCCGTCTGATCCTGTCTGACTCTGACGTCATGCAAAAGTTGTCAACTTATTGTACCAATCAGCATAGCTCTCTCTCTCTCTTTCTCTCTCTCTCTCTCTTTCTCTCTCTCTCTCACACACGCGTCCACATATGTATATATATATATATATATATATATATATATATATATGTATATTTATATATAATGCATATATGAATCACATTCTATATATATATATATATATATATATATATATATATATATATATATATATATATATATATATATATTAGTAGATATTATAACCACAGGAGTAGTTTCGTAAACGAAAAATATAGACATAATATTAATTTATCTAATCATGTGTGTGAGATAAAACAAAAACTAGAAATAGACCCCGTCTTAAAATAGGAAATAATAAAGAAATGTAATAAATACAAATCAGGAGACAAATTTTGCCGACTTTGCACGGAGGAAAAGCTCGCCATAGGTGAATTCAAAAAACCAAGCGAATTATTAAATAAAAGAACAGAAATCCTAAAGGCATGTAGACAAAAAAGCATGGCTCCTTAGCCAATAAAAATACTTATAACACAATATCTTTACGAACTTTTTATTTTTTAACTTTTTATGCTATTTTTACCCATTCAGATACCCAAACCCATAATAAAAGACGTTTGTAACAACCTCCTTCAGTCAGAATTATCCTGAAGAACCATTCGGAAGAAAGCTAGGTGGAGAATCTGACTCATGTAGGTCCTTATAAATATAAATATATATATATATATATATATATATATATATATATATATATTCAAATAAGTGTATTTTGGCAGCATTTTTTCTTTTACACAAGTTTTGTTGAACTGTACAGACAATTCTTGTCGGACGAGTTTTTGGTTGATCCTTTCTTATTTTCGGGCCATCTTTTTGGTGTCGGGGTGGAACTGGTGTAACAGTCCACCAAAGGTTTCGATACGAGCGCTTTCGGCAATACAGTTTGCCATCATCAGGTAGGAAACGATGGTATAGTTTCGTTTCTCGTTTTTAAGGAGAACGAGTAGTAGCAAGGAATTAGAAGTGGGAGGTAATAACAATTGGTAGTGGGAGGTTGTAGGAATGGTAGCGGTTAGAAAGAACGATGCAGTAGTGATTTTTTGTGGGAGAGGGGCACAAGTTCTAAGCTCAGTCTGGACTGACCGTGTGAGGAGGACAGACGGGAGATGTAGCCTGGCTTACTTGGGTTAATGAAAAAAAATGAACTCAAAGGAAACAACACAAGGAGGTTTTATGTTATTAAAAACTAACAACAGCACAAGACACGACATCCAGAAAGAACCAAAGAAGATCCCAAGTAATTTCCAGAATCCAAGAACAGAGAAAATGCCAGCCCAACGACGAATGCAAAGTTACATAAACTCAGATCCAGATAAGAATAGAAACTACGTAGCCCTTTAATTAGACACCACGTCACATATAGAAAGTAATGACCGTACGCACACAAACTCTAAATAGATACCACCTCGTCGTATGTAGAGATTTACCTACAACCTACACACATTTGATTGATCAAAAGAGTTCAAAACTTAATTGCCATCACCAGCACTTTCATGTTTAACTGCATTTTCAGCCCCTAGGCAAGGTCAAGGGTTTTGTTTACCTTTTCGGTTTCTTTTATTTTCACTCTGTAACCCGTGGGAAATGTAAAATCCACGAGATGAAAAGTTATGTGTTCTTGTTAATTAACGCTATGTCTAGACTTCTAGACTGGATTTGATGATCCGTTTGAATCTCAAAGGACCAGATAATTGTATGCCTCTTATTTTCTAGGACACATTCTTTTTTGCGCATATACCATGTGTCAACATGGTGAAATTTTGATTATTTGCAAAATTTCCAGTGGATACCCATTCCCACCCAGTCATGCCTAGTCTGTATTCCTTTTGTGCCAGATTTCCGCATTCTCTTATATGATTAACCGTTTCATCTCTGTCACCGCATAACCTACATTTGGATTAACATTTTGTGTAAATAATAGACAACTTTATGTCGGAAATATATAGCAATGGGAAGTTGCATTCTGGAAAGAATAAATCATTTGAAATTTTGCCTATAGGAATGCATCCAACCCATCTTGTGACTATGTGAATGCAAAACATTGGATAAGGACTTGAGACAATGACAAACCATTTGTGATTTTACAAAGTTTATTCTCTATATTGCTGTTTGGATACGTTTATTATTATTATAATTTTGAATTATATTATTATTAAGACCGACTATTATTCTGTATATTATCAATTTCTGCTTATAAATTATTATAAATTTAAATTATATTATTATTAAGACCGACTATTTTTCTCTGTATTATCAATTCTTGCTTATTATAAATTATTATGGATATAAATTATATTATTATTAAGACCTACTATTTTTCTCTGTATTATCAATTTTTGCTTTTCCAAAATTATTTCTTATGCAATTCTTATGCAATTATTCTCTGCTGCTATTAAAAAGATGCAGTTTCTCTCTGTGGGTCTTCCATTCTTAGCCCTGTCCAAATCAATTTGTATGCAATTTCCGGAGTTTGTCGCTGGAAGCATCCATAGTTGTTTTTCCTATTTTTCTAGCTTATCATTTTTTTCATTTTTTTTAGATAACTTATTTCTGTTTATCTTGCTTTTACTGGCTGCTGAAATTAATATTTCCGTGCTTTTTCATTGAAGCAATCCTCAATGCGTGCGATTCAACTTCCTCTATTTATTATCAAATAGAATCTGTGTATATATCTTGTGTGTAAGGCCCTTTGCCTCGTCAAAAGTTTCTTTGTTCTTTGATGAATGCTTCTGAGTTTTCTCCACTTTCCATTTAAAGAATGTTCCAGAGTGTATTAAAAGGAGAACAGCTCAGGTATTTATTCCATTGATGGTATTACTACAGCAGATTTTGATTTGTAGAAGTTCTCTTGTTCTTCTGAGATATTTTTTATAAAGAAATCTTACATGTCTATTTGCTTGATGGTGTCAGCGTCTAATATTCACAGCTACTCATTATTTTACTCCTTATGAATTTTCCAAAGTATGGAAGATAAGGAAATTAGACGACATACTTCTTCGATTATGCAATACTTTGTATAAACAAAATACAATAGAGAAATGAACGAAATGCCTAATTCCAGAAGAGAGACTATAACGGGATAACTAACAACTACAGAGGTATAAACCTTACTGCTCATGTTTGTAATGCCCTTCTTCTCTATTGCATTCTACCTGAAGTAGAGAAAATCCTTTGGAAAATCAAAACGGGTTTCGTATACATCTATCTATCCGCAAAATCGCTCGAGAATGAAAAGGAAACATCTTCGCTCTGTTCGTAGAACAGTAGACAATTGGTCTCTAACTTCAGCATAGCATTTAGTGTATCTTGCCACTGTTTGGTCATGGAACATATTGTACAATGTTATCTGTTAGAACATATATATTATGGTATTTTGTTGTTACATGTTATGTATATTAAATATTCATATGTGCATTGTTCATGCGAGGTGTCTTTTTTTATTGAATGTTCAGTGTTAGTTTATTTATGGATGCACTTTCAAACTAATACCCACTATTTTTATAACAGAATGGAGATCTTTCTTAATAGTTCCGTTGTGAACTATTTCCTTTTATTATACAAAGATTAAAAGGTAAAACCATTTTAGTTTGACCAAGCGTTGGATATTCTAATTATTGATTATTTCATTGAATTTGCATTGCGAAGTTGAGGAATAAGTGAGATGTGAGATATCTCGGTATCACTTAAATCTTCGCAATTAATAAAACATTTTAATCCAGCTTCCTGAAGCCGGTGCCATTAGAGTAATCTCTGAAATATCTTCTGCACTTGAAGAGACTTCATTTTCTCATGACACCGTATTGACACAGACACGACATTGCTGAGAATCAGAGCTAAATCAATGGGTGAAAAATAAAATATCACACACAAGTTAGTTTGTCCCATTTTTATCTTGAGAGCAATAGACTACTGAATACAGCTCACAGAGACTTTTTGAGAATATATCCTGAGAACACAAGAACGGGATGCGAGAAATGTTGATGATATGGATTGATAATTCCAGAATATGAATGAAAATTTCTCAATCGATTCTTAGAAACAAAACAGAAGAACATGTTGGTAATGCCATTAAGAAATGCCTACATCAGAATGTTTAATTCAAGATGTTGCAGTACGGTAGAGAATAAAATTAGAAATAACGGTAATTCTAAATTCAGAGAGCTTTGTGTTTTCCCTGATTTAACTGATTGGACAGTTCGCTTGTGTTAGCTTGAGGTAAACTTTGAATTAAAATAGTTTTAGGTTAGGTTTTCAAGAAGACTGACGGATCTCCAATATCGCTATTCCTTCTGAACTTCATGGTTAATTTGAGCTAAAAAAAGACGTTTGAAAATATCCAAATCTTGCTCGTTACTAAAAGCAACAATGAACGCAAATGGAGAAAGCCCAAGCCCATGTAGAGAAGTGATAATATAGAAGAGTTGGCAGTGATGTCCAGTCAGCAGAGAAGAGACAATAAGACTAGGAGATAGGTACAATAGGATAAGATGGTGAAAATAAGTAATGGGCTATATAACAAAGAATTTAAAAAAAAAAATTTATTTTATCTTATCAAGAACAATCCCTAGGCTAAATATTATCATCAAAGAACAATAAAATGATAAGAAATGTGGAAGTAAAACACTATAAATGAATATTACTTTCTTTGTAAACCACTAATTCGAGTAGATAAGCATCGGATTAAAAAAATGATGCAGCCTGAGGAGTTAACAGTTTTTTTAATAAATTCTATTATATTCGTCTGTTTCATCAAATGTGGTGATGATAGCTTGACACTTACAATATAGAAATACAAGATTGCAATATAATTGAGGTCATATTTTATATGAATAAATACATAAGACATATATGCATAAGGTTTTGAGGCGAGTACAAATCTGTTAATAAATATAGTGAAATAACAGTCAAATAAGTCTGTGGAATCTTCTTTGCTTAAGCCATCTATTTATCATTAGATATTAAAATGTATTGATTATACAGTCGAACTGTTACCGGTTAAAGAGCATTTTACATTTACACTGATTGTATTTTCTCTATTATCCTGGATATGACATTAAACTTCATCTAGTGGTGACTTCTGGAGATTCAAAGACTATGGAGTATCCCTTAATTACCATTATTCTATTACCTCAAGGAGTAGATGTAATGTTAAGGCCCCATCTAAGAGTGAAATAGATCTGGTTGTAAATCATTGTTATTATGTAGGAACGCTTGATGAAATATAATTGTGAGACATAAACACTAAAAAAACAAAAAAACAAAATGTAAATATAAATATACAATGTACACAATTCCCGAACCTCTAGGCATGAAATAGACACAAACTGGTGACATGCCGTTAACACCAATAAATCAAACATGTATATATATATATATATATATATATATATATATATATATATATATAGTAGGTCAAATTTTCAATGTATATATTATATTTGTATATAGTTGTTATATACATATATATATATATATATATGTCTATAATATACATTTTTGGGATTTGATGTGAAGCATATGTAGAGTGTAAAATATATGAGAGACTGAGATAGATGTTATGTGCTAAGTTCCATTTTTATTACATGCAATATTTTGAGGGAATGATCCCTCTTATACAAGGATCTTTTAGACTGGTCGACTGCTGGGATTGCCGTCGTTTTTATCTATCTATCTATCTATCTATCTATCAATCTCTCTCTCTCTCTCTCTCTTTCTATATATATATATATATATATATATATATATATATATATATATATAAAAACGCATTATTGGACCTATATATATAGATACATTTTTGGAGCTAAATATGTGAAACTAGAGACAAAAGATCTTATAGTGCTATGCGGATTAGTAGCTATTGTTGCCAGAATGAATTTGAAATCAGACTTAGGGACTTCCTATTTTGGTCTTGAATGTATTGGTAACCCCTTCCTAGAATCTTGGCCAACCAAATAAAGATACGCTTTTCCATTTCAAATAGGATTCTTCCTATACTATCACCCGAGCGCTTTCGACTGTTTCTTCATTCGTCATCAGTGGGGTATAGGTTTTAGTGTTAGATCTTGTTTTCTTTTTCTTGTTCTTTTATTATTTTGTTCTTAAATTAGAAGAGTCTATTATTTAGATTATTTGATGGTTGCTGTGATTAGTGTATTAGTAATTAAATATAGTTAATATATTGTTACCTATGTTGAATGCTATTTTATTAATGTTAGATTTTTTTATGCATATAGCCTCAAGAATTTGTAGGCGTTTCTTTTATTGTTATTATCTACTCTTACTATTTTCCCCGTAGCCAAGGTAGGGGAAAGCAATGCATCCCTTTTTTAAGGATTATATTGCGAAGTGACTGCAAATAATCTTGATCAGAATTCGAAACCTGTTCGCCAATTGTATTTTCCAGGCTGATAAGCAATGCCCTACCCGCAAGTTGGGGTTGCATAATCGACTAACAACATGGCCCCTGATATCGATAATCGAATATTGACCACCAACAAACGAGATTTTCCGAAGTGCTTTATTTCATTTGATTCAACCTTTTGTAGCTATCACGAATCTTTTCTAAGTGATATATTTTTGCAGTAATGCGACTTACAGTACGTGATTTCTGTTATACATGCGATTCCTCGGCTATATTTTTATATTATATATTATTATGTCGTGTGCCTTGCCCCACTACTGCATATCTTTCTACCGAAATATTTCTATCCCGTTTTTTTCTTTTTTTTTCTTTTAGTCTTTGTAGTGTCCGGTCTTTAATATCCACTTGCCATTTGTATTCTTCTCTATTCTGATTATTTCTTTATATCCTGTTGTTATTTTATTATTTTCTTTCCCCTATTTTTTCTCTCGCAAATGCAAAGGTTGGAGATTGATGGCTCTTTTCTAATCGTACGAGCTTTGCAGGAAATTCCTGTGAATAGATTTCTGATAATGTACGCCTGCTTTTTCTGTTGTTGATTTCAGTTTCTTTTCAAAAATCCCCGAAGGCTCTGATTACTGCAAGCACCATGCATTTTTCCCGACACAGCAATAAACTTATATCCTGTTTTTTACACGTAGATATTTTTTCTCCTTTTTATCTCTTTGCATATGTCCCTTGATATCGATTCAATGATATTATTGTTATGTTTTTCATAACATTGATATATCCATTATCACTTTTTTCTTCTTTGTTCGCAAAGACCGTGGGACTACGAATTTAAGTAATACAAGTTGTCGGGGTGGCCTAAAGTCGGTATTAGCCAATCAGCGAGGGAGTCTATCCCCTTATCACTAGTTCTAGACCAAGGAGATTGTTTTCGTCCCTTGTCAGACGATTTTCACGAGCCCTTTGTGGGAGTAGTTGACCTCTGCGACGCTTGTAGAGTAGTAGCAAAGGTCTTCATTGAGTGTCAGCTTCATGGTAGAGGCTGAAACATTCATTTCACATGACCAAGCCCGAATTCTAATGCCAGGCTCACACCAACACTTTTTTCTGCAGATTACCGAGGAATTCTGCAGTACGAACGCAATCAGATCGTCTGTTATGTTGCTTTTTTCTAGCCACAGTCTCGTAGTCTCCATTGCAATTCTCCAGTTCATGCCTGACTGTTTTTACAATGTTCAGGGAGCATTGGGCAGCAACCATAATCTCCTTATTTTGATGACCGGCGCAGATCATCATGATACAAGTTATTATCTTCGATGATTCAGGTGGTTTCCCGTCATCCATTCTATCTGTCATCACGTATATGAATGAATAAGAGTGTAAGCTTTTAAATGATGCGTAGTGTGCGTCAATACCTCTAACATAGGGATAGAAATAACCAAATATAAGTATGTCAAATTAATCCCGAACACCCTATATATATATATATATATATATATATATATATATATGTAAAGAGTAATAATTCATCCACACACACACACACACATACACATACACACACATATGTATATATATATATATATATATATATATATATATATATATATATATATATGCTTTCAAGAAGTGGGAATTATAAATAATAGATTTATTTCGGTCGGTAACTCCATACATTAGGCCAGTCTCGTCAGATAGCCAACGCATATATACATTGTGTTGGCTATCTGACGAGACCTGAATCATTTATAGAGTTACCGGTCGAAATAAATTTACAATAATCAAATGACGGTTTGGTGATTTTTTATTTTTGTCAAAAGTGTAAATATTGGGCTGTATATAATTAATTAATTAATTATTTTACATTGAGTTCTCTTAGGCGTTTGAATTAATCATTGTATAAATCTATAGGTGTGCATCTGCATGGGCATGCACAGAATATAGATGATCTCAAATAGAATCATCCCCAACTCATCTGACTATTGGATACTTTTATTTATCTATATATATATATATATATATATATATATATATATGTGTGTGTGTGTGTGTGTGTGTGTGTGTGTGTGATAATTGTCAAAACATTCATGTTTAACCTAGGACGTATGGGAGAACAAGTCAATTTTCTTCTATTTTTCAATATAGTCCCCATGGAAATCAATGCACTTGATCCAATGATCTTCAAGTAGTGCAATCCCATGACGGAAGAAGGTGATAACATGGTGTTCCAAAAACTTTTCCAAAGCGCATATGACCTCATCATTATTTCCAAAATAGCGACTACGTAGGTGGGATTTGGGCTTAGAAAACAAGAAAAAGTAAGATGGGGCTAAGTCTGGTGAGCTACGGGGATGGGGTAGCAATCGAAATCTACAATTGGCTGCTTCAGTTAGTGCAACCTGACCAGTGTGAACGGGTGTATTATCCTGGAGCAATAGCTCATCTTTCATAAGCTTTCTCCTGTCTTTCGATTTGATTGCTTCCTTCAGTTGTATTAATTCGGATGCATAGTACTGTCCATCAATAGCTTTTCCCCTCTTTTTCATGTAATCTATCATAGTTCTGCTTTTAGAATTCCTTGCAAATAGACACTGCCTGCTTGAACTTCTTAGGAAGCAGAGATCCACAGCTTGCTTTGAATCTTTGATTCAAGTTCGAAGTGATCAACTTAGATTTCATCTTGAGTTACTAATCCCCGGTGGAAAACCTTTAGGTGGAAAAAGTCAGAAGATTCCTGGAAATTCAAATCCTATTTAGCTAGTGTTTTGACGTCAGAATTATTTAGGCTCATCTTGCAGACAGATTGTTCATCTTCAAGATTCAGTTTGAACAGTTTAAACCGAACCATGTCTAATGCATTCGGACTTAGCTTTCTGCTGTACAGTAAGACGTCTTCCATACGGTGGACTTAAGTTCTTGGCAGGATCACCCAAGGTGAACAAACCTATCACCCAATGTTATTAGAGCCACAGCCTGGCCAAAAGGGCTTTGGCGAAAATTCAAAGGATGTCTCCATCATCGACAGGAATCAAAAGCTTTTGTCGTACTTGTCACTGCGTTTGCGAAAATCTCCGGCAAACAAGGATATCTACTTCCCCTGGCCTTTTCCTGTGCATATATTAAAACAGAAATCTAAATTAGTCTTTCTAGTTTTATAAGAAGTGGTAGTGTGTAGCCCATGCTGTGCGGGCAATCCAGAGAATACACATTACTTTCTAGGCAGTCTTCAAGAAGCCCTCGCAAACAGGACGCCTGATGAAAATTCCATCGACACCAGGTGGTCTCACCTCAGGGATACCGTGTTTAACTCAGCCATCACTGTCTACGGAAAAAAGAGAGATAGAACGCGGACTGATTTGAAGCCCACTGGAAGGTAATGAATACTGTTACTGAAACGAAGAGGAGAGCTCTCCTAGCATACAATGCGGCGCCTAGTCATAGTACACTCGAGGCCTCGAGAAGTGGCCGGAATAAAAATCCAGCAGACTGCTCGACATTGTTCCAATGCGCCAACACCTACTGGTTAAACCTGTGCCACGACATAGAGACAGCTGCCAACATGGGAGATGCAAGAGGTATGTACGAGGGCAACAAAAAGAAGACAGGCACATTCATCACAAAAACTACAGCACTCAAGTCTAAGACAGGAGAAGTCATCACTGACCATGAGAAGCATCTGAAGCGTCGGGTTGAACACAGCTGTACGCAACCCAAAACGTTGCCATAATTTGAACTACCAGATATGGATGAACTAGACACACTATTAACTGTGGAAGAACTCGGTACATCTATTGACCGCATTACAAATAGCAAGAGAACCGGGATCGATGGATACCATCATGAATATTGAAGAGCGAGAACACAGCGCGGCTCCAACAATTAGTTGATCTGCCTTGTAACTGCTGGGAACAAGGAAGCATACCTCGGGACATGCAGGACGCTATCATCTTCCCTTTATGCTAGAATAAAGGTGTCCGGAACGACTGCAACAATTACTGAGGTATCTCCCTCCTTAGCATCGTTGGAAATGTTTTAGCGCGCGTTTCACTGGCACGCCTACAGACCGTTGTCGCTTGCATGTATCCAGAGTCCCAGTGTGGTTTCTGATCTGAAGAAATTTGAAGGAAATCGTCAAGACAATCATTTAGGTACTAGGGATTAACCTGACCAGCCGATTGATTGGGTGGGGCCTCTCTGACCGCCTGTCTAGCCCCAGTAAAACCGAAGTGGAGGGTAGCATGTCATGGTGCTATGTTGCAGGCTCCATTAAAATAAATGACGTTGTAGGTAAATCTCTATATGTGCATGGCGGAATCCATTTGGAAATGTGTGTATGGTCAATTTAGAGGAGTAGATGTGTAAATTGTAATACTCATCATATACTTATACTGTTCTACTTATCTCTGGACTGGATCTGGTTGGGTTTCTGCTATTCTGAGTTGGGTTAGATGGTTTCTCTCTGTTCTTTGGGGAGTCTGGAACTACCTGGGTTCTCCTTGCGTCTAGTTGTTAATAACGAACACAAGACGTTTTTTTTTTAGTTAGGACCCATTTTTTTCCATTAACCCAAGTACAAGTCTGGGATAACAGACTGCATTTCCCGTCTGTCCTCCTCAAACACTCAGCCCAGACTCTCCAACTCTCCACTCTCTCTCATCTCTTTATCGCTTTCTACAGACCAATCAGAAACCGAGTGGTAGCCTTTTGCACGTCATTCCAAAATTCTGAATGTTTTTCCACTATTACATAATGTATAACTAAAATTTGGGTCCTTTTCACATCTCATTATTTTATAAAGGGAACATTTAGTATACGGATTTCAAACCGCTTAACCACAATCCTGTCCTCTGTAATTAGGGGTCGTCACCCTCAGCTAATCATTAAGGGTGGTCTTACCCTTCTGCATCGGAGCAGTTATCGTATTCTACAGCCACTGTCGACGGGGTGAATATTACTAATGGGAAAACACGACTACTATAGTGTAATGATATACTTGTTTTTCGGTTTTCAAGAATTTTCCTAAAATATAAAATATCTGTACAATAAACACAGTTCCACTTTGAAGATAAATAACAATTCATATTATTTATGGTTTCGTGATAACAGAATTTTATTTTTGTTTTCATAATTGTTCTTTTTACTACTTCTCAAGAGGGCATTTTTATTAAGTTTCCAATGGTCCACAACGTAGATCAAAGCATGCATACATATCGAATGTATTTTGTTATTACTATAAGTATTGAAAGCCGTTGTATTAAGAGAGACTCTTTTTGGTAGTCTTTGGCCTTTGTTCGAAAAACAGAATTTTGAAAAATTGTTCTTTGAGCTAAGTTATAAGTTTGCCACTTTTTTCTTTTGTCTTCATTTTTTCTTGTAAAATTTCCCACTTTTCTTTGAAGGTGTTATTATAAGAATTAGCAAAATAGAAAAAAGAATAAAAAAAGAACGCCTGGGCGGTATAAAATAAATTTCTGAAAGATATTGCCAGGGAATGTTGGAAAATTTAATAAATAAAAAGAAATGTTTAATATTTATTTTAATTAATTACTTACTTAAAAAGCATCATATTCACTCCTCTGAGACATTTGTTTTGTTTTACGGCAGTAGAGACGTAAAACGTTTCTAGAAATTTCTGATTTAATTATTCAGACTCTTATCTTTAGAGAAAAAAATTAAAAATCATACGAGTAAAATATTTTTTTTTTTCAGATTTCATAAAATTAGATAACGAGGAGGTCGACCTAGTAAAAAATATTTCCCCAAATATATTTAAAAAAAAAATTATTCTAAACATAAATTCATCTAAAGGTGAATAAGTATCAAAATTGTCGTGAAAATTTGACTATTAATTGATTTTTTATAGAGTTCTAATATTTTTATGTAGTAATGATACTGACTATGGATCAAATACTTATTGATAAACTTACTTAATTCCTGAAATATCTGTCACGTAAGAAGTGACGTAGTTTCGGTTACAGAAAAAATACAGACCGAATCTCTATTGTTAATAGATTTATTCGTTATATTCATTTCTTTTTAAGATATGTTCTTTTCTTTTATTATATTCACTCCATACAAAGTCAACAAAAGCATAAGCTGGTGTTCTTTTATTGGAGTCTGAGAGACAACAAGTCTCCTCAGATCTTCAGGACTCTTCTTAGTATTCTAGCCGAATTCAACAATGCTGTTGTCTAGATGGTCTCAATTCTTCTTCTGATTTCCAGTTTCTCTAGACTGTTTTCTAAGCTTTTGGGGACCGTTCCAATATTATTATTATTATTATTATTATTATTATTATTATTATTATTATTCATTCCTTTTGAGTTTTCACATCAGTGTTAGCTGATGGTCTTCCATTGGAGTCTGAGTGACAGCAAGTCTCCTCAGGTCTCCAGGACTCTTCTGAGTATTCTGGTAGATTGCAGCAGTGTCTTGAATGGTTTGAATTCTTCCTCTGATTTCCAAACTTTCCAAACCCTTTTTCAATCCTTTTGGGACCGTTCCAAGTGCACCAACTACAATTGGTATAACTTTCACTTTCATATTCCATAACTTTTTCAGTTCTCTGGCAAGGTCAAGATATTTGTCCATTTTTCATTTCCCTTTAGCTTTACCCTGTGATCTGCTGGAACTGCAAAATCCACCAGTTAAAAAGTTCTTTCTTTTTTTATCAACACTAGGTCTGGTCTTCTTGCTGGGATAAGGTGATCCGTTTTTATTTCAAAGTCCCAGAGAATTTTATGCGTTTCGTTCTCAAGAACAGATTCTGGTTTATGCATATACCATTTTGTTGTATGGTCAAAATTATATTTTTTGCATAATTCGCATTGGATCACCTTCCCAACCCAGACGTGTCTAGTTTTGTATTCTCGTTTTGCTAGTTTGTTACATTCGCAGAGTATATGGTTTACAGTCTCATCTGTATTACCACAAAGTATACATTTACTATTTTGTTGGGTCTTATCAATTTTCACTTTGATATAGTTTGTCCTTATGGCATTATTTTGTGCAGCAATTATTAATGATTCTGTTTCTCTTTTGAGGTTTCCTTTTCTTAACCATGTCCAAGTCTTTCCATGTGCAACTTCTTCGATTTGTTGTTTGAAGTGTCCATATAATTGTTTTTCTTCCCATTTTTATTTTCTAGTCTTTGTTGTTTTTCTGTTGTCCATCTGTCACTTCTACTATTGTTGGTCGCCATAAGTAATTTGTCTTTGCTCTTTCTTGTGTAATCCTCAAGTTGTTGGATAGTGGTTTCTACTCAGTCCTCTATGTTGGCAAAACCTCTTCCCCCTTCCTTTCTTGACACATATAATCTATCTCTATCGTCTCTAGAGGGAAGAGCCTTGTGCATGGCCATTAACTTTCTCGTTCTTTGGTCAATCTGTTTGAGTTCTTCTTTTGTCCATTTTAAGAATGGTCCTGAGTATCTTATAATGGGGACGGCCCGGGTATTGATACCTTTGATCAGATTTCTGCTGTTATGTTTGGTTTCTAGAAGTTTTCTAGGTCTCCTGAGATATTCTTTTTTAACTTTTCCTTTTATTTCTGTTTGCTTGATATTGTCCGCTTCTAAAATTCCTAAGTATTTGTAACTTTCATTTTCATCAAGTGATTTTATAGTGTCCTGATTTGTTTCAGTTGTATTCCATTAATCAATTTTCTTTCACCCTGTTTCATTACTAGCATAGCACATTTTTCAATTCCAAATTCCATTCCTATATCTTGGCTATATATTCTAATAGTTTGTACCAGGTTTTCTAATTCTTTTTCATTTTTTGCAAATTTTTTTATGTCATCCATGAACATAAGGTGGTTTATCTTTTCTTGTGGGTTAGTGAATTTGTATCCCCCTGTACACTTTTTAAGTATATGATTGAGAGGCATCATTGCTATAATGAACAGTAGTTGTGATAATGAGTCTCCTTGGAAGATACCTCTGTGGAGTTTTACTTCTGCCAGGGATTGTTTTCCGGCTTTTAATTGAACTCTCCAGCTTTCCATGGCTTTTTCAATGAAATTTATGATGTTGTTGGAAATTTTGTACATTTTTAAACATTCTAAAATCCAGGTATGTGGGACCATGTCATATGCTTTTCTGTAGTCGATCCAGGCCATTGCAATATTTTTTTCCTTTAAGAATGTATTGGTCTATATACAGTAAATCGTGTGTTCCTCTTTTTCCCTTGCGGCATCCTTTCTATTCTTCTGGGAAAAGGTTACGCCAATTGAGTGAAAAGTATATTTCTTCTTTTATAACAGCAGTCAATATTTTCCACATCATGGGTAGACAAGTTATTGGTCTATAATTGCTGGGGATTTCCTTTTTGTGGGTCTTTCTGGATTAGGGTAGTTATTCCTCTTGTAATCCATTCGGCTACTTCTGTTTCTTGTAGACATCTGTTCAGTCGCTGGGCCATTCTTTTGTGGATAGAAGTACATTTTTTTAACCAGAATCCATGTATGCCATCGTGGCCTGGTGTTTTCCAATTTGTTACTTACTTGAGTACCGATTTGAGCGTAATTAGTACCGTTATTATTATAATTATAATTATAATTATTATTATTATTATTATTATTATTATTATTATTATGTTTTTTCACAACTGTCGTAGCTAGTGGCTCACTGGAGGCTGAGTGACATTAAGTCTCCTCAGGTCTCCAGGACTCTTCTGAGTATTCTAGCTGATCCCAACAGTGCTGTAGTCTGGATGGTCTCGGTTCTTCCTCTGATTTCCAGTTCACCCAAATTCTGTTCCAGGGCTTTGTGAATTGTTCCAAGTGCACCAATTACAATTGGTACGACCTTTACCTTCATGTTCCACAGCTTCCTCAGTTCTCTGGCAAGGTCCAAGTATTTGTCTATATTTTCGCTTTGTTTCATTTTCACTCAGTGATCGGCTGGGACATCAAAATCTACGAGATGGCAGATTCTCTCTTTCTTGTCAATTAATACTAGGTCCGGTCTCCTGACTGGGATTAGATGATCCGTCTATACCTCGAAGTCCCAGAGAATTTTGTGCGTCTCGTTCTCTAGGACAGGTTTAGGTTTGTGCATATACCATTTGGTTGTATGGTGAAAATTGAATTTCTTGCACAGTTCCCAGTGGATCACCTTTCTCACAGTGTCGTGGCTAGTCTTATACTCTCTTTGTGCTAGTTTTCTGCATTCGCTTATCATATGATTGACTGTTTCGTCTCTATTTCCACACATTCTGCACTTGCTATTCCGCTGCTTCTTATCTATTTTTGCATTTATATAGTTTGTTTTAATGGAATTGTCTTGTGCTGCGATTATAAGGGATTCGGTTTCTCTTTTGAGGTTTCCTTTTCTTAACCATGTCCATGTCTTCTGATGTGATATTTCCTGAGTTTGGCGCTTAAAGTACCCGTGAGGTTGTTTTTCTTTTTTTTCTTTTTTAATGTATTTCTGTTTGTCACTGTGTTGCAAATGCTTTTTTTGGCTGCTGCAATTAGTCTTTCCTTACTGTTCTTAGCGTATTATTATTATTATTATTATTATTATTATTATATTATATGTCGGCGGGGTGGCCTAAAGTCGGTATTAGCCAGAAGGAGTCTATCCACTTTTCACTAGCGTTAGACCAAGGGAATAGTTTTGACGTCTGAGGTGGAGTGCCACACCTACCACTAGCCCCTCACTTAACCGCACTGATCCCTGTGCTACTCATACGCTGAGTTGGCGAGGGCAGGTATCGAGCCAGGAACCTTGTGTTTCCTATGCGGACGCTCTGCCGACTAAGCTAAAATAAACAGAATTATATATACTGTGCTAGTGACCTAGATTTTAACTGTGTGAGTTAGTACACATGCTCGGAATGTAAGTACTGAACAAAATGATAAACGAACAGATGTGAATAACACGACCTCATGCCATAATACACCATAGAAAATTTGTTTATCTTTGAGCTTTCTTTCACTTTCATTCTAGTTTTAAATATATAGATTAAATAAACATCATGACGTCATCAGATCCAATGTATCAATTGTTTGTCTACCCGATATCCTTGTAATTATAAACCTTAGCTAGATACATCCGCTTCGATATTATATAGCGTGAAGCATTATCTCAACATTAGAAAGATGTATCTAAATGAAAGAAAAAAACAGAAGAACAAATTGAGTTCTATTAAAATATGTCTTTCCCGGAAAGCAAATAATTAGACATTGCGGGAAATGGTTTCTAATGGTCGCCTAATTGTCTTCATTTGTACATTTACTACAAATAATTAATGGATGTCTACTGCGCTTTTCATTAAAGACAACCATAGGATGGTTAATGCAGACACCACTGATTATTCGTACTAGCAAAAACTAAACACCCTCCTGTCGGTGTAAAAATAGATTTTTTAAAAGATATTGCCTGAGGAGAGTGTGAAAATTAAATGAATAAAATAAAACGTTTAGTATTTTTTTAAAAGATTAATTACTAAAACAGCATCATATTCATTCTACTCGACTGAGATATTTGTTTGTTTTACGACTGTCGAGACCCCCCAAACATTATTTTTAATTATTTAGACTCTTATTTCTGTTTTAATTATTTAGACTCTTATCTTTAGAGAAAAATTTAAAAATCGAACGAGTAAAATATATTTTGTTCGGATTTTATAAAATTAAATAAGGGTGGGCGTCGACCTAGTAAAAAAAGAATCCCCTAATATATTTTAGAAAAATATATTTTAAACATAAATTCATCTAAAGGTGAATAAGTATCGGAAATCTCGTGAAAATTTGAGAATTAATTGATTTTTCACAGAATTTTTAAGATAGTAAAGATACTAACTATAAATTAAATACTTATTAAACTTACTTAATTCCTGAAATGATTTTCACGTAAGCAGTAACATTTTTTCGGTGACAGAAAAATAGAGACCGAATCTCTATTATCAATGAATATGCAAATATATTATCATCATATCACGCTAGTAGCCCCGATATCCATGACAATCTCACACCGAACGTCCCTGTCATTCATTGTTCTCGGGAGGTCCTCTGTGCAGCATCCAGTATCCATGTAGAATTGGTCAATGTAGGTATTTGTTGAACGGCTCGTATTTGTATGTCCAAGAGCTGGTTTCAACAGAAGGACGTTACTTACAAGTTCGTCCTTGCTTCTCCAGAAATTTCCAGCATGTCTTGTTGGTCTCACTGGGATGGTTTCTGCGTTTGGAGGCAAGTGGTTGTATAGCTGCTTCCTTGAGGGATGTTAATCATATGATATGTTTAAGATCGCACGCAGCGTTCTTGTGCAACTGACACCCATCTCATTCTTTAGGCGCTTCGTTAAGGTCCAAGTGGTACAGCTCATATCTCCCTGACAAATCAAAACTGATATATCACTAGGTTCCGAGTTCGATACTGGCCCTCGCCAACTCAGCGTATGAGTAGCACAGGGATTTGTGCGGTAAAGTGAGGGGCTGATGGTAGGTGTGGTGCTCCACCTCAGACGCTAAAACAATCTCGTTGGTCCTGGATAGGTGATAGATTTCTGGTTGATACCGACTTTGAGCCACACCCACGACTTTACTTTTACTTCACACACACACACACACACACACACACACACACACACACACACACACACACACACACAAAGGAGCGAGGCATGTTTTAGATCCTATTATATATGGACTAGGTTGGCTTGAAAAAGAAAAAAATGGAGCAAGGACAATTTAAAACTATATATAATATATATATATATATATATATAGAGAGAGAGAGAGAGAGAGAGCGAGAGAGAGACAGAGAGAGATGGTTGAGGTCTGTTTTTAGATCCTATCATATTTGGACTAAGTTGGCAAGAAAAAGAAAAAAAACGGGTAAGTTCCATTATTTTGGCCTATCTCTCCTAAAGCCAGAACTGCAGCTTCTGTCAATTTGACGATCGATTGAAACTGATGGCTCATTCCTGAGATGAACATTTTGTTTGCTTAATCCGCATTGTCTATTTGAAGAACATTTCTTCCTCTTCTTTTTCCATCTGACACTCTCTCGGTCTATTGATTTTCGAAGCAGTGTAGTCGGCCGGATTGCATGTCAAGCTAAACAGGCTGGCCATTATCTTAAGTAAACCCGTTCGCTCTACAATTTATCATTCCGAGACGGATGTCTTTCCTCCTCATCGCTTTAAACTTTTTCATCAGTAGTGTCCACTATTTCTTTCATCTTTATGCTCGATTTCCTTCGTTAATACCGATATTATTATTATTATTATTATTATTATTATTATTATTATTATTATTACTATTATTATTATTATTATTATTTGCGTTTTTCACACCAGCCTTAACTGATGGTATTTCAATTGAGTCTGAGTGACAACAAGTCTCCTCAGGTCTCCAGAACTCCTCTGAGTATTCTAGCCGATTGCAGCAATAGTTTTTGGGTCCGTTCCAAGTGCATCAACTACAATTGGTATCACTTTGACCCTCATATTCCACCGCTTTTTCAGTTCTCTGGCAAGGTCCAGGTATTTGTCCATCTTTTCTTTCCCCTTCATCTTCAATCTGTGATTTTCTGGAACCGCAAAATCTACCAGTTGACAAGTTCTCTTTTTTTGTTAATCAATGCTAGGTATTATTATTATAATTTTTTCACCCCTTCCATAGCCGGTGGTTCACTGGAGGCTGAGTGGCAGCAAGTCTCCTCAGGGCTAATCTTCTGAGTGTTCTAGCCGATCTTAACAAAGATGTAGTTTGGATGATCTCGATTCTTCCTCTGATTTCCAGTTCATCAAAATTCTTTTCCAGACCTTTGGAGACCGTTCCAAGGGCACCAATTACAACTGACACAACCTTCACCTTCCTATTCTTCAGCTTTCTCCATTCTCTGGTAGGGTCCAAATATTTTTATATCTTTTTGTTTTCTTTCAGTCTCTCTCGGTGGTAAGCCGGGACATCAAAATCAACGAGATGGCAGTTTCTCTTCTTCTTGTTAATCAATACTAGGTCTGGTCTCCTGGCCGGGATTAGGTGATCTGTCTGTATCTCGAAGTCACATTTGTTTCATTCTTCATGACAGATTCAGGCTTGTGCATGGATTTCTTGCACAATTCCCAGTGGGTCACCTTTCCTACACAGTCGGGCATAGTCTTTTAGTCTCTTAGTGCTAGTTTGCTGAATTCGCTTATTATATGATTAATCGTTACGTCTCTGTTTCCCAACAATCTGCACTTTCTAATCTGCTATGTATTATCTATTTTTGCCTTTATAGTTCATTCTTATGGCATTGTCTTGTGCTGCGATTATAAGAGATTCAGTTTCTCTCTTGAGGTTTCCTCTTCTTAACAATATACTTGTCTTCTAATGTGATATCTATTATTATTATTATTATTATTATTATTATTATTATTATAAAAACTAGCAAAAATGTACCCCAGGCGGTGCAAAAATTAATTTTTGTAAAGTATTGCCTGAGGGGATGGGAGTTAAAAATTCATTGTCAGAAAGTTTGTACCATAAGTAAATAAAATCCTAAAATTTATATAGTAAAAAAAAGAGTAAAAAAAACAATAAAACAATTTGAAATTGAAACTTAGTTCTGATAACTTTAAATATACATTAAAATAAAACACACTATATATAAATATATAATACCGGGCATTTATTTATTAAAACTTGTTTTAAAAAAGAGGATCATCTAAGGTTGCTTGCTAAAATTCTGAGTGTATTTATGTTATGTCGTTTCGGTAATGTGACGTAAGCAGTGAGGTACCTTGGTTTACAGACAAATAGAGATCGAATCTCCATTATTAATAGATATCTTAGCAGCTCAAGAATATAGCAGCTAACACCTGATATCACCTCGCAGCCAATATCCTCAAATTTC
>CM042139.1:62839462-62876962 GCA_023376005.1 Doryteuthis pealeii
AGGGATGGAATTTGAAATCGAAAAATGTGCTATGCTTATAATAAAACGGGGTGAAAGAAAACTAATGAATGGAATACAACTGAAACAAATCAGGACACTATAAAATCTCTTGAAGAAAATGAAAGTTACAAATACTTAGGAATTTTAGATGCGGACAATATCATGCTAGCAGAAATGAAAGGAAAAGTTAAAAAAGAATATCTCAGGAGAACTAGAAAACTTTTAGAAACCAAACATAACAGCACAAATCTGATCAAAGGAATTAATACCTGGGCTGTCCCCATTATAAGATATTCAGGACCATTCTTAAAATGGACAAAAGAAGAACTCAGACAGATCGACCAAAGAACGAGAAAATTAATGACCATGCACAAGATTCTCCACCCTAGAGATGATAGAGATAGATTATATGTGTCAAGAAAGGAAGAGGGAAGAGGTCTTGCCAACATAGAGGAATGCGTAGAAACCACAATCCAACAACTTGAATACTACACTAGAAAGAGCAAAGACAAACTACTTATGGCGGCCAACAATAGTAGAAACGGCAGATGGACAAACAGAAAAACGACAAAGACTAGAAAATAAAAATGGGAAGAAAAACAATTATATGGACACTTCAAACAACAAATAGAAGAGGTTGCACATGAAAAGTCTTGGACATGGTTAAGAAAAGGAAACCTCAAAAGGGAAACAGAATCCCTTATAATTGCTGCACAAAATAATGCCATAAGGACAAACTACATCAAAGTGAAAATTGATAAGACCCAACAAAATAGTACATGTAGACTTTGCGGTAATAGAGATGAGACTGTAAACCATATACTCTGCGAATGTAGCAAACTAGCACAACGAGAATACAAAACTAGACACGACTGGGTTGGGAAGGTGATCCAATGGGAAATATGCAAAAAATTAAATTTTGACCACACAAATAAAATGGTATATGCATAAACCAGAATCTGTTCGCATAAAATTCTCTGGGACTTTGAAATAAAAACGGATCACCTCATCCCAGCAAGAAGACCAGACCTAGTGTTGATAAAAAAAAAGAAAGAACTTGTCAACTGGTGGATTTTGCAGTGCCAGCAGATCACAGGGTGAAGTTAAAGGAAAATGAAAAAATGGACAAACATCTGGACCTTGCAAGAGAACTGAAAAAGTTACGGAATATGAAAGTGAAAGTGATACCAATTGTAGTTGGTGCACTTGGAACAGTCCCAAAAGGATTAGAAAAGGGTTTGGAAAGTTTGGATATCAGAGGAAGGATTGAAACCATTCAGAACACTGCACTGCTGCAATCTGCCAGAATACTCAGAAGAGTCCTGGAGATCTGAGGAGACTTGCTGTCACTCAGACTCCAGTGAAAGACCATCAGCTAATGCTGATGTGAAAACTCAAAAGAAGTAAATAATAATAATAATAATAATAATAATAATATAATAATAATAATAAATTGGAGAGCCTTGTACAAACTATTAGGATATATAGCCAGGAT
The DNA here is from genome assembly GCA_023376005.1 of Doryteuthis pealeii. Lineage (NCBI taxonomy): Eukaryota > Metazoa > Mollusca > Cephalopoda > Myopsida > Loliginidae > Doryteuthis > Doryteuthis pealeii. Next base: position 62,840,958 of record CM042139.1, read on the forward strand.
ATAGGGATGGAATTTGGAATCGAAAAATGTGCTATGCTTGTAATAAAAAGGGGTGAAAGAAAACTATTAAATGGAATACAACTACCAAATCAGGAAACTATAAAATCTCTTGATGAAAATGAAAGCTACAAATACTTAGGAATTTTGGAAGCGGACAATATCATGCAAGCAGAAATGAAAGGAAAAGTTAAAAAGGAATATCTCAGGAGAACTAGAAAACTTCTAGAAACGAAACTTAACAGCAGAAATCTGATCAAAGGAATTAATACCTGGGCTGTCCCCATTATAAGATACTCAGGACCATTCTTAAAATGGACAAAAGAAGAACTCAGACAGATAGACCAAAGGACGAGAAAATTAATGACCATGCACAAGGCTCTCCACCCTAGAGATGATAGAGATAGATTGTATGTGTCAAGAAAGGAAGGGGGAAGAGGTCTTGCCAACATAGAGGAATGCGTAGAAACCACAATCCAACAACTTGAAGATTACACAAGGAAGAGCAAAGACAAATTACTTATGGCGACCAACAATAGTAGAAACGGCAGATGGACAAACAGAAGAACGACAAAGACTAGAAAACAAAAATGGGAAGAAAAACAATTATATGGACGCTTCAAACGACAAATAGATGAGGTTGCACATCAAAAGACTTGGACATGGTTAAGAAAGGGAAACCTCAAAAGAGAAACAGAATCACTTATAATTGCTGCACAAAATAATGCAATAAGGACAAACTACATCAAAGCGAAAATTGATAAGACCCAACAAAATAGTAAATGTAGACTTTGCGGTAATAGAGATGAGACTGTTAACCATATACTCTGCGAATGTAGCAAACTAGCAAAACGAGAATACAAAACTAGACACGACTGGGTTGGGAAGGTGATCCACTGGGAATTATGCAAGAAATTAAATTTTGACCACACAACAAAATGGTATATGCATAAACCAGAATCTGTTCTTGAGAACGAAACGCACAAAATTCTCTGGGACTTTGAAATTAAAACGGATCACCTTATCCCAGCAAGAAGACCAGACCTAGTGTTGATTAACAAAAAAAGAAAGAACTTGTCAACTGGTGGATTTTGCAGTGCCAGCGGATCACAGGGTGAAGTTAAAGGAAAATGAAAAAATTGACAAATATCTGGACCTTGCCAGAGAACTGAAAAAATTATGGAATATGAAAGTGAAAGTTATACCAATTGTAGTTGGTGCACTTGGAACAGTCCCAAAAGCATTAGAAAAGGGTTTGGAAAGTTTGGATATCAGAGGAAGGATTGAAACCATTCAGAACACTGCACTGCTGCAATCTGCCAGAATACTCAGAAGAGTCCTGGAGACCTGAGGAGACTTGCTGTCACTCAGACTCCAGTGAAAGACCATCAGCTAACACTGATGTGAAAACTCAAAAGGAGTAAATAATAATAATAATAATAATAATAATAATAATAATAATAATAATAATAATAAGAAGAAGAAGAAGAAGAAGAAGAAGAAGAAACATTTTTTCTCTGATTTTACGAAATATACTTTGCATATTTTTTTGCATATTCAAAAATATCATCTTTAAATCTATATTAAACGACTCAGATTTCAAATGTATGAAACACATTTCTATGTTATCTTAAAGAAAATATCGAATCTTTGTGTGAATTCGGTGGTAAAATATCCTCAGCGATGATTTATTTAATTGTTGTTTACTCAGGTTTAAAGATCAGATTAAAAAATTGCAAAAGATATACATTTTGGGATTTCTAAAAAAATGAACTTTACGGGATGCTATGACCGTTTGGAAAATTAAAGTAGATAAAACATTAAAATCAAAACAACAATGTTTATTATGCTCAACTGGAAAAGGAAAAAACAAAAACATTTAGTACGATTACAATTTTTGTTTCATATTAGAAAATATATATTATCATGAGAGTAGTTTTTATTCAATGATTCTTCCTCTACTTTCTCTTTCACTTTCAATTGAGAATTACAAAAAAAAAAAAGATATCGACTTTCTCAATGCTAGAATTATTCTGGTTTTCTGAAAATATATTCATTGAAGAATCATACCGTGTTGGATTTAACTGTCAAAGTATCACAGACACATACAGAAACACAAACATACAGACACACACAGACACATATAGATATATTTGAGTGATGTCTACAATATAATATAAGATAAAGTCGTCGGAAAAATCAGTGTCAGTCAGAGAGTTAGGGAGTCTATGTTCTTTTCACTAGCGCTAGACCAAGGAGATTGTTTTAGTATTTGAGGTGGGGCACTACACTTAACATCAGCTCCTCACTTTACCGCGCAGATCCCTGTGCTACCCATGCGCTGAGTTGACGAGGGCCGGTATTGAACCCAGAACCTTGTAGTAACTAGGCGGACACCCTATCAACTGAGCTAAGAGATAGATAGATAGATAGATAGATAGATAGAGAGAGAGAGAGAGAGAGAGAGAGAGAGAGAGAGAGAGAGAGAGAGAGAGAGAGTCATGTTTTGGTAGGTGTCGAATTATAACTGAGAAAAGTATGGCATTGGTTTGGTTTCTTTGTTTAATAACATCAACCTCCGTGGTATATGAAATACCAAATCAGTCCTCGTAGAAGGATAGTAGTGGTACTATTCAACTAATACCTGCTGATATGTCTGATTAAAGATAAGAAGCAGACTGTTATTTACTAAGATTTCCTTAGATATGTCACATATGCCTCGGGTTGCTTTCAGTACCTGATGTTGGTTAAGTGGTCACAAATCTAAGTATTGAACAGGCTCGTCGTTGTTTATCTTTCAGCGTGACTTGATCAGGAAAACGCCTCAGGTATTTTTTCAATAAGCTTCTACTACTTTTGAATTTGATATCGCACAGTATTATCAAAATTACTTAGAAAAGAGCGAGTTTCAAATATTCATAGATGTACAGCCTCAAAGTGCTTTCGCCCAAGACTTGTTATAGTCTATCTAAGAAAATGTGATACTATATACCCAGATAATTTCCCGTCGCTTTTCTTATAACACACACACGCCCCCATATATATATATATATATATATATATATATATATATTATATATATATATATATATATATAACAGATAAAGTATTCAATACCACTATATATATATATATATATATATATATATATATATATATATATATGATCAACAATTATGAGACATATTTGTTTTGTGTTATTTATTTTATCATGAAGAAAATGTGATACTATAATTTTCCGTCTTCTTTTCTTACAAACACGCACACACATGCACACACACATACAAATGTATATATAATATAAAGAAGATAAAGTACACAATGCCACTACATATATATATATATATATATATATATATATATATATATATATATATATATATATATATGAACATGAACAAAAGTGATAAGACAAATATTTATTTCGTGTAATCTATTTTATGATGGTTCACAACTAGTTCGAACGTAGGTCATCGCCAGAAGAAACATGTTTTTTTGTGTTGGATACAGCTTTTTTGAAATTAAAAAAAATTCTTAAAAGAGATATGTATATAAAAATAGATATGCTATAAGGGAAGGGAAATGGATAACATGCTGGACTGCGACATCGTTGTAAGCAAGCACGAATTTTAGTTTGACTACAATGTTAGTCGGAGTAATACACTTGGGAAAGGTATGGATTCCATTATCTCCCTCGGCTTTGGGTTGAATAGTACTGTTACTTATCGTCTACAGGGATGGTATTGGCATCAAATAATCCATGAAAATTGATATTCCATTAAACAAAGATACCAATCAAAATCACTTTTATCTGATTTAAAGTTCATCCCCGCATTGATGAATAAGACAGAGATTTTTTATCCGTGGGAGCTGAATTTAGGTATACCGTGGGATAGATAAAGAGTTCCTTAAAAAACAAGTGAACATATTTTACTCTAATCAATACAGTTTTAAAATAGGTTTAGTTGAGTCATCCTAGCATCCATTTAGCAAGTCTAGTTGAGTCACCCTGTCTTTTCAAGCTAAACAGACATTAATGTATCTATTCAACCAAACTAACCTTGGTTAGGGTTAAGAATGCATGACAAGCATTAACCCTAAACTATCCCTATTCCCATTGCCCAAATTGACAATTTTATTTTATAAAATAATTAACTGGAAGATATCCTAAATATCTGGAAGAAGACATTCACTTTTCAACCACATTACAGTTCCCAGAAACATTTTTGGTATAACTCATAATTTGGATAGAACGGAAACCCCAACATTGTGAAAAGTTATCGAATTCAGTTATTTGTTTGAAAACACCTATCTCAATTGAAATATATGTAACAATTGATTGTGAAGCAAATAATCAGTATTCATATTTACCTACCCCTCCGCACGAAGAGGATGTGACATGAGGTTAATTTCATAAGCGGAGTTTACCAAGTTTTAAACAGAGTTTTCTTTCTCCTAAACTGTTTGCCTATTAAGGTTAAATAGCCCAGGCCGACCTACTATTTACCCATAACTGGAAGGAGAATTGTTGGATTCATACCTTTCCTAAGGGTATTAGCGCAATGAGAAATGTAAATAGCCTCGTCCAGGATTTGATCCCGTCACATTGGGTTCCTTTCCAACGATGGTAACCGTTACACATCCACCCGCCTCCTAGAAAATAATCAGTATTCGGCAAGTACACAATTGTCTTTCTTATGAGAATATTAAATACGGCAAAAAAGGGATAGTTTCATGTCAGCCAAACAAATTAATAGAAAATCTGTTGTTGCACCCGAAGTTTAAAGCATTAAAGACAAATTATTTGATTTTTCCTCATGTTGAATCTTAAGATATGATTGCTATAAAAGCAAATAAAAAAAATTAGTGTGCGAGGTAAATATCCTGATAAACCGCCATTCTGGGCGGGGATCCCGTGGCTCCGTTCACTGGACTGGTGTTAAATTAAAGGCGAGCTGCCAGGGGGGCCATCGCTCAGGGCTGGGTTTATTACCCAGTGCCTGAGGTGCCCCTCTTGAGGTGTAATGCCGGTGGGATCCACGCATTTTTGTGCCCGCCATCTCATGAGCTTCGGTTAGTGGGTAGTCCCACATTAATATGGCCTTGTGCCTGACCAGCATACATGGTACAGTCTGCACTTGTTCCTCTAACGAGAAGTTAATGTTAATGCTAGCATTATTGTTTTTTTTAACTTGTTTAATTTGAACTAGTTCATTTTCAGATTTTAAAAATCTATATATTCATAATAGTGTTCCTAAATCTCCCGTCCGTTATCATCCTGCACCAAACCTCTGGTTAAAAATGAGACCGTCCAAGTGGTCCAAGATGCAATGCGAACAAGTAAATCCCAATTTAAAAGATGAAACACTCTAAATGGCTTTGAGTTGCTTAAATGCCCAAAGTAAAATTAAAATGAATTGAGAAAAATAAAGAAGTTACATATTTGTTTTATTTATAATATTTAAATTACAAATCATTCTTTCTGGGTAAAATAGCTCCTCTTGATTTTTGTTTCGTTTTGTGGAAATTTCTTGGCTCCCGCTAGTTTGAATTAATACAAATGTATAAATTTACATCTGATAACCTTTTTTCTGATCTTATGATTCTGGAGATTGTGTGTTTTTCTGTCTGTTATCGAGATTATATTACTACTCCAGACACAATATTCTTAGTTATTTACATCACATTATCCGTGATTTTATTTACATCTCAATTATTATTTTACCTCATTGATACTGTTGACCATATATACATACCAATAACGTGCAATTGCATTTATATATACAACAAAATTGCTGTTTACAGTGTGAAGGTTAATTTGCATATAGATATTAAAAAATTGAAATCATTTAATATATACTCAGTATTATTAATTTCTAATTGTTTGGTTTTATCTTAATGAATATGGACAAAAATCTCAGGGATAAATCTTAAAAGAACTCCATTTACAAGAAGAAAAAACTGTAATTTCATAATATTCAATTTAGGAAAATTTCGCTATGAAAGACGGGAGTAATTGAAGAGTAATTTTTAGTTGTTTTATTTTTCGATTATATCCCCTCTGTTTTAAGTCTTTTATCTGCATTCTTATTTAGTTTCCTTAGTCTTTCTAATATAATATCATATTTTATTACATTAAAACTGAAGTACTTGCCCCCGAGTGGTGCATATATTTGCTAGTAAAGATAATGTTGTTATGTTTAATATTTGTCATGTATAATAGATCTCTTATCGGCGTATGCAAATTTTGGACACTTTAGGTTCTCATTGAAGCGAGGGAATATTTAAAAGATCAGAAAGAGAAAACAGAACCAAAAGGCAATTTCCAACAAGGACTTATTGACGAAGATTTTGTCCAAAAAATAGCAAAAAGTCCAGCAGAAACAGAGAATAGACAGGCAGATTGAAAAACAGCAACAACAAGGTTCCTCACATCGTGCCTCTGTTATATACTCTTCATCTCTGGTATATAATTGGAGAGAGAGAGAGAGAGAGAGAGAGAGAGAGAGAGAGAGAGAGAGAGAGAGAGAGAGGGAGAGGGAGGGAGAGGGAGGGAGAGGGAGAGGCTCCCATAAGGGGATGATGAGGGGATGATATATTTATTCTTACTTGTTTTGTCTTTTGCTTGCTAACTCAGCGGTCGCCATATTCTTCAGGGCTGATTCTTACTCTGGTGAGTTCTGCTGTTGGGCTTCTTCTGGGGTTGATTTCTTTTCTGTTCGGCTGGACAATCTTCTCATCTCTTGTTTTAATAAACTAACAAGTCTTCGTTGTTTTCTTTATAGCTTTTATTAAAACACCCCCAGCCCAAAACCACGAGGTGAGAAGCGAACCTTGAGATAACACCCTCTCTCTAACCTGATTCTGGTCTCACACGTCTAATCGGTGCGTTTTTCCCGGAGTTCAAGTGAAAGTCCCCAAATGCCAATCATGCCAACGGTAATTTTCCTTTTAACTCCCTCCGATTTTGAATTTTATAACAAACTCTGATTCAAAATTTGTACTAGTCACAGTACTTACATTATTCATTGGCTATCCATGAAGTATGTAACACCTCTACATCCGATTTTTTCCCACGGAAGTCTTTCAGTGAATACAAAATGCATGACAGTTTTTAGCCAGGGAGCTAAAAGATATTATATGTAACTTATTGGTGTAATGTATCATCCAAACTTGGGGCGTGCCTTGCTAATGTCTTTATATTATACCTTCAACACATTGTTTATTTTTTCATGCAAGTATTAATTTAAAGACATTATCATTGATAAATCAAAACATTGATAGGAAAAAGGCTTGAGTGAAAGTACCCAGCCATCGAAAGCATGTCGATATTTATGAAAATCTCATCTGCCTTGGTGTTGATTGAAGTTGATAAGGACACTTTGCAATACCATGGGGTTACAGAGGAAAAGAGTAAAAGATAATAAAAGAAAGGGACCATTGCACCACTTAACTTCCACCAGAAAGCTGGTCACTGAAAATAGATCCCCCATTTTTTTGGTTCCTAAAATTGGTGCAGCTGGAGTTTTTTTTTCTAGCAGTATATGTTGCTACTGCTTTGGAATAATTCAACAGTGAAAATGCTGTTAAGGCAGTTAGTAAAAACTATGGCTGTGAGGCAGGGCTTGTTACATCACAGAAAAAAAAAGTTAAAAGGAAGTTGCTCACCATTGGCTATTCACTCAATTGAAACGAATTTGCATTTAGAGCTATTTTTTAAGTCCAGTGATGGAACGACAAGAAGCCTTACTACTTCTACTTGTCACCTAGGAAAACCTGATTACCAGAATTTGCCCCAGGTAGAGTTTGCCATTATCAGAGCCCCTGTGGATAATCTATATCGTACTGCAATGGCAATGGATGATTTAAGTTGTGAGCAGCGACTACATTTAGAATATGCAGCGGGAATTTCACGAGGGAAGGTGACTAGTAGATTTGCAACATGTGAAATTGGGCCTCTCAATCACACAAGGTGGATGCCTTTATCCACCAGATTAATGTACTTGTGAAACATAAGTATGTGATTAATTACACAGCCTTGGTTATTCATAGGTGATATAAATGTAGTTAGTTAATTTTCAATGCCTCTCAAATCCTCTCTCATGAGACCGCAGAGAGGCAAACATTATTCCAGTGACGAGGAAGTGAAATCTGTAGTGAAGCAGTGGCTCAAAGAACAGTCAACAGAATTTTACGGGGCATGGATACATGCTCTCATTTAAAGGTGGAACATTGCTATTGAGAGAAACAGAGACTATGTGAAGAAGTAGGGATGTGATCCACAGAGAAATAAATTCATTTTTATATAGAATACATATTCCTGTGTGGGTAATTATACCTGTTCTAAACAAAATGGCATTACTTTTGACTAACCATCGTATATCTTCAATATGACGCAGAGAATAAAGCAACAATCGACCGGAATATAGAATATTTAATTTAAGAATTTCTGGCATATTTTTTTTTTTTTGGCTTTGCTTCCAGAAAAAAATTCTTCAAGTCAGATCAATCGTATGTGTGGGAATAGACTTTAAAATGTTTTCCATAAGGTAAGTAAACATCTAAGTAAAAAAAAGTAAAGTCGTCCGGGTAGCCTAAAATTGGTATCAGCAAGACAGCAAAGGAGTCTATCCCTATTTAACTTATACTAGACCAAAAAGATTGTTTTAGCGTGGTGGAGCGCCACACCTACAATCAGCTGCTTACTTTACCACACAGATCTCTAGGTGGACGCTCTACCAACTGAGCTAAACCGGTCCTACTCATAATATATTATATCAATATACGAAAATGATTTCAATTACATCACAAATATATAACCAAATATGGGTAAATTTTCCAATATTTTTTTGTTTCAGAAATAGTGAGACATTAAAGAGACTTTTAAATATTGCACTCATTAGCTTTGAAATTACACACAGGTCATATTTAATTAAACTCTGACAGAGTTGAGTTTGTGAATCTGTAGAAGTTTTTTTTCAAATAATGAACTAGTAGAATCTTTGATGAATAAAAACGATATTGGAGTTTCCTATTTTAACTGCACATATAAAAAGTGTGGAAAGAACAGCAAAGATTAATAATTGAAACTTCTAAAACAGTACGTGGACAAAAAGCAAGACACAAGCACATGATTACGCAATCGTTGTGACATCAAATATGAACATCATTTAGTTCAAAAGGAAGTTATACTGAACAATTCAGTTATATTATAATGTAATATATTATATAGTGTAGTTGGTTTTGTGTGATGTTCAATGCAGATTTAGAATATGTTGTCCTTTAATTTGAGCCCATCATTATCTCTATATTAATGTACGTGTTCCTAAGAAAAACGACCATTATCACCTTGCAACATCCTCTGATTGTCTGGTGTTTTTTATCCGCCAATTTCTTATTTATTTATTATGAGTCTTGTCACCTCGGCTAAATAATGGGTCATTCCATTTTTATTATAGATAAAGAAAGGGAAGAAAAAGGACATGTTACACAGAATAATATAATAATAAATAAATAAATACATAAAGAGAGTAGGGGGGAAGATAAAGAGAGGAGATGAGCGCGGAAGATATATAATTAATCTGTTTCAATTGAACATAATGAGAGAGAGAGAGAGAGAGAGAGAGAGAGAGAGAGAGAGAGAGAGAGAGAGAGAGAGAGAGAGAGAGAGAGAGAGAGAGAGAGAGAGAGAGGTGGGGTAGAGGGAGTTAAAACAAGATTTTTTAAATTTTTACATATAGAACTATTTAGCAATCGCTCTTAAGTAAACATATCAAATATTGGAATAATTAAATTACCCTACTGTGGTATATCCATAAGTCCTGCTAGTTAATACATACACACACACACGCACACACCCATATATCTATTATTATACTAAAGCTGATATTTTCAGCTTTCAATGTCTTAAGTCTTTTTTTGCTGGTGACCTTGATCACACGAAATTTGTCATAAATTATTGCTTAGTTTTGGAACTACTTAATGTTTTAAAAAATATCCACTTTAATTGGTTTAATTAGTCGTAATTTGCAATTAAGTCAAATCTTGACCCGTCTCTGTCTTTACATCCTACGTAACTCCCCTTTTTACCCCCAAGGAAGGGGAGTGAAATTGATCACAAGTAATAGTTTTATTACTAAAAAGGCACCAGTCTAACCCCTCCCCTCACCTTCGCTTGTCTTACATTACTTTATTTTCCTCTCTCGACTAAAGGCGAGATGAAAAACACCCGCCAGCAATAAAAATTTTAATGTCTATTTCAATTGTCTTGGTCAATTCATTGAAAAATTGAAAAAAAAAGTACCCAAACTCAGGGAAGTATTCGATTTTAATTAAATTTTCAGTGTTGATTTAGCAATGAATTAATTTTTATTCTATTTTAAAACTTTCTGATTTTTTTCAAGTCACTTAACTTTGACTTCCCTGTTTTTCGGGTACAAAATAACGGTGTGTATATATGTGATTGATACTATTTTCTGCATAAATAAAAACTTAAGACAGAAGGTGAGAATAGAAGAAAAAAAAATTTTTTGGTACTCTTTGCGGGGACCCGTCCCGGCCCCATGCCTCAAAAAATGCTTGCCGGTGGCTGCTGTAAAATAAAAAAGAAAGAAAAAACACCAGTCCATAGCCGAAGCGGTGTTACTTGAATAACAGACTCGGGTTAGGGTTTGGGTTTGAGGTTGGGGTTGGGGTTTAGGATTAGTTTAATGGGATAAATAATTTGGGCTCTGTTTTTTCTAACCCAGAAAAAACAGAACCCAGACATTTTGTAATAAAACTGTTAATTCTAAGTAGGGGTGGGTTTAGAGTTTAGGGTTGGGGTTATGTTTTCGGGAAAAACGCCCTTAGTTGATTGGGTTTTTTTGTTTTGTTTTTTGCAAGTGACACCGCTTCGTCTATGGACTTCAATCGTAGCTGGTGTTTTTTTCAGCAGCCACCGGCTAGCGTTTTTTGGGGCAGGAGGCGGGACAGTTCTCCGCGAAGAGTAACGTTTTTTTTTTAATTTTTAAAAAATCTGCTCGAGTAGTAAATAAGTACCGAAAATCGAAAATAAAATGAAAATGAAAACTAAAAAATAATTTTTGGAGTATTACTTGGGTAATATTTGCGGAGTTCTGTCCTGGAATCCTGCCTCAAAAACTGGTAGCCAGTGACAGCTGAAAAAAGAAAACACCATCTACGATTAAAATCTGCAGCCGAAGCGGTGTAAAAAATAGAGTTAGTGTTTAGGGCTAGGATTGGAGTTGGGGTTTGGGTTTAGGGTTAGTTTTAAGGAAAATAAATAAATAATTTGGGTGACCCAGGAAAAACAGAACCACAAATTTTGTAATAAAACTTAATTTTAACTAAAGGGGGTTGGGGTTGGGTTTTCAGGAAAAACGCCGTAAGTCGTTTTTTTTTTCTCTTTTTTTCAAGTGATACCGCTTCGGCTACGGACTTCAATCGTAGCTGGTGTTGTTTTTTTCAGCAGTCTGCGGCTAGCAGTTTTTACGACAGGAGGCCAGGGTGGAACTCTGCAAAGATTACCATTATTTGTATTATTCAGACTATTGTCCTCATCTCCATTGTTATCTGTACAACGTTTCGGCCGATGTGCCCTCTGGCCTTATTCAGGTATTTCTTGTCGGACACAGGAACCTTCTTGTAATAGGGAGCCATCACAGAACTTTGAACCTAACTCTTTATTCAGCCCACGGGGGTATCCTGTTCTCATTCCACTAACCATAACTGGGGTACAGGTGTTAAGCTATGTTAATTATTATTCTATGTTACTGCTGCCCCTGACCAGGATTGAACCTGTAGTCTAGAGATAACTGTCATTTAGAACTGTCTTAAGCTAACTCCTTTATCTACTAAGTTATGTGTCTAATTGGACAAACCTGTGTGATTTTTTTTCAATCGCAAAAGTTAGAATTTATTTTGTAAAAACGGATTTTAAGTATCGTCTTGGCAGATCAAGATGATCGAAATTGACCGAAAACATTGTTTTAAATGTATCAAAAATAAATTACATGTGTAATATTATTTTGCTTTTTTGCTTATGCTCATTATGTTACTTTTTCGACTTAGACAAAAATTTGACCTTCAATAATCGGTTTAATGAATTTTAATTCATTTTTAAAATGAAAAGCAGACGATATTTTGGCAGATCCTACTCTTTTTCCTAATCCCAATCATCTAGCGAGAGCTTAACGGGTGACCAAAGGGTCACTTTTTGTCTAGTATATATATATATATATATATATATATATATATATATATATATATATATATATGTGTGTGTGTGTGTGTGTGTGTGTGTTAAAAGAAAGAAAATGAATCCGACGGTATGAGTATATATAAAAAGATATGAAAACACCACATGAAATGCTGTTAAAGTGAAAACATTTTATAACTTAGCTTATATTGAACAATTTATTGAACAAATTTTATGAAGATCGTCATCAGAGCTTGTTTATAGTCCGCAACACGGATGACTCAGAAATGGTGTAAACAATTATTCAGTGATTCGCCTATATTTTAATATTTTTTTATTTTTTGAAGTTATCGTTTATTGAATACATTTTTTCAAATTAAATATTTTGCCAACGGTGATTCGTAATTACAATTCTGGTTTCAATATATTTTCTATTCCTTGTATTTGCAAAATTTGGCAAATGTTAGGAATTTAACCTTTGCTGTCAGTTTTTATCATATCAGACCTCAGCTTTTGCATCGTATTGAACGATGATTTAAAAAAAATCTTTTTAAAAAAATAATGTTAAAAATCAACATGTGTTAATATGTATGCGTATAAAAACATACGTTCATGAATTTTCCAAGTGTTCAGTTCGAAGTGAATATACATTTTCCCATCCGGAATTTGCACACGTCACAGAGGTTTCATTTCCTTAGTTTAACTGTTAGGCCACACGGAGCTCCAAGAAAAACACCATTATCTATTTTTCTGTCCATTGCTTCTTTTCAGCTAGATTCCTTCGACTGACCATCACAGCGATCGATCTGCGTGAGAAAAACCAACACGTTTTATGTTTATTTAATCTGATTGCTTCAAACAAAAAATATTCTCGCCGGACAATCGTTTGAACACGAATGAGATGAGACATCTAGTCGTTCGTCCGACAGCGAATGAATTGTTAGTTTTTAATCTTCTACAACCCGGAGGAGTTTTGAATTACAGCATTCTTTAAAAAGGGCTTGCTTCATAAAGCGTACTCTCTTGTACCAGCTAACTCTCATTTACTGCATTCTTGAAAAATCGTGTAAGTCGGCCTTAGAATACATTGACTGTATCCAGCACCAACCAAGGAAGGAGTGTTATGGGTATGACACTAAACTGCATCGGGTGGTGAGGCTCCAGTTCTTGGGAATGTGGCATACTTCTTCTTTAATACATAATCCCATGTTCACTCTTACTCAGAGCATGGCCTACTAATATTATACGGCCCCACATGTTACATTAAGAGGCAAAAATTAACAGGCCGATTGGCCTGATAGTCAATCTGTAGGTTTAGGCTGGAAAATGTTAAAAGTATACAAAAATACACAAACTGTTTTAGATTAACCATTTTTGTAAACAAATTATCGTGAAAAACTTTAAACAATCAATATTTAAATGCAAAAAGTTATGCGTTAGTAATTTTACCAAACTAGCGTCTTAGGCAAAACAGACCGTATACGTGATTGAAAAGCATAAAAACAAGGTAAATCACAGCCGTTTATAATTCGTAGATTAGTGAAAGACAAAGTATAAATAACGTATTTTAATTTTGAAAAGAATTAAAATTAAATTAAAATAATGACTAATAAATTCTAGCGGTATTATTTTATCATTTTCTGTTAAATTTTTAAAGTTACCTTCCTTTCTGCGTCAAGTTTATAAGCGACCTAGAATGAGTCAAAATATAATTAATCTTTTCATATTACATTTCTGAAGAAAAAAAAGAAAACAGTTTGTGTATTTTTGTATACTTTTAACATTTTCCAGCCTAAACCTACAGATTGACTATCAGGCCAATCGGCCTGTTAATTTTTGCCTCTTAATGTAACATGTGGGGCCGTATAATATTAGTAGGCTGTGCTCAGAGGGATACTACCTATAAGGACCCTGTCATATATTCCATATTTCTAATGTCGTTACCAAATGTTTTCAATTTTTTCAATTTCTTATAGATATTTTCATATCCTAGGTTAATGGATCATATTTACAATATTTTTTTATAATTCATCCCTAACAACGTTAGTTTCTTTGAACTTTAATCTGTGTTTTTCAGAATTGATCTGGTTTTTGAACTGAAAGAATTAGTAAAATATTTGTATGACAATTTCAGTACACATTGCATTTCATCACTAGAGTTTAAGATTACATCCCTTTAAAATTGTTGTTTTGTTATATATACGATTTGTAGGTGAATACTTTCTTAGTAAATATGTTTAAACGAATCTTTAGAGTACCAGACAAGAGATGGTAATCAATTTTGCTTTGCAGGTGTATTTTTGTAGACGTATCTTATATCTGATTCCGAATTTTCTGTTTACCATTATTTCTCTCAAGAAGGATAAAATGCCATCTATGTTGACATTTTCAAATAGATATTTCATGCTATTTACGTTGAAAAATCGTTTTTTGACACAAAGCGAAATCTCCACATTCTATGAGAAAGTGTTGAACAGTACAGTATGTTTAACATCTTCCATACCGTGGTAGGTCGTCTTGTTTGCGTATAAAACTGTGAGTATGTCTTTTCTAAATAAAGACTTTTGCACAATTATCATTCATTTACAGTTCCTACTTAATCAGGCTTTTTATCTGTTTTTTTGTTGTTGTTTATTTTATTTTTTTAATTTTTTTTATTTTGATTCTTTATTCTTGTACCTCCTTATTTGGAGTTTCAATATATGTTTTCAGTTACTCTCAGTGAAACCCAAAAATAAACAATTTAAATGTCTTACCTAATAATGGTCGTCAAACTGAGGCTGACCATTCTGATATGTAAGAAAAAAAAAAGCAAAAAAAAAGCAAAGAAATAACAAGAAAGTCATTTCTTTAGATAAGATTAAAAATAAAAACAAGAAAATATTTTGTATGGTGCGGTTGATATGATTTACAGTGAGCAGGGGAGCTTTATTGTAGCGAATTAGTCTAGCTGACCATTAATGATAGATATCATTTACATGAGACCTTATGGCAAAACAAAATTACAAGTGGTGTAGACGTTATCAATGTAGGAACTGGACGGCGAGCCGAGTGCAAATATTGTATTAGCCCCAGGACAGTTTTAACGTTTCCTAATAGTATTTCCTAAAATTCAAATCTTTTTTTCATCAAATTTTGATAAATCCAATACAAGGCAAAACTTCAAAATAAATGAACAAACTCCATCAAACTTGTTTTCACACCGTATAATTACTTTATTGCATTGAATTTGACTATATATATATATATATATATATATATATATATATATATATATATATATATATATATATATATGTGTGTGTGTGTGCGTGTGTGAGATTTGTGTGTGTGTGTGTGAGATAGATAGATAGATAGATAGATAGATAGAGAGAGAGAGAGAGAGAGAGAGAGAGAGAGAGAGAGAGAGAGAGAGAGAGAGAGAGAGAGAGAGAGTGTGTGTGTATGTATGTGAGTGTGAGTGTGAGTGTGTATGTACGGTTCCAGTAACAATTCTTGGCCCCCATAAAATTTCGGTACATCATCTAGAATATCTCCTAAAACAAAAAGAATATACTGATATATCTTTGGTATATTCATAACCCGTGTTTGAATAGCAAATGAAAAAAACAAAGAAAAAAAACAACACGTTTATATAGATTTGGTTATTTTCCATTCATTTTTGAAGATATAGGGAGAACATTTTTAAATGACATTTATATTTCTCACTTCACTTTTCTTATTGTCTTTTAATGGATATTTCTTTTGTATTAAATTTAATCTTATTTCTATTACCAAATTAGCATACTTAGATGTCGATTATGTAAAACTCCAATTGTTATAAATGTTCAATTTCTATTCAATAGTTAATTGTTTTATTTTCATAGTTTCAGTCGGATATACACACAACTGCCCTTTATATATGTATAGATTATAAATAATCATCCAACAATTGATCCTATAATAATGACATAATTTTAAATTTACTCAAATTTTTCATTTTCTTTTCTTTGACATTTTTACATGTAATGTTAAATTTTATCATATTTTTTCATTAGTGAAACAGAGATATCTTAGTATAATGAAGATTGTGTGTTTTTTCTGTCTGTAACCAAAACTATATTACTATTCAAGTTACAATTCCGTTAGTCATCAACATCACATTCTCCATGATTTTATTTTTAGTTAAAGCTCAATTATTTATAAAATTGTTTTACATTATTAGTACTGTTGGCCATATCTACATACCAGATATTTACCACGTACCCCATGTGTACCGGTTAGGCACAAGGCCCTATTAATGTGGGACCACCCACGAACCGAAGCTCATGGGTGTTGGGTGCAAAAAATGCGTTGACCCCGTCGGCATTCTCCCTCAAGGGGGCACTTCAGGCACCGAGCAATAAACCCGACCTTGCCCCTTTAAATCGAGGGGCAGGTGTTGCCTGGGGGGATGGCCCCCTGGTATCAACGATGTTCGCTTGAACAGTCCAGGGCTGAAGCCACCGAAGCCCCAGTTGAAACCGGATTTAGATATGTTGGACTTATATACATACTAGTATTTATTAAAAAAGGTTGATGCTTGATTGTGTGAACAAGTATGTGTGATTGTTCTAAATGCTCGTGTATCTCAAATTTTAGCTAAGACCTCTCGCTTATAAACCTTGAATATTTTCCTTCTCTGGGAGGGGGGGGCATAATTTTAGTTCGCGTGTGTTTTAATTGGAACCTTGAAGCAGAAAACACATTAATTCAATATCCCAGAAATAACATCATCATTTAAGCAGTTAGTGTAAATTCGTGTAAGCAGACAATACATACTTTTTTAAAAACAGACAATGTTTCTTGTTTAATAACAAGAATTATTCAAAGATTATTCATCTATTTTTATATTATTAAACAATGTCTCATCGATTTCCCACTGAACCATGACAACAACATCAATATTGACAAGACCACAGCGGCCGGTTTGACTTGAATCTATGCATAAATATCTAAAGATATTAACTAGTTTCTTTCTTATCGGTCGACTGATATTTCAAATTATGGTGTATGTGTGTGTCGTAATAATTCTTTAGTATGAGCGATAATTCACAAGGACTAAAACACCACGGATACGTCTACTTGAATGTGATAGGTGTTTCCCTGTTAATATATATTGAATCGATCATGGACTATTTAAGGATTGCCTATAAAAAAATAGCACTAGATTGACGCAAACCCAGCAATTGCAATTCCATGTCATTTTACTTAATTTGATTGGTTGGATTTTACTTGTTGGGTTATTTTATTCCGAAGACATTGTTTTATTTATTCTTGATGGGTATTGCACTTTTCTTTTTTTTTTTTTTAACTCCATGTCAAAATGAAACTGGGAGTATAATGGCGATAAAGGGGTACTCCTCACTCCCCAGAGCTCCAGAATTGGAATTTTATCATAAGATGTATTGCACTTTTCCTTTTTTAATTCAATTTTTTAAACACATTTTTTAAACACATCTGTTTCTATTTAAACCATTGATAGGACCCTAATGAGTACTACCACTCCATACTAGAATGAAACTGGGAGTATAATGGCGATAAAGCGGTACTCCTCACTCCCCAGAGCTCCAGAATTGGAATTTTACCATAAGATGTAGTTTAATGTCATACCCAGGACACTCGATTGTCTGTCTAGCCCAAGTAATTTACACAGACCACATGTATGAATAAAGTTGGTTATAATATACGTTTGTTTTCACTATGATAGACACTAACTTGTCTGCATAAGAATTTAACTATATATCGGTAAAGATAGTTACGAATTCATTATCTCACATATTGTATGTAATATATAGAGTTACAAGTATTATTTTGATTTTTGTACTGTTGTGGTATGTAAAAACACAACGCTTTGCCCGATGTATCCTTCGACCTTCTTCAGGTGTTCCCTCTCTATCCGAGCCTTCTTCAAGTGTTCCTTGTCTATCCGAGCATAGCAATGGTCCAAACTGGGAAATCATTTTGAATAGTTTTAACTGTTGATTAAACAAGGCGCCAAATATCTTTTGAAAATCTTATTCAAATAATAGCATCATTGTTTTTGCACGCTTATTTGAATGAGATTTTGAAAAGATTTTCGTATCCTTGTTTAATCTACAGCAAAACTATTCAGAATTATTTCCCAGGTTCTGTCATTGCTATGCTCAGATAGACAGGGATCACTTGCAGAAGGTCGGAGAATACTGCAGCCAAAACCTGTTTTTTATTTACCGCAAGACATATGAGGACAACAAACATCAACCTTTTTTTCAAAAAGTAAAATAGAGTTTTGTGTTTACAAGAATGCCTTCCAATATAGAGAATAAGTGAGATATTTTTCTTGAGCAAAGACATTTTTCTTTCTTAAAAAGAAGTTTCTTAATCCTCTACACCAATGAATATTAAATCTGTCACAGATTATATAGAAAAACTCGTAGAGTCAGAATTATGTAGACCAAAATGTGCATTTACAACTTAAGTTGTAATACATAAACCTATCTATATTCATATATATAAACTGTAACGCATAAAAAAAATCAGAAAAAGACTATACAGATATTCAAACCTATAGGATTCAACATACACATAAAAAACAATTTACACCAAACGGACTTTCTAGAGATCACATTCAACCTATCAAATGCAAGATGCCTAAAAGAAATTGACACCCCACTTTACATACACACTCCATCTAACTCATCTACAACATAATAAAAAATCCTTCAATCCATAGAGCACAGGTTATCCGACAACTCATCAAACGAAGTCATCTTTAACAATGAAAGCAAAGACTACTATCAAAAATAGCAGTTTTTCTGAAAAAATAACATACATATTTAATAGACCCCCCCCCCAAAAAAAAAAAAACGAAAACAAAAAAAAAGCCAAATAGATCCAGAAGATAATCTGGGTTAACCTAGCATAAATTTAGTAGTATTTTACTTATGAATATTTATGTTATATCATCACACACACACACACACACACACACACACACACACACACACACACACACACACACACACACACATATATATATATATATATATATATATATATATATATATGTATTACAGTAGTGTATGCTTATCTCAATCTCACTTGGGGAGTTAGTGGTAGGCCAGTATATGCGGTATTATTAGGAGAGTGGTCATTATCATGACGGTCATGAAACCAAAATATCCATATAATTAAATATATATACACAAACTAATATATATATAATATATATATATATATATATATATATATATATATATATATATATATATATATATAATAGAAATTAGAAGGCAATTGACAATGGAATGGAATAGGTCTTGAAAATTATGTTTATTTACCTGTTTCCTAAATATTTTCGGGATAAATCCCATCTTCAGAGGTTTTAGAAGTACTTGTGTTTCTTAGTACTTATCTTACTGCGCTGGCGTAAACGTTTGTTGTTTATTAAGTTAAATAAAGGAACGCCGGATGTTTGAAAATGTTCGGGTTTTTCCGTGGTGAATCGTCAGCCCCGTTCGTGCGTGCGCGCGTGCAGTTTCAAATATGGATCTTCGAAAAATCTTTTAATTCTTTGACTATGGCAAATTCAGCTTCGCTCAGGCGTAGTGAAATGAGGGTTTTTATAGTTTGCTTGAAGCATTGTAGGTAAGTGTTTAAAATAAAAATTAGAAGGCAATTGACAATGCAATGGAATAGGTGTTGAAAATGATGTTTATTTACCTGTTTCCTAAATATTTTGTTAAATGTTGTTAACAAACGTTTACGCCAGCACAGTAAGATAAGTACTAAAAAAAACAAAAAAACACAAGTACTTCTAAAACCTCTGAAGATGGGATTTATCCCGAAAATATTTAGGAAACAGGTAAATAAACATCATTTTCAACACCTATTCCATTGCATTGTCAATTGCCTTTTAATGTCTATTTTAAACACATACGTACAATGCTTCAAGCAAACTATAAAAACCCTTATATATATATATATATATATATATATATATATATATTATATAATTTTTATTTTACTTTTCAACAAGGATTTAGACAAAGTAGGTGAGTGCATGCTTTCAATAATTGTTTATTGAATTTTTATCCTATCATGCTTCGATAAATCCAGTATATTTATCATTCTAAATATCTATGATTTAATACCGGAACCATACATGGTATCCTCATATTTTAATCCACACTAATACACACATATATATGCACATATACATATATAAATATGTGTGTGTGCGCATGTGTGTGTGTTCCTATTTCTTAATCTATCTATCGTGTTATGTCATCTATCTGTCTATGTATATTCATTTGTATCTATCTCTGTTCTCTCTCTCTCTCTCTCTCTCTCTCTATATATATATATATATATATATATATATATATATATGAGTATGAAAAGGTGGAATGAAAACATCACACAATGCTGTTAAAGAGAAAACAATTTATAATATAATCTTTTCTCTTTAACAGCATTGTGTGATGTTTTCATTCCACCTTTTCATACTCATACTGTCGGCTCATTTCCTTTCTTTTAATATATATATATATATATATATATATATATATATATATATATATATATATATATATATATATCATTGATCTTATGAAGCAGTTGGTGCTTAATAATACTTTTGTTCTTAACGTTGCCTCCACTTTTCACTGTAAATTTACTTCAAAATTTACTTCATTTAAAAAAAATAAAAAAAAACTCATTTCGTTCTGAAAATATTTATTTAGACAACAAATCATTTTCGATAAAGTTTTATTTAAAAGTATTCATGAATTTGTATTTAAAAGATTAATTCTAATGACATGAAGTCTTAGTGGAAATGACTGGCAATCTACATTGGAATTATCTTCATAGATAAGATAATTGCGTGGTGCTTGAATTTTTGTATAATTTTAAAGTTTCTAATTATTGATCTCAAATTAAATAACTTTTTCTCATTCAATATTCAAAGCAAATAAACGTATTTTATAAGTGATTTCCTATACTTTTTAATAGATCCGATAATTACACACACACACACACACACACACACACACACACACACACATACCATACACACTCACACACACATATATGTATATACTTATTTCCTAAGCTTAACTTAGGTGTGGCACCAGGCCAGAAGTATGGGGCACCCAGTGAGAATCGATCTCACTAACAATGGTCTGCAAATCTAGCTTGCTAACCATTACACAACACGCGTTTCATATGTTTCAAAATAGGGGGCTGGTTTAGCTTAGTCGGTAGAACATCCGCTTTGGAATCGCAAGGTTCTGAGTTCGATACCGGTCTCAGTGTATGAGTAGCACAGGTTGCTTAATCTGATCTGTACGGTAAAGTGGGGGAGCTATCGGTAGGTGTGGCGCTACACCTCAGCAAAAATAATCTCCCTGATCTAGCGCTAGTGAAATGGGGTAGACTCCATCGCTGTTCGGTTGATATCGTCAACTTTTTACTATTTATCGACCATTTGAGATAAAACGGGGACTTTTTAGAAG
The DNA here is from genome assembly GCA_023376005.1 of Doryteuthis pealeii. Classification (NCBI taxonomy): domain Eukaryota; kingdom Metazoa; phylum Mollusca; class Cephalopoda; order Myopsida; family Loliginidae; genus Doryteuthis; species Doryteuthis pealeii. The sequence goes on from CM042139.1 coordinate 62,862,669, forward strand.
CTTTAGCTGTGGAATTACTATTTTATGGCAGCAACATTAACGAAATGGTTGTAAAAGACTAGATGGCAATTGCAAAATAATGATGCATACTGTTTTGAACTAAATCTTGGAAGCAGCAACCTACAAAACAGGAGTTGTACTGGGCACCGCTGATGAACTAATGACGAACTCATGGACGGATGGTGTGTGTATATATAAATAAATAGATAATATATATATATATATATATATATATAACACACACACACACACACACACACACACACACGTATATATATATATATATAATATATATATACTTTGTAGAAACCAACAACTTCGTGTGGGGGGGAGAGAGAGAGAGAGAGAGAGAGAGAGAGAGAGAGAGAGAGAGAGAGAGGGGCTATAGTCAAGTGAATCCGTGTATGTATACCATCATAAAACCATTATATACAGGATGGTTTAAATGTAATTCTCTATTTTAAACTAGTTATAATCTTTTTATATGGTATTACATTTTTCTCAATTCTTTAATGTATGTTGCTTAATATATGGCAATTAAATCTGTGTTGTTTTTCTTTTCAGATTGATTATTTTGTTTCGAAATTCGAAGTCCTATAAAGATGTCTGGACGTTTAACTCTAAAAATCGTACGCTTGAGAGGCTGGAGGCAACTGCTGACGCCCATATATATTTTTGAATAAAACACCATATTAAGTGTGGTCTTCTCATATTCATTTATCGTAAAAATAATGAATCATAGATAAATTATAAGATTTTTAAAATAGGAAACGGAGTTACTTTACAATCACCCTGTATATTTAAGTTAGGATATTTTTTGTAAAGATTATGATTCAGACATAAATTATAAGATTTCTTTAAATAGGGAAGGGAGTTACTTTACAATCACCCTGTAAATGTCTTCATATTTTGTCATGGTAACTGGCGATAGTACAGATCGCATGATTGTGAATTCATGCCTTTTATAGAATCTTGGTGATAAGCAGAGACAGATAACCCTTTTTTAGGAAATTGTACTTGGTTTTCTAATTACCGCTGCCGTGCCGATAATCATTAAGCAACTTTGTACCCTGCCAAGCAACATGAATTAATAATCTGATCTGCGATTTGAAACGTGGTTTGGCATATCCAAAATCAGAAATAAACATGATTGGGTCAGCTTGATTCTTCGGCATTGGATTTTATGTTAAATACTCTACGGTCTTTCCCTACTCGAAATTACTTTTCGAAAAGTCATTTATTGGCCTCGAATCATTGATAAGATGCCATCAACTACGACTTGGACGCCCGCGACAAAAACATAGGCAAGTAAAGTCGATTTGATAATGACCCAAGCGATGTTCGAATGTCGCAGACGGAAGGGGACACAGCGTAAAAGGAAATGAGATGTCATTCCTTATCCGAATGGCATCGGCAAATAGAGGAATAGAGTGATTTGTTGTTCAAGAAATAAAATAACAAAACTAACCAGAAATTACTTTTTCGCTTGAAATAAAACGAAAAAACATAACAAAAAGCGAACTCAGACTTTGCAGTGAATACAGACGGATTTGTAATAGAAAAAAAGTGAAATATTTTTTTCTATGTTGGATATGTGTATCTCGATCGTAAAATCTGGAGTTTTAGAGATTTCATGAAATTCAAGTATTTGGTGAGGAATGGTTGTGGATTTACAGTAGCGATGATGAATGTATAAAATAGACTGGTGAACTGGTTGTTTTTCCTTCTTCATTATTATTGCAATTGTTGCGTTCAAGTTCTTTCTATCTCTCTTCTACTCTCTCTCTCTCTCTCTCTCTCTCTCTCTCTCTCTCTCTCTCTCTCTCTCTCTCTCTCTCTCTCTTCTTACACATATTTCATCTTTGCACTATTCACACCTAGGTGAATTGTATCGTGTATTGAAATATGTGAATCTAAATGATAAAAAAATCTGAGCTAAAACATTTTATAACTTCTTCTTCTTCTTCTTCTTCTTCTTCTTCTTCTTCTTCTTCTTCTTCTTCTTCTTCTTCTTCTTCTTCTTCTCTAATGTATCTGATCATATACTTTTGTCTCTTTCATCTTGACTTATTTTAAAATCACTTCCAGTTTGTTTTAATTTGCAATCCTTATGGAATCATTATCAAATATTCTACTTATTATCAGCGTTATATGCTTGGGAAATAAGTTTCTTTATTCATTCCCTTAAGCAACAATAAGCTTAAATCTTAAAAGGTTTTGTTATTAATCCAATTAAAGAACATCTTCAGCAACCTATCAAGCCACCTCCACAATACTGCATCTTGAAACAAAACAACAAAAAACTACTTAGTGGCCTTCCAGGGAAATTTAATTAAGATTATTCTATTAGATAATAATCGGATGTTTCAATATCAACTGATTAAGGCAGATTGAGGAAAACTTTCCAGAAGATGTATATTAATGTTTAACTGGTAATGAGAGAAAAATATGATAGGGTGTTATTTGATAGAATCTCACATCCTTTTTAACAATAATGCTAATAGCCATGTCGACTGGGGCTGTACAATATACAGACTCTACCTCTGCAGAGGGTTAAAATCCCCCCAATGGGTCACCTCTTTGTCGTGGGTTACGACACGTGGAGCTTAAGGACGAAATCCTGGTGTTTGAGCTGTCCATGATAAGCAACACTCCACTGTCACTTGCTTAAAGTAAAACGAGAGGACGGAGATTCCCCCTCCGATCTATCAGCTGGTCAAATTAAGCCCTGGCGCCTATATGATTGTCCCAAGCCTATTGCCCTTATGGAAACCTGAACCCTTTTTATTATATATCTGCTAGAAGGCGGTGGCTTAGGGTCTTAGTGTCCTAGGTATGACGCTAAAGTGAATCTAGAGGTGAAGTTTCAATTCTGGAACTGTAGAGTGAGGACAACCCCTTTATCACCATTACTCCCAGATCCACTCTTTCCCAGAGTGTTAGTACGTGTTAGGGTACAATCTATGGGTTAAACAGATAAAGAATGTGTTTAAAAAATAGTTGAAAAAATTGAATACCCGACAAATATTTATAGAACAAAGTGTCTTTAATATTGAATAAACTGAGGGTTGATATGCCGAGGAATCCAACCAACCAGTATACTTGGTATACAAAATACTTAACAACAAAGTATTCATAATTATACACCCCCAAAATCGCATTAAATAACCCACAAGGGTTGATATGCCATAAAACAAACAACCAATAATGTCAAACGGGATTTTTTAATGATTGCTGACTTATATTCCCAGTGAAATCCCATGATATATGACTTTGAAATTTAAAATATATATTTCATTAACTTGGGATTAAGATTTGACATTTGGTATGAACTGCTATAATTTGGATTGTCCGTTTATTTTTAAATTGTGGAAATTCGGTCCCATAGACAATGTACTAAGTTGAGTCAAAATTTTTGAAATATTTTGGTACGTGATAGTTTGCTGCGTATACATTACGTGACCGAAGCAGTTCAAATCGTGATGGGACATGCACTCCGCCAATTTATTTAGTTGAAGGCGCATCGCATAATAGAGTCGTTGGAAATGGACTTGTCGACCCGAGTTTAAATCCTGGACGAGGCTGTTTGCATTTTCACATCGCACTAATACCCTTGAGAAAGATATGCATCCAACTACTCTCCCTCCAGCTATGGGTAAATTGTAGGGCGAACTTTAACATTGACTAGGTAACTTGTCTAGGAGAAGAAAACTCGACATTCAAACCTATTAAACATCATTTAAGAAATTACCCTGGTGTCAAATCCTACTCGTGCGGAGGTGTTGGTAAATATACACACTCCGCCAATTTTTTAAGCCGAATTTAACATTTGAATTTAGAGGGTTATTTTTTCCTAGACTGGTTGCCCAATCAAGGTTAAAGAGCTTAGCCCGCCATACTACTTACCTATAAGTAGTGGGAGAATAATTGGCTTCATACCTATAAGATATTAGTACTATGTGAAATGCAAACAGGCTCTTTCATGATTTGAACTAAATGGGTTAATTAGTTTAGGATTTAAGAGTTGTCATTAGACTTAATCTTTTAAATATGAATTTGAATAAAACTTTATCAAAAATGTTTTGTTCTCTGAATAATTATTTTAGGAAAGAAGTTATTTTTTCGAATTAAAGAAATTTTGAAGTTAATTGACAGTGAAAAGGGGGAGGAAACGTTAAGAATCAAAGTATTATCAAACAACTACTGTTTCATACAATTAAAATCTATCTATCTATATGTCTGTCTGTCTGTCTGTGTGTGTGTGTCTCTCTCTCTCTCTCTCTCTCTCTCTATCTATCTATATTTATCTATATATATATATATATATATATATATATATATATATATATTCCTTCATGGAGGCACATTGTAGGGCTTCGACAGTTGCATTGCTTCTATTTATCCTGACTATTATTTCTATTTAGTGTATCGTTATTTATTATTTGATTATTGTATTTCTTAATAATCCTTTCTATATTATCTGTGCAAGAAAAACTCATCTTTAAATTGTTTCTGTTAAACATTTTATGTAATATGTTGTCGGAAAGTGTTTGTTAACTAAATTTAAAAACATTTGACCTATTTTAGTTTTTAATTGTAAATTGAACGGGGGATTGTACTAGATTATTCTTCTATTTCTCGTTCTAATTTTTTTGTTCTTATCTTGTGGATTGCTGCTCATTGTTAAATTTGAGTTTGTTTTTCGTATATCCGCTATCAAGTAATGCCTTATATGAATTGCTAGTATTGCAAAAGATTTGTTCATCAGATGAATTCTTACTAAGTCTACATTCTATTGAGTATGGTATTTTCCTAATTATTGAAAGTGGGTGGTTCGATTTTGGGTTTACATATAAAGGATTTGCATTGGGTTTCATAAATGGTTCAAATTTACCGGTCATAAGGTTGAACGTAACATCCAGGAAATTTACGATTTTAGTGTTCGATTGAATGTCAACCGATAGTCCCATTCCATTCAATGTTCGAATTTTCTTATCCGGTCGCATTTATATCCAGAAGAACCCTTTATCAACATCAAACCATCATCTCTATAAATACCAATATCATTGTTGTGTATTTTGTTGTTAGATTATATAATATTAATAGCCCAAATAGATCAGACAATAAGCAAAATCAACGGTACCCATTGCTATAAAAGAAACCTGTGTTATTGCGAGTCATCACCCAATGTTCTTCTCTATTAAATAGAACCGTTTTTCTGGCCGAATTGATAATTTTTATTTCTTCTTGAGAAATGTCAGTAAGCCATTGTACGTAATTCATCGGTTCATAAAATAGTTTTTCCGAAATCGATTGGTAAAAATCCGAAATGTCGAATTGAATAAAGGCTTCTCTATTCTTATTTTTTATATTGTTAAACCACTTGATGGCATTATCTGTATTAATCCATTGAATTAGGTTTAACATTTTCTTTTTCTAAATTCCTTTACTAACCCAACCGATTTCAGATCTAGTAGGGTTTATTAATCGGGTTTCTGGTTTCCAATTGAAATGGGGTTTATTGTCCTTTAATAAGACATACACGTTTCTGGTTTGTAAAGAAATTTTAGAAAAAGTTAACCACGAAATAAAAAATATGTTAAACCTAAACCAACGGATTAATACAGACGATGCCATCAAGTGGTTTAACAATATAAAAAATAAGAATAGAGCAGCCTTCATTCAATTCGACATTTCAGATTCAAGAGGGCGCTCATTCTTGCTAGTATATATAAATGAAAAAAAAAAAGGAAATGAATTCGACAGATATGTTGAAGAAATGATTAGAAGAAAAATATATATACTTTCAAACCAGGAAACGCTTTGAGATATAAAAAAAATCGTTCATGACGTAATCAATTTTGAAAGATTACTCGTTTAAAAAAGACGACAATGCTGTGTCCTGAAGAAGATCTATAGTTTGCATGTCCGATATTTCTTTTATTTGTTTTATATTCAAAATAATTTTCAATAGAATATTTCCGTACATGGAAACAAAGCCTGATCGACACATCTGTTGAATAATAACAGCAATACATTTGATCCAAACCAAAGTATATATATTTTTCTTCCAATGATTTTTAAACACACACACACACACACACACACACACACACATATATATATATATATATATATAATATATATATATATATATATTAGTCGCACCGAGTTCAAATCCTGGACGTGGTAATTGCATTTCACTTAGCGCTAATACTCTCCCTCCAGCTGTGGGTAGGACAGACTGGGCTCTTTAACCATGGTTAGGCAACCAGTCTATGAGAAGGAAAACTCTGAATTCAAACCTGATAAACTCCGCTTAAGAAATTGACCTTGTGTCGCATCCTGCTCATGCGGAGGGTTTGGTAAATATATATAATATATATATATATATTAGCAGAAGTATCCATCTTATCACCGACTCAAAGTGAGTGGTTTGACACATAATTTCCTTTTCCTTAAGGTTAGTATATGTACTTACTCATGACGTAAGTTCAACAAATCGATTGATATGTAATTATTGAATTATATCATTTAAAAAGTACAATTCAAATATTAAATGTTGTACTTTTCTTGATGAGAAAAAATATATTAATGTGCATGCACGATCTTAATTACATCTCTTTTCTGAGTTATAAGTCGACATACAGATCAAAACAGACACGACTCTCCCTCTCTCTCGCTCTCTCTCTCTTTCTTTCTCCCTCTCCACACACACACACACACACACACACACACACACACACACACACATATATATATATATATATATTATATATATATACTTTGTAGTAACCAACAACTTCATATTTTACGATAGATATTCTAGATCTTTGTTAAATATCATAGTAAATTTAAATATATTTTAATGTCAGCATCGCTAATGTAATTTTCAGATTCATTTCTGTCCGCGTTACAAATTATATAGAATTTTAAATTGGCAAAACACTGTCCAATGTTATTAAGTTTTTTAATATATTTATATACACAAGGCAACACACTTGCAATATCCTGAGCACATAGAAAGATATGTTAAACACGACAAAAGTAAATTTTAAAATCCCAAAAGAATAAAATACAAATATTCTGAATAGAAAATCTGAAATAATAGTTTTAACGAAAACAAGAAAACGTAAAAATAGATGTATTTTTTAAAACAATTGAATAAATTATATCTTGATATATAATTTAATTGTTCCCACAAGATCAACGAATTTAAACAACAGCGAAACTGTTCAATATTTAATTGGGTAACCACTTAACCAACGGCAGGTAATGTAAACAACCTGAGACTTTTATTTGTCAAAAATGATTTGATTTAGCATTAGAATACAAGGAAAGGGTTGATATACCGTAAAACAATACAACCAACCTATCTGTATAACTTAACACTTTTCCAAACAGAGTAAGCACTCAAAGTTTGGCTGCTAGAAATATTGGAATAAGTAAAGTGTACAGAGTAGCCTTTTGTGTGTATCAGCTGGACAGTGAGGGAATCTATCACCTTTTAATTAAAGCTATACTGTAGGAAGCGCGTGGTGCAATGGTTAAAGTCATAGGAAATGGACTCGTCGCCGCGAGTTCAAATCCTGGGTGTGGTAATTGCATTTCACTTAGCGCTAATACTCTTGGAAAAAGTATGAATTCTCCTCACCCTCCAGCTATGGGTAAATAGTAGGACAGACTGGGCTCTTTAAGTCTTTAACCTTGGTTTAGGCAACCGGTCTAGGAGAAGGAAAACTCTGAATTCAAACCTGTTAAACTCCGCTTAAGAAATTGACCTTGTGTCACATCCTGCTCGTGCGGAGGGGTTGGTAAATATATATACCAGCGAGATTATTTTTCCTCCAGACATACCGTCAGCTCCTCACTTTATCCCACATATGTAGGCTGTGTTAATCATACGCTGGGTTGGTGAGAACCGACAGTGGCTTTATCAACTAAACATACCTTTCTGTCAAATGTCAGATAGGTAAAGACAGATTAAAATTTTTAAAAATCCTTCTTTTTTTCTTTCTCAACTCTGTCTATTTTCCAATTGTTGTTGTCACTGAAAAACTGTATTTCACACAGCCTATCCCCCCGTCCTAAGTGTCATGAGATCGCCTGCGATAATCACAGGAGAGTCGACCGGTACGAACTGCGTAATTCTAGCCCCAAAATTAAGTCGTTCTTTGTCCCTTGTCGTTTATTTTATATTTCCCGCAGTTGAACCTTTTGTTATCGGTCACACAGCCGGCCATCAAGATCTTTGGCCTTGGGAGGTGAACACTACTCAGCCGGACACCAGGTTAACTGATGGGAGGGAGGTAGCCACCTAATTACATGAACCTTATAATTTTAAGAAAGCAAAATACGTCATGTTTACATAATTATTTATCTATCTCTTTTATTTACTAAATTTTTACTAAGCTTCCTACTGGGTTCTCCATCATGGTGTAATGGTTAACAAACTAGTCTCGCAGGTCATTTACTACTCAATAGCAAGTTCGATCCTCGCTAGATGCCCCGTACTCTCGACCTTGTGTCACATCCTGTCAGTGCCGAACGGTTTGGTTTGGTTAGTTTGGGTTGTTGGATTTTACGGCATGTCAACGTTTGTTGGATTATTTTATGCCGAGGATGTTTTGTGCTAGTCATGCTTGATAGGTATTCAAACATTTTAACTCAATTTTTTTACAGATTTATTAAAATTATTTTTTCTATTTAAACCATAGATGGGACGCTAACAGGTACTACCACTTCGAGTCAGTATGGACCTGGGAGTAATGGCAATAAAGGGGTACTCCACACTCCCTACAATTCCAAAATTGGAACTTAGCCATTAGATTACTTTAACGGAATAACCAGGACTATAAGACCCTCAGCCACCACATTCTAGCACATATATCATACAAAGGGTAGGGGGTTGTCATTAGGGCAATAGGGTCTGGACAATCGTATAAGTACTAAGACTTGCCATGAACAACCGATTCATCGGAGGGGGTCTCTCCGACTGCTTGCCGAAGTAAGAGTCAAAGTGGACTATTTTATGTAATGGACTGCTCAGCCACCAGGGTTCCATCTGTAAGCATCATGGGTCACCAACAGGTAATCCCATTGAGGGGATTTTATCCTCTGCAGACATGCAGTCGGTGTATTCTTCTGTCCCAGCTGACAGCGAGTGTAGTGAATGGGTTCGGTAAATACCTACTAAGTAGAATAAAGGCTAAAAATTAAGTGCATGCACAAACTACAAGAGCAAGATTAATTTTCTATTGACAATTAATTTCACAGTTTTGTCTTCATTTAATTGGATATTTTCCAAAGACCTAATACGTATTTCGATATTCTACTATGATATGAATACTTCAGGTCCCCAGACAAACAGGAATATGACCGATCTTTTAAAAAATATATGAGTAAGTAAATAAAAAGATAAGAAATAACACCGAAGTTATTTTCTTACATACTCTCTATTTCAAGGAATACACCCGAAACGTGCCACTGACCACCACAGTAATGTAATCTCAAGATCATTAGGCGTTTCGGGTCTTTCCTCAGACCTTCACCCGGGTGACCCAGCAAGTGTTGATCAGCCACCAACTTGTAGTCTGGGAACGGGATCCCATCAGCAAATAATTCATATGGTGAAATTTGAGGATTTTTATACTGAGAAGCGCCAGGGGAACCTCGAATCAAATGTGACTCCGGGCTATCCCTCTCTAATAAGAAAGGATGAATCCAAGCAAATGATTCCCCACCTCCTCTAGAGAAACTAAAATCTCGGAGATGCACTTTGATGCTCTGAATGGATTAATTAAAGGGTATGTTTAACTAGTATTATAAAAACGTTTATTGATAAATTCTCTTAATTTGCCCTTGTGAGGTTTAAAGACTTATAGTTACATTTTTCAAGTACAGCTCCCTATCAAATTGAAAAAAAAAATCTCCCATAGCATTTTTCAATTAAATTATGTAAATGATTCCGAAGAAATTTGATCAAATCTACATTTCGTTACAAACTTCAATTTGTTTTCAATATTATCTTGTTTTTATTTTTTTAGTCATTTTAAATCACTTTTAGTATTTGTTGGTATCAGATTCTTGGCAAAGAATTTGACGCCTAGCTTTTGTTGTTGTTTTGTATTTTTATATCAAATAAACGACAGAAAACAGTTTTTTAATTATACTAGCAAATATATGCACCCTCCGAGTGCAAGTATTTAAGTTTTAATATAATAAAATATATTAAATTAGAAAGGCTAATGAAACTGAATAAGAATGCAGATAAAAAGATTTGGAACAGAGGGGGTATAATCGAAAAATAGAACAACTTTGAAACTAACTCTTCCATCAATTTCCATTACTCCCGTCTTTCATTGGTAAATTTTCCTAATTCAACTATTTAGTTAAAATAGGAAGTAAAGAATAAAATTACAGTTATTTCTTCTTGCTAATGGATTTCTTTTAAGATTTATATCCGAGATTTTTGCTCATATTCAATAAGATAAAACCAAACAATTAGAAATCAATAATACTAAGCACATATTTATTAAAATCAAATTTTAATATCAATATGCAAATTAGCCTTCCCATTCACACTGTAAATTGCTATTTTATTGTATATATAAATACAATTGCATGTTTTTAATATGTAGATATGGTAAACAGTATTAGTAATGTAAAACAATTTTATTAATAATTGGGTTTTAAATAAAAAATAAAATCATGGAAAATGTGATGTAAATAACGAAGGGAATTGTGATTTGTATAGTAATATAGTTTCGGTTACAGACAGAAAAACTCACAATCTCCATTATAATAAGATATAAAATGAAAAACAACAATTGAAAATATTTGCACACCCTAAATATAAGAAAATATGGTTAGTGTAATGGTTAGAATCGTAGCAAAAGGAGTCGTCGACCTGAGTTTAAATCCTGGACGAGGCTGTTTGTATCTAATATAGCGCTAATACCCTTGGGAAAAGTAGGAATTCAACTATTCTCCCACCAGCTATTGGTAAGTAGTAGCACAGACTAGGAACTTTGACCGTGGCTAGGTAACCAGTCAATTGAGAAGGAAAACTCTGAATTCAACCCCGTTAAACTCTGCTTAAGAAATTGACCTTGTGTTTCATCCTGCTCGTATCAGCCTAAAAACTATAAGGGATCCGGGTTCGATTCCAGACCTCGCAATTTCAAGGCGTGAATAGCACGGCTTTGATCTGTGCGGTAAAGTGGGGAGCTGATAGTAGGCATGGCGATCCACCTCAGATGCAAAAGCAATCTCCCTGGTATAGCGCTAGTGAAAAGGGGATAGACTCCCACGCTATTCGGCTGATACCAACAATTGGCCACTCCGCCTATTTTAGATTTTACTAGCAATTGTTACGAAAGTAGCCTGGATATTGTAACGAATTATGCGTAGAAAAACCATATCAAAATGTAGTTTAATATATTTGTAGAGGAGTCTTCTGGGCACTGTGATAAAATGGTAACACTGAAGTAAATCATAAATAAAACTAGCAAAACAAATATCAAGAGTTTGAATTGAATCAGGCGTTGTCTTTTTATGCATTAAATTTCGTAATCAGCAATGGTTTAAAACCTTTCTTTGCGTGAGTATTAATTATTGTATGTGTACAATGTACGTAAATGTTTTCATTTTTGAAATGCTTACTTGTGTGTCGATTCTGAATTCCATTGATGATAAAACATTGTTATCATCGGGAAATTCTGCACTGATATTTTTGGTTCTGCTTGGAGATTCTACCATATTACTTCTTCGAATACTGGACTGGTACCGACTAGCGGGTAAAAACCTGTATTTATGGCCAGTAACATATGATGGCAAAATAAGGATAAGTTATTTTTTGAAAATTAGGACACAGGTGCGAATTTTTCTATTTTTAGATTTCGTGAAATACTCGAGTTGAATTTATCAAGTAAACCCTGTAATCTTTTCATTCACCTTAAAAGAATTACACATAGAGGCACAGAAAATAAAGAACGTATATATAATCAGTAAGAAGCGCGTGGTGTAATAGTTAAAGTTATAGGAAATGGACTCGTCGCCCCGAGTTCAAATCCTGGGCATGGTAATTGCATTGCACTTAGCGCTAATACCCTTGGGAAAGGTATGAATTCTCCTCTCACTCCATCTATGGGTACATAGTAGGGCAGATTGGGCTCTTTAACCTTATTTAGGCAACCGGTCTAGGAGAAAGAAAACTCTGAATCAAACCTGAATTCAAACCTGTTAAACTTCGCTTAATAAATTGACCTTGTGTCACATCCTGCTCGTGCGGAGGAGTTGGTAAATATATATATATAATCAGTAATTATGCTTCTGTAAAACTTGGCTGTTGGTTGGTTGGATTTTACGGCATGTCAACCCTTAGTTTATTCTATGCCGAATATGTTTTTGTTTTATTCATTCGTTTTGTGTATTCGATTTTTTTCGAACATATTTTTTCAAACTCAATTTCGATCTATTTAACCCATAGATGGGACCATAAAATGTACTACCATCCCCGGGTCAGAGTGGACCTGGAAGTAATATCGATGAAAGGGTACTCCACTATTCCCTAAGCCACTGCTTTCTTGCACATTTTATGATAAAAAGGTTTGGGTTTCCATGAGAGCAATACGCTCGGGACAATAATATAGTTGCTAGGGTTTGACATGACCAGCCGATTGATCGGGGGGGGGGCAAAGTGGAGTGTTGCATGTCATGGACTGCTCAGCCAGCAGAATTCCGTCCTTAAGCATCACGGTTCGCAACGTACGGCCAATAGGTGGTCCTATTGGGGGTGGATTTCACCCCACTACAGAGGTGCAGTCGGTGTATCCTTCTCCCCCAGCCGACTGGGAGGTATTTTGGGAGTACTAATGTACTTAAAATTATAGTCTTAATAATCTAGAAATTTGAAAATTGAAAACTAAATGTAACCTTTTAAAAACTCTTACAACGGTGATAAAAATTTTAACATTTCTAAATTGTATTAACACTGAATTTCTAATTGAATAACGATTTGTTTGAAAACTTTTATTTCTTATCATGCGGAGAAAAAATATGAAAACTTATTTCTGTTATCATTAAAGATAACGGAATTTACATTAAAAGTGTCTTTTGTACGTCCTCAATACAATGTAATCTATAAAATTAATTTACCCTGGACAAAATATTACAAGTTTAAATTCAAAGAAAATTAAATCTCAAACCTTGCTTAATAAATTCTTGTTTGATAAGAAAATCTATCAAATGTTTAATATTGTTTAATAATAAAAAATAAAAAAAACCTATTGCAATATATTACTTCTAAAATTTCTATCGTTCATATAGATATAAGTAAAAGTACAAGTATAGTCGTTGGGGTGGCCTGAAATCGGTATCAGCGAGGGAGTCTATCCCCTTTTAACTAGCACTATACCAAGGAGGTTGTTTTGGCATCTGAGGCCGAGCGCCACACCTACAATCACCTCTTCACTTTACCGCAGATATCCTAGTATTACTCATACGCTGAGTTGGCGAGAACCGGTATCGAAGCAGGAACCTTGTGGTTCCTAGTCGGATGCTCTACCGACCGAGCTAGAATTCCCTAATAATAGACAATAACTAAGAGGTCGGTCAAGAAAATAATAAGACAGATTTTTCATTTCATGTTTCAGGTGGGCAACACGGAGTAACAATCAGCTGATCAATGCTGACCTTGATTAACTATCAAAACATTCCGTTCATGTTTGTCTCTCAAAATTAATGTTCAACAGGATTGTGTGTTTGTTTAAGTGTATCGTGAAAATAGATGAAAAAGTTTAAATTATGTGATTATCTATGGGATAATGTGACATAGAATATAACTACATAACACAGCCATATAGCAATGAATTGATTGATTTGTTACATAATTATGGATCCCTTATATCTTTTTAAGGTAGTATAGAAATCCTTATGGCGATCAGTGCAGCTGATGTCCTTGAGAGTGAATGACAATGCTTGACCTCACTCTCACCTTGCGTTCTGGGGATGGAACGTGAGAACAGAAGTCAATAGAAGCCCTTCCGGTTTAAGGTGTAAGCAACTCAGTTAATTGCAGTTAGTCAGTTGGAGAGTTAGTCTTGGAAGCGAAGCTAGCAAGATGTGAGCTCACTGCGTGATTGTCTGGTCTGGGGATCTGGAATAAAGTAACATCATGGTAAATCGAAGTCTTGTTCTTATTACTAAAAGCTATCAATGACACAAGGCTTCTGATAAGGAACGCTCCCCAGCCGAAACCAGACCCGGAATCTCCATCTAAGAAAGACCAGACC